>CM040395.1:139934848-140080462 GCA_022702515.1 Ilyophis sp. 1 JC-2022 | reverse complement strand
GTCCTGCAGGTTCCTCCTGTACAACATCAGGAGGATTCGACCGTACCTGACCACCTACTCCACCCAGCTTCTGGTCCAGACTATGGTCACCTCACGCCTGGACTACTGCAACTCCCTGCTCGCAAGCTTACCAGCCTGCGCCATACTCCCTCTTCAACTGATCCAGAACGCAGCTGCCCGGCTTGTGTTTAACCTCCCGAAATTTTCAAATGTCACCCCCCTGTTGAGGTCACTCCACTGGCTGCCAGTTGCAGCTAGGATCAGGTTCAAAGTTCTGACCCTGGCCCACACTGCAGCTAATAGGACAGGCCCCGTCTACCTGCAGGACCTGATCCAGACCTATGTTCCTGCTCGACCGCTTCGCTCATCTACAGCAGGGCGCCTCGCACTTCCCCCCCTCCGTGTCAATGGCGCTCGCTCCTCCCGACTGCGGAGCTTTTCCACCCTAGCTCCCCAGTGGTGGAACGAACTTCCCATTCCCCTACGCTCAATACCAACCCTGCCTGCTTTCCGTCGTGGCCTGAAAACACACCTTTTCAGGCTCCACCTGGACTAATACTTATCTAGGACCTCATGGTATGTCTTCTTGTTGAACTGTGTACTCAAGTTTATACTATTTAGAAAATAATTGTAGTAGAGATGATTTACCCAGTTCACTGTGAACTGCACTGTGTTCGTTACTAGGGATAGCTGATACTGTATGGGAAGAATGTGCTTTCTTATCTGTTCTGTAGTTACTTCGATGACCTTTCTATATGCACTTACTGTACGTCGCTTTGGATAAAAGCGTCTGCTAAATGACTGTAATGTAATGTAATGTAATGATGTATGTGCTTCGGACACAGGCCTGTTTGCCCTATACTAGCATTTACCATGCAAATTAGCTACGTGGAATGCACAAGTTTGAGTGGAGTACCTTTAATTCAGGTAGCAGCTGACTATTTTGTAAATGATCAACATCCTGTATTTAAATATTGAATACACTTAACATTTGTATTCAACATTTTGCAACTGCCAATATAACGCAACTAAAGTGTTAATTTTTTTCCTTCACAAATACAGTTTGGTGAGTTCAGATATTGCCAAAATGAGTGTTCCGCCATTTTGTGCCTGAACTCAGGCCAGTAGGCACAGGAGGCAGAGACATCTCCTACACTAAATAAGGAGAAGCTGAAATCAGAGCAAAATCACAATCCAAGAACCTGCTTCTGTGCCATAAAAAGGAACCAATTTCCTTAGAATACATGGATAGTGTGGAATGTGTGATAAAATGGTTCAAAAGCATAAGAGGCACACGGTCCACAATGCTCAAGTAAAATTGCTTATGAGTTTCTCAGTAGAAATAAGTAGAAATAAGTGAAAATGATGTCTAACTCACGACTGTGAAGGAGGCGGCAGTGGTAAAGTACGGCCATTACAGTGCAGCTCAGTGGCACATGAATACACGCCTATAAAATGCATCAATCTTTGACTCCTTCCACCGCTCATGTAAAACGTAATTGCCTTGTACAGCAGTCTCGCGGTATCATTCACAGTTAAGCTTTTTTAAACAAACTCAAAAAGACGTCCAGCAGCACAGTAGCGTCCACTGTACAGACATACAATGGCTGCCAATGTTGTACGGCTGACAGCACGTAGGAGCTATAATACTGTACGGCTGGCAGCGTATGCCGGCCCATTTAACGAGCGGCTGCAGCGCTTTGATCGCGCGGATCACTGATCTTACACTGGCACTCTGCAGACTCTCCAACTCCCTTAATTAAAAAAAAAAGCTTCAGTCAAAAATTAAATATTGATGTGTTGCAGCGTCATGTACATACGTGCAATGTTAAACAAACCGCGTCCGTAAAACCAGAACCTGTCCCTTCTCCGTACGATGACAAAAGCCAGCCGTACTACTGGCTAACAGAAGTAAAGGGACCGAGAATCATATTTTACATTTAGAGTTTAGGCATTTAGCAGACACCATTATTCAGAGCTTATTACACATCGTGCACCCTTTAAATACGATCAATTTTTACAGCTGGATATTTACTGAAGCAATTCAGGTTAAGTGCTCTGCTCAAGGGTACAACGGCAGCACCCCAGTTGGGAAAACGAACCCACGATCTCTGGGTTTCAAGCCCAGTTATATACGCTACACAGCCATGTCAGGCTAAAAACACCAAGAATCAGGCCGATACTAATAGTGTCAATTTTTTTGATTTGCGCGAGACCGTAATTTGATCATTTAGAAGTGAATTCTGGGTTCGGGGATTTAGCAGTCTTAAAAATAGAAATGCTGTTGGTATCGGGAAGCTGCATTGTACCCCTCTACAGCCGCTGAACTAGTCCCATGTGCACTGTAGCCAAGTCAACGGCCATGAAAAACGACGAGGAGAGATGGGGGATTTGGGTTATGCGGAGTTAATAAGAGGCTCAAGAAGTGAAGATCTGTACCGAGTTGAGCTGTTGCGATATCCAATGGGCCCATTACAATCGGTTTCGCCGGCACAGTCTTCCCTCCACTCAGTATGAATGCGTCACATGATGTGTCACGCGAGCGAATGCTCCCAAAGCAAATGGAATAGTCCGCACCATAAAATTTATCGGCAAAATGTTTCCTCGAAGAGTCGATTAATTATTTGCTGGTGTATTATAGCCACAAAGAAAGAATTTAGGTATAACCACAGAGACGGCATTTAGGAAACGATCGTTAGGTTGTTAGCCAGCTGCTGTACACAGACCATCATGGGCTGGTAGTTATTAACATGCAGCGAATGAAAACAACATGCATTACAAATTAATTTAAAATGTCTCAGGCGGGCATTTATGAAATTTCTTTGGAATTTGAGTGTGTCCAAATAATGATCAGTCCAAATTCTTTCACTCAGAATTTGGACTGAGCATTAAAATTAAAAATGTAACACTTGTTGTTAGAGATAACTGCTGCCTAAGTACATCTGAAATGGTCAAGTAACATCCTTAAAAACAGGCATTCATTATTGTTAGCTCATACCATATTAATATTCCAGACTATTAAAGCATTTTTGAAAGAATATTAAATCTTTAAACACAAACTGTGTTTCACTAAACCTTAATTGGCAGAACACTAGCTGCTGCAACTAAAGGAGTACTGTATTTACTGTTTCTAACCATATGTCAATTAAAAAATCATCTTGGATAAGCCTACGTTTGACTTTAGAGCTCTGTATTTGTGAAAGAGCCCCTCGGTGAGCAAAGTAAACGAATAACCTGCTGTCTGATGCAGCATCCGTTCTGTTTACCGTGTTGTTCTGTGTAATTCGGCCATTTCTCCAATGCCAAAAAGAAATGCCGCACCATAAAGAATCTGACCCATCAAGATCGGCAACATATTTGTAGCTATATGAAAGTATGTCATTAATAACTTTATTTAACTTGCTATAGTAGTATAGTAGACCCGTCCAGGTCTGTTTGACTAAAGGCAGTTGAAAGAACACCTCACTGGAGGGTTAATTAACCTCATATCACAGATATTAGAAACTAACCAGATGGCCAGCTCTGTATTCTGAAGACTGGAAGTTTTGTCTCCCCTCCATAGATGCCAAAGCATTCCCATTTGAGGCGTATTCTGAAAATGAATTAAGAGGTGTAACTGAGTATACAACACAGTCTCAACGGATGCTAGGAATCACCGGAAACTTCTGTCACTCACTCACAGGAACCTCCTGTCAAGGGAGGACGGAAGGCACTTGGGAGCTGACCCTCTGGTTACTCTACAATATCTGTACTCATACAATCAATCTCAAATATAAACGGAACCCACCCCTACTCCAGACCTATACTTAAAGACGGAAGCAGTACTACCAGTCAACGGCTTTACGTGGTTACTAGGATACAGTGCAACGGGACCCTAAAGCTACTCAGCTCCCCTGCTGAAAGGCTGCTATCCAGCACATTTTCCTCTTTAAAGCAATAACCCCCCTCAGAGCAGGGGAGGAAAGCAATATAGGTTCAATCAAGACAATGACAAGTCGAATCAGGTGGCTGAGTGGCCTGCAGGAAGGAAAGCGGAGGCCTCCAATGGCAGGGCTCAGCACGACGAGCCCAGAGCACACTCTCAGAGCGCCTTCATTTTCAAAAGAGGTGTTCGCAAATCTGAAAGGTAGTGGGTGAATGTCAGGGCAGGTTTATGTGATCAAACGCTATCCAACCAAAATAAATGTTTGCTGTATCTATATGGCTGCAGGTTTATAAAGCTGTATCAGCCTCTGGATTAAGTAACGGTTTGTGCCAGAATCTGATGCATTATCACAAGCTCCCGTTTTAGCCGACTCAGCCTGAGTTTGTATAAATTGCATTGGATATATAAATCTTTTTTCAGTTTGTATTTGTGTGTGTGTGTGTGTGTGTGTGTGTGTGTGTGTGTGTGTGTGTGCATGTGTACGTATTCACGCAAGTATGTACTGCATGTGTATGTATGTGCACATATTCGTGTGTGTGTATGTATATGTGTTCTCTGTGTGTGTGTGTGTGTGTGTGTGTGCTTGTATTTTCCAGAGCTGACTCAAGACTTAAAATATACAACCATGGAGCATCACAAAGAAAATTAGATGATGTCTTTAACAATGAACATCTCAACATAAAAACACACACACTGTCCTCACATTGACTGCAGTAAACACAGCTGTGCAGGCAGACACTGCTAATCTGCATTTAAATACACTTTCAGCTCTGGGTGGAACAACCAGATAAGACAGTGAACCTGTTGTGCTGGATTTACTCTGCCTTTACCCTGAACGGAGACGCAAACGTACTTATCCCACGCAAGAGAGAAGGAGAGGAAGGGCCAGCCGTGCCAGAGGTAACGAAGGCTACATGCTATCATTCAGAACTCAATAAACATCTCTTTGCACACACAGGAGAGAGAGACACTTTGCTCAGACATCCTTGGTTCAGGCAGAAACCGCCGTCGTCGTCGTGTAGCGCGGGGACTGCTCTCTCGCTCACGTCAGCCGGCTTACTTCTACAGTTTCTCAATTCAATCTGTGTCAGCGTAAAACCTTAACTGGGCTCAAATCTCTTTTTTTCTTCCAGAGAAGAAATCAACATGGATCTATTCCTCTCGCGTGGTGATTAATGCTCTTTTTCGACAGCCAACCCTGCCCCTCCCCTCTCCCCCCTTTGCCCCTTTGATTGGCTTAACCTAGAATTTCTACGAATCTTTTTTGTGCCGTGGTGCGTTTAATTACATTACACCCCTGGAATGGAGGGGAATTGGAATGATGAGCGCCGTGTCGGGCGGACGGACGGGAGCAAGGCAGCTCGGCTGGCGGACGAGGGGGCTGACTGAGGCAGAGGTCGCGGGGTCGTGTCGGGAATGAGCCGCTCCTCCGCCACAGTCCTTGCCTGCAGGAACGGTTCTCAGAAGCCTCCGCGGTCGGTCAGATAAATTGTAAAGCAAGCTGTGGGATGAACAAAGAAAAAGGGAACCCTGCCTAGGCTGTGATTACCCCCTGAAAGCGTTTCCACCAGTGTTGCTAACGCGGCGCTCCAAGCACAAATAATATTCTGGCTCTACCTCGCTACACCGTCTACACCGTGGTGCGTGAGAAAAGGCAGGATTCTCACAAAGAATACAAGAATTTCAACCACTCTTTCGGAAAAAAATTTCAGTAAAAAATGCCTGATGTTAAAAAAACAGTACAGGTTTTACCTAAATATATAAATGTAAATATGTAAACATGTTTTTGTCATGATTTTTCCCCATTTTCTCCCCAAGTTTGGAACGCCTAATCTTATACAGCCCTGTAACCGAGGCTGGAGAGCGGAAACAAGCACGCAGTCTCCGACGAAGCGTGTGATGCTGCCGTCTACTTATTTTCACACCACAGCCCACAAGCTAAGATCGCACAGGCATGGGCTCGTGGAACACGTGCGCAGCTTTTGCATGTAGACCAGGAGCACCCAATCGACCAGTAGGGGGCGCAAGAGAGCAATGAGATGCAGCTCTCGGCTGACTGAACCTATGGTAAACCTACGCGACGCAACCCCCTGTGGGGCTACAGGCCACAGTCAGCACTGGCACGGCGGGATTCGATCCCAGACTGCGGGGCCCACATGTGCGCTAGAACAGCGCCTTAACAGGGCGAGCCTCCTCAGCCACCAGCCAATGCAAAGATGTTTTTACTTACACTTCCCTCCAAGAGTGGCTAAATTCCCTGATCTAGGCTGCCGTGCTCCAGTACAGAGAGACTTTGTGGGTTCAAAGAAGCGTCACATTCAAAAGGAGCAGGAGGCAAGGCTGGAGGGTGAGAGGGCTGGGAGGTTGGGGGGTAAAATGGCTGCCTGCACACTTGGGAGAAAAACACTTTGGCGCCTCCTTTCAAGTGAAGACAGACGTAGCAGCCGGTCTCAGGAGAGAGCCAGGCGCAAATGCAGTCTGGAGATAAGAGGGGAGTCTCGCACTCACAAGCCAGTAGATTAGACGCAAAATTACCTGAGAAGCTACCAGGTGTGGAAGGTGATAAACTAACAGGACGAGTGGGAGTGAGGCTGGAGTGGCAGCGCAGTGGCTTTTTTTTTTTTTGATGTTCACGGCGATTTCTACAAATGACTACTGGTATTTTTCAACACGCGTGTCTCCCACTGGAGCCTGCCGACGATTTGTTTCATGTGATATGTTAAATGAGGTCATCTGTGAGTCATTCTATGTTACATACGGTATGTCTAGTAGGCAAAAACAAGGGTCTGCGCAATCCAACCAGACAGGGGCGTTTCGCCGCCGCGAAACCCCGCCGCGAAACCCCGCCGCGAAACACCGCCTGGGTTACATACAGACTGAATGTTCCCGCGTTCCGCTCCCACAATGACACGGGCGTTCTTTCAGACGACTCGTCCAACTCTTCAAAAGACAACGATCACAGAGCGACACATCCCGATTTGGAGATGTATTTTCTTGGCGTAACAGCGCGTGCAGCAGTGGACTCTAACTTCACTTCAGCATGTATCGCACTGTCGGGCGGCAGTGCCCTCACGGGCATTTCGCCGGTTGAGCGGCTTACAGTTGTGCTTGTTTTACAAGTCGCTCCTGGCATTTCCCCGGGTCTTCGGGGGGGGGGGCGAGGCGCTGAAGGTTATCCTAATGCCGCGGGGCGTGTTCAGAGACACCCCCCTGCAGGGCCCGGAGGCACACCAATCAGGAGGCACGTCCCGGTGGTGTGTCTTCAGAGAGGTAGCCAGCTGTTAAAGGTGAGGAAGCCAGGGCCGTCTTTGCCAGCAGACACTGAGAAGAGAACGCACTGGAGAGAGTGCTGCGGTTTTTATTTTTGGGAAGGGCAGGGGGGGGGGGGTGGGAGAGGGGTTTGAAGACTGTAGGGGGGTCTTTGGGCTCTAAGCTATTTCTGTACGCCAGTTATTGGCTTGATGATTGTGTAGAGAGAGACGACCTTCGCCCCAGCCCTAGGCGTCCAGTGAAAAACTATGACAGCGGAAGAAAATAAAAGCGCTCATTCAATTATGTTTTTTTTTCTCCCAAGGATAAATCGGTCTGCAGATATTGCCTTTTCCAACAGAAAAAAAAGACAGGGTTACTCTCCAGTGGGAATTTTCGTTGACAGAGTTTGCAAGGGCAGCTCTGTGCCCAGAGACAGGAAGGTTTGCCATCAAGGTCTCTCACACAACGGCACGGGACTACAGAAGCGAGCCCAAGGGCTTCCCAAAAATATCTTACCACCTCGTGGAAGCTGAATTTGGGTACGGTGGAAAAAAGAAAAGAGCAAAAAAAGAACATTTACAGATGCTTACATGCCCGTAAACCATCCGTTACCAAGAAACTGCAGAAGTCTGCCAACACTCAAACTAAATAATCGGGGAACAAACAGGGAATGACGATGAACTCCACCGTTACTGGCCCGTTAGGGACTTTTAGATTGAGCTCTTCGCTAAAAGCCAAAACAGTGAAGCATTTTAAAGTCCCCTGCCTCAACCGGCGAACATCAAAGGCAGCGAGAGGCTCACATTAGAGCGAGGCGGCATCCGGTCTTGGCTCTCGAGCGTTGTAAACAGTATTTCGCTGCTGGGATTCTGGATTCTCGGCCTTAGTTGGCGGCGTCGGCGTCGGCGTCCTCACGCGAACTGAGATGTGTCGCAGCGTGGGTCCCCGTTTGAGCCTGACGCGAGCGTGCACCTCGTAGCCGGGACACTCCGTTAAATCAGCAGCAGGAGGCACGATAGGAAAGAGTAATGCCGAACCGCGCGCCAGGCAGCGCTAACGGACCCCACGGGAGAGACGGGTGCGTCAGCCGCAAGGCCGACCCCCGACGGGCGGGTGAGTTTCAGCGACCCGATCTTGCTGTTTGATCGTGCGACACGACCGCACTGCTGTGGCAGCAGGCTACTGCATGAAAGTCAAGCCACATTCCTCTGGCCTCCCACATCCCTCTGAACACCGAGGGTTTGATTGTTAGAGGCGAGATAAGATCTCAGCCCTGCTCCTGATCCGTCTCGCGGCTCCATCCCAGAGGAGTCCCCCCGCCACGTTCCAGACCTTTTGGGGGGGTCCCCATCTTCTCCAAGGCAAGGAGGTGTCCAGACAAGCTGGGAAGGTCCCCAGTGTGTGAGAGAGACAACAAGGTGGAGATGTGTCACCCACACCATTACGCTTAGTGGGAAGCCAAGCGAAGCCGTACTTCTCAACCCTGTCCTCTCACATAGCACATAATATCCCACAGTCCGTTGTGGCATTTGTAAAAAAAAAATTATAAAAAAAAACAATGTATAAAATGTGAAGCAAGTTGTTGTCAATGGGCAAGGCTCATTTACCATTCAGGCTCATAAAGTCATATTTTCAAATAAACATTTTAATGAGCTTTCTTTAAAAAAGAAAAAAAAAATTTATTAAATAAAATTTGTGCCTGTACAAACTTAGATAGAAACAATATATTTTAAGCTTGTTAAGCTACGTTTTTTTAAGGTGGAGGCTTAGTAACGTTACAATGGTTGGATTGCCTGGCGTGGCAAATGCAGTTCTATCCTTGAGTAAAGTACTTAAACCTAAATTAGTTCAGTTAATATTGAGCAATATAAATGAATAATGTCAAACGTGAGCTGGGTAATCAACCAAGAAGAATGCATCTGCTGATCCCATAAATAACGTAGCTACCATAATTATTTTTAATATATCAGTGACACACGACCTTACGAGTCTTTCTAATTGTTTTGGTTTTTTGTTCATATTATGTGCACAAAAAATCGAATACCAACATGAGAGGGCGGCAAGGCATGCACGCATAAAAAGCACCTTTAATAAATCAAAGGCCCGCTAACCTCCGTAAACAAGAGCGGTGACAGAATTAACGGCCTCAGTGAAACTCCCTCACTGGCCTCTCCAAAGCTTCAACAGCGTTGCACTGTTAGCTGCTGCGAGAACGGTTTTTAAATTAATATCGGGCCGGCTCTTCAGGATTGTTTTGAAGTCAAGCCCGCCAACAAAATATGTTTTTTTTCCCGGTAGATTAAATTGACCTTTTAGGGTTGATGTTAAAAGAAATAATAAAATCATTTCCATCAGAGGGCGATCGGTACGGGCAGAGGGGTGTTCCAACTGAACGCTGACATGCGGGTACGCCCCCACAAAGTTTTTAGGAGGGCCACTCAAAAAGCAAATCCAAAATCCGGGTGAAAAGCGTTATAGTTTGTAACCATTCCACGTCAGAAACCACTCAACTACCGCTACAGAGCTCAAACAAACAACCTCTCCAAAAATAAATAAAAATAAATCAACAAAACCTTTTTTTGTTTGCCGAGGGCCCCGGGGAAATCTCGAAGCCATTTGATGGATTGTGTCCATTACGGCTTTGATACCGCTAAAAAAGTTTTCAGCCAGCATCCTAATTAAGTCCCACCCCCTGTTCAGAACGGGATCCACTTCGCAGGGGCGACTTTTTATCAAATAATGGTCTCATCCCCAATCTCCATCTCGGCGACAAAGGAAGAGAGGGTTCGGCCGCATCTCTTCCCAGCCGCTTCTCTTTCCCCGTCTTTTCACAGCGATATCACGTTACGGGGGGAACGGCCACTTCCAGAGCGAGCCGGCAGTCGCGTATCGCCCGCGCGGGAGAGGAACAGTATTCAGCTCGTCGCGGCTATTTATTATCTCCTGAAACAAGCGGCAAGGAATGGCGAAACATTCACGCCCCGTATCTTCCATCAGACACTTGAAACCCATACATTTTCACAGCTGGAATGACGGGGAGATTAGAGACAGACTGTGGGGTGAAAGAGAGGCACACAGGGGGGGTGTTCCTCAGATTTAGAGCTTTTGTTGGGGGGTGGGGGGTGGGGGTGGGGGGGGGGGGCAGGCATGTTGTCTAGACAACGCTTTCCCAGGTTCCAGCGCCTGTGCTCCAGTCCGACGGTAAAATGCCGTCTTCTTCATCGTCATCCTCATTAAGGTTATCCAGCCTGTTTCACACCTATATGTTTGTGTCTCTGGCTTTCTCAAACATCCAAGCGGACCAAGCTGGTTGAAACTGGATGCGTACACTAATCCTTTGCACAAGCCCATCCATGCACTGTAAGCCCATCCTTTGCAAAGTAGCTGGATCCTGCATGGTTTCAAAATTAAAATTACTCTTTTTGAATAGCCTTTTCTTTTTTTGTGTGTATACAGCTCGGACGGGCAGGCGGCCAGATGAAGTGAGGCTGCACCCCCGCCTGGCTGAAACCCTCTCTCCCTGTGTGGCCCCCTGGGACGCCCAGCCAAAGTCAAACACCGGCAGGCTATGGGCTTCACACGTTCTAAGTAGGAATCCCGACCCTGCTTTTACATTTTACAGCGAAGTGCTTGTTAGAATAGAATACATGCTTCTTAGCAGACGCTTTTATCCAAAGCGACGTATAGTATATGAATGCATAATTCTTTTAACATATGCAGTCTCCTGGGATCAAAACTACAACCTTAGCCTTGTTAGCCATAGGCTATCGGTTGTTTGTGGGTGACGTTCTTCAACCTCTCCTCTACGGACTGGAAAGAAAACTCTGGAGACCTTTCGCCACATGATTAAGCCCCTCAGCCCACCCACACCCCTCCAAAAAAACAGGCACAGTACACACATGCTCAGTGAGTGAATGTTTTTTGTTACAACTGGTGTGTGTTCTTAGTCTACAGGCAGTAGAAATAAGGGAGAGGGCAACGTGATTCCCACACCAGGGAGGAGCCAGCTGTAGGTGCATTGTGGGACGTGTCCATCTTTGGACAGGTGCATTGTGGGACGGGTCCGAGCCCTTACCTGTTGTATATATCGTCATCCTCTCCTCCCCAGCCCCAATACTCGTTGGGGAAGCCGTTGATTTTCAGGAACTGTTTTTTACTCAGCCCAGAGACGCCTCCAAAATACCCAGCGTAGGGAAGCCTGTGAGGGGGGAACACAGTGAGGGGGGAACACAGTGAGGAGGGGACACAGTGAGGGGGACACAGTGAGGGGGGAACACAGTCAGGGGGGAACACAGTGAGGGGGACACAGTGAGGGGGGAACACAGTGAGGGGGACACAGTGAGGAGGACACAGTCAGGGGGGAACACAGTGAGGGGGGGACACAGTGAGAGGGGACACAGTGAGGGGGACACAGTCAGGCGGGAACACAGTCAGGGGGGAACACAGTGAGGGGGGAACACAGTGAGGGGGGACACAGTGAGGGGGGGACACAGTGAGGGGGGGACACAGTGAGGGGGAACACAGTGAGGGGGGGGGACACAGTGAGTGGGGAACACAGTCAGGGGGGAACACAGTGAGGGGGGAACACAGTGAGGGGGGACCACAGTGAGGGGGCCACAGTGAGGGGGGAACACAGTGAGGGGGGAACACAGTGAGGAGGGAACACAGTGAGGGGGGAACACAGTGAGGGGGACACAGTGAGGGGGGAACACAGTGAGGGGGGAACACAGTGAGGAGGGAACACAGTGAGGGGGGAACACAGTGAGAGGGGAACACAGGGAGGGGGACACAGTGAGGAGGGAACACAGGGAGGGGGGAAAACAGTGAGGGGGGACCACAGGGAGGGGGACACAGTGAGGAGGGACCACAGTGAGGGGGGGACACAGTGAGGGGGGAACACAGTGAGGGGGGAACACAGTGAGGGGGGGACACAGTGAGGGGGGAACACAGTCAGGGGGGAACACAGTGAGGGGGGGAACACAGTGAGGGGGGAACACAGTGGGGGGAACACAGTGAGGGGGGGAACACAGTGAGGGGGGGAACACAGTGAGGGGGACACAGTGAGGGGGGAACACAGTGAGGGGGGAACACAGTGTTCAAGCCACCAGCCAAATTACTCAGTAAAATCCTACCAAAATCTGGGTGCAAGGTCCTGTAAACATTCATTCATAAATTATAAATGGCATATCCACAACTCACCCACTGTGCAAACGACGAAGGAGTTCTGTGTTCCTAGTCATCCCCGCAAATGTAAAATAAATAAATGCTACTTACGGCTGTACATTTACAAAAAGCGAATTAGTGGGCTGGACAAATGTTTCACTTGATTGCAGCCCATAGACTTTTAAGTCTTAGCAAATACATAACATACAATTATTATGCCACGTAGAGAGCAGGCAGGCACACACACACACACACACACACACACACATACGCACTCACGCACACACATATGAAGGCACATTTTTATCTAGTCATATTTCTCTCCAAAAAGATAACCATGACAACAGCTGGACATTTATCCCCACACTGTTAAACTGCAAATCTTACTGCAGTGAATGACCAATAACATAGAGAAGGATCAAACCCATAGAACACTAAAGCAACCTGTCCGCCGAGAACATTCCGGAAAGCACACCGAGAGCAGGCCCGTCCCCATACTGTGTGCAGCCAGCGCTAAAGGCTGGTGCTTCCTGTCGTGCCTTCAGCTCCTCCTGAGCTGGACCCGCAGCCTGCCATGTTATATAACGTGTCCCTAACCCTTCAGTGCACAGTGTGAACATTCTGCACATCCACGGTCTATACCAAGGCTAATGCGCCCGCTGCCTATGCGTGCATCTACAAAAGATCATTTTCCGATGTTGCGATCTTCTCTGGCTCTGTGGTGTGCCGTGTGAATGGCTCTGCCACTGCTCTGTCAGGCCTCGGCAATGAGACAATCTGAAAAGTGACATGCAACAGCTAGTACTGGGGGGAGCTGGAGCCTCTCGCGCATCACTTCCTGTCTGACGCATTTGCTCTGCTCAGATCACTGAACTCCCTTCCCCTGGCCTGACTTAGAAAGGCTGAGGAAAAGGCTGTGCTGGATAGGAAGTGAAAAACGGGAGAAGGGACACAGAGCTGGATAGAAAGTTGGGGAGGTGAGGAACATGAATAATTTCTGAAAAAAAGGTGGTGCAGAATAGGAGAAGAGGTGACCAACATGATAGGGAGTTCAGAATTGAAGGGGAGGTGAACAATGTGAGAGGGCGCTCAGAACAGGACAGGAGTTGCAGAATGAGACAGGAGGTACAAAATGAGACAGGAGGTACAAAATGAGACAGGAGGTGCAGAATGAGACAGGAGGTGCGGAATGGGTCAGGTGGTGCGGAATGAGACAGGAGGTGCGGAATGAGACAGGAGGTGCGGAATGCGAGATGCAGTAAAAGAGGAGCTAAAGACCATCGGGAGGCGCACACTTGTAAGAACAGGTTCTTTGGAGGCGGGGCTTAAGAGGCTCCTCTCCTTTGCATTCTCTCTCGACAGCACTTAGAAAATCTACACACGCCTCTCTCTCTCTCTCTCTCTCTCCTCTACTTCTCTCTCTCTCTCTCTCTCCTCTACTTCTCTCTCTCTCTCTCCTCTACTTCTCTCTCTCTCCTCTACTTCTCTCTCTCTCCTCTACTTTTCTCTCTCTCTCCTCTACTTCTCTCTCTCTCTCTCCTCTACTTCTCTCTCTCTCTCTCTCTCCTCTACTTCTCTCTCTCTCTCTCCTCTACTTCTCTCTCTCTCCTCTACTTCTCTCTCGCTCTCTCTCTCTCCTCTACTTCTCTCTCTCTCTCCTCTACTTCTCTCTCTCTCTCTCTCTCCTCTACTTCTCTCTCTCTCTCTCCTCTAATTCTCTCTCTCTCCTCTAAATCTCTCTCTCTCTCCTTCTCTCTCTCTCTCTACTTTCTCTCTCTCCTCTACTTCTCTCTCTCCTCTACTTCTCTCTCGCTCTCTCTCTCTCCTCTACTTCTCTCTCTCTCTCTCTCCTCTACTTCGCTCTCTCTCCTCTACTTCTCTCTCTCTCTCCTCTACTTCTCTCTCTCTCTCTCCTCTACTTCTCTCTCTCTCCTCTACTTCTCTCTCTCTCCTCTACTTCTCTCTCTCTCCTCTACTTCTCTCTCTCTCTCTCTCCTCTACTTCGCTCTCTCTCCTCTACTTCTCTCTCTCTCTCCTCTACTTCTCTCTCTCTCTACTTCTCTCTCTGTCCTCTACTACTCTCTCTCTCCTCTACTCTCTCTCTCTCTCCTCTACTTCTCTCTCTCTCCTCTCTCGCTCTCTCCTCTACTTCTCTCTCTCTCTGTCCTCTACTTCTCTCTCTCTCTCTCTCCTCTACTTCTCTCTCTCTCTACTTCTCTCTCTCTCTCCTCTACTTCTCTCTCTCCTCTACTTCTCTCTCTCTCTCCTCTACTTCTCTCTCTCTCCTCTACTTCTCTCTCTCTGTACTCTACTTCTCTCTCTGTCCTCTACTTCTCTCTCTCTCTCCTCTACTTCTCTCTCTGTCCTCTACTTCTCTCTCTCTCTCCTCTACTTCTCTCTCTCTCCTCTACTTCTCTCTCTGTCCTCTACTTCTCTCTCTCTCTCCTCTACTTCTCTCTCTGTCCTCTACTTCTCTCTCTCTCTCCTCTTCCTTATGCTCTCACACACCATCTGCCATCTTTCCTCACTCATTCAAATTAAATCAAAACTCTTTTTGACATGAAATGAACCAAGAGAAAGTGAAAATGTCTGGAATTTAAATTTCACTTGCACAGAGCCGTCTGTAATATGCGGATCTGAATGTTCAATAGCAACAAAACAGTTGTAAGTTGTCCAGAAGTATCATCGCCCTTGATTAAGACGTGGCAAAGAAGAGACCCCCCTCTCCCACACACGGAAATATTGTATTTTATTAATGGTAAATGGTAAATGGACTGCACTTATATAGCGCCTTTATCCAAAGCGCTTTACAATGGCCTCTCACTCACCCGTTCACACACACATTCACACACCAATGGCGGCAGCCACCAGGCAGGCGCTAGCCTGCTCATAGGGAGCAATTTGGGGTTCAGTGTCTTGCCCAAGGACACTTCGACATGTGGACAGGAGGAGCCGGGGATCGAACAGCCAACCCTGCGATCAGCGGACGACCCGCTCTACCTCCTGAGCCACAGCCGCCCCTAATGATTAATGATTAATGATTCAATGTAATCAAGAAAAACAACCAAATTCTTTAAAATTCTAAACTTAAGTCCAAAATAATTGGGATCGCAATTGACCCTCCACTCCCACATGTGGCAATATGATGTTTTATTAATGATTCAATGCAATCAAGAAAAATACCACATTTTTAAAAATTCTAAACTTATGTCCAATATAATTGGGTTCACAATCGGCTGCCCTGTAATTAGTACTTGGTTCAGCCTCCCCAGCACTGAGCCATTTCCTATAATTATTGATAAGGCTGGAGAACATGTTTGAAGGGATCTTGAAGGAAACTATGCCTCCATGCAGAAACTCAATATCCTCAGGTTTGCATCTATGGTCTGCTCTCTTCAGACCCTAAGATATTTATACGAGACCACGGTCTCATATGTACACCCTCGGGTGTTAAATGTACATCCATACACAAATATATACCCTACACCAGGGGTGTCAAACTAAATTCCCAGGGGGGCGCAGTATCTGTAGGTTTTCGTGGTTTCCTTTAAATCAGCTGCCACTTAAGGCCTTGAGAACAAGACATGTGGATTATTTAGCCAATCTACGACTTAAATGAACCTCTGGTGCCAAGAACACCCCAAAAACCAGCAGACACTGCGGCTGACCAGAACTGTTTGACACCTGAGCCCTACACTATTGGTAATGTGCATGGACACAACATTTAAAATTACATTCAAGAAAAGATAGCAAAAATTGTGAAAATTGGTAACCGAAAAGAAAATAATTCTGGGGGGAAAATTATAGACGTTCACGAAAACTTCCTGTAGTTTAAATGTTTTAAATCATGTAAAAAATGCAATCGCCTTCAGAAGCGAGTAGAAATATTCAGTGTTTACAATGTTATCATGTAATGTGTATTTAGAATTGTTTTATCATTCCTATGCATTATGTATTACGGTTACATTTACCTATGACACCGTCTCCTATTCCCAGGCCCTGAAGGGTAATTGGGGTGGGAGGGAGCGAGAGAGAGAGCACAGAGAGAAAAAGACAGATAGCGTAGAGAGAGAGAGCACAGAGAGAAAGAGAGAGATAGCACAGAGAGAGAGCACAGAGAGAAAGAGAGAGATAGCACAGAGAGAGAGAGCACAGAGAGAAAGAGAGAGATAGCACAGAGAGAGAGCACAGAGAGAAAGAGAGAGATAGCACAGAGAGAGAGAGCAAAGGAAAAAAAGCTAGAGAGAGAGTAGTTTTTACTTTTTAATGCACAACTATTTCCTGCTCTGCCTTCCTCAGTGCCCAAAGTTGGCGGATGGTGAAATGGGAGCCTGCCAGGAGGCCGCTGCAGGCCTCTGTGTGCAAGCCAGCATGCAATGTGCTCATCACTGGAACAGGCAGCGCTCAGCGTTAAAGGACAACAAGCGTAAACAAACAAGCCCATCTGCTCAAGCGACCGACCCTACGGAAACAGGCCACGGGGGAGGAGTTTGGTGAGATGCCCTGAGTAGGCCTCAGGAAGACCCTTGTGTTCTCGAAAAAAAATCCCCACCCTCTCGATGCTCCTCATTTCCTCCAGACACGGCCACTGTCTTTAGGTGAGGTGCAAGCGATCAGAGTCACAAGCGATCAAAGAACCTGGTGATCACCGCAGCTGTGGTAATTGCTTTGCTGCTTACTATTCTGTGATTGGTCGCTGGGGAAGTATTGTGTGTTTTTCAAAAAGTCATGCATTATGCAGCCTGTAATTTGGTCCGCTTGCCCTTATGGCAATAGTCTACAGCGTCCTCGCGAAAACGCCTGTTGAGTGATCATTAATGGTGCTAATTTTAATGGCCACCCATTGTGCTAATTTCCCAATTAGTCATTTAATTATTAGTTGTTTACCAGAAGTAAGAGTATGATTTGTCTGTTGATTTTCTTTTTGCTTATTATCAAGAAAAAATTAATACTAAATCATAAATGGCCATTGACTTGGTTGTATATAACATAAGACCATTCTTTATTATAGAATATGTTTGAAAAAACTGTATAACAAGATTCTCTGTTAAATCATTTCAGTACCATCTAAAAAATTCACCAAAAAACCTGCTGAAATAATGTAAACCAATTTAAATCCGTTTATCCCTCCCATTACAATGCTACAGCTTTTCAATCACTCACAGTGTCTCTTAATACTTATCATTAAGCTGCAACTATAATAAAGATAATTATAGTGATACTTTAATAACAGGCTTTTCGCAAAGCTGCAAGTGTTACAGTGGGGAAAACAAAGTATAGAGCATTGTATTGACATTGTCTTTTTGTTAACTCTAGTTAGGATCAAGACAGACATTTTGTGAAAACTTAATTACGTTCATTTGCAGGCACTGCGACGCATTCGGCGCATTTGTTAAAAGAAAAGATTTAGACACAGTTGTTTTTTTCAAATGACAGAATTGATCAGAATTCTCTAGTCAGTATAATTCAGTTACCATGGTAATCTGTTTTATTGCACCAAAATCATAAAAAAATGGCTTTTCCTTATAAAAATAATCACCACTTAATCATAACCAATTACTAAAGAGACTTCCAGCTGAATTAAGGCTAGAGAACCAAACCAGCTAGAAAAAACAGTAGTTCCTTGTTTAAATGTACTTTTATGCTTAGGTAGTTATCAGACTCAGAGTGACTCTCATGAATGCGTACACGAAGTTTAGGCAACAAAAAACTGGTCATTAGTCATTCGGTCATTAGACATTCGGTCGTTGGTCATTCGGTCATTAGTGTCACAACCGACAGCAGCTATTTATTGGTCTATTTACATAAAGAGGGTTATCATTTTCACATAAATGTTTTTTTGTTTATTCGTTTTTTTACCCGCTTTGTTAACAGTACATTCAAAAGTGCCCTGTGACATCTTGATTGTGAAGTGTGCAAAATAAAATAAGTTGGCCAAATAAAAGTTGGTCGACTGAACCAATCAATTCCAAGCAATGTACACTGTTGTTTTTTTAATCAAAGGCTGGATAAATGCCGGGTTTTTAAAATTATTTTAATAATTTTTTTGACAAAGCTTGCGTCACTGCTCAGTACTTTAACAGGGATGCACTGCCTCAGTAGGCAGAGAGTGTTAATTAGAAAAGGGCCGGCACAGGTGCAAGGAAGCAGGCGAACACGGTTTCTCGAAACAAAGGCCTGTGGCCCTGGCATCATCTGAGTGGAACAAGAAGAGTCTGAGAGTCAAACCACACACTGTTGGGGAATCCGCTCACTCCATCTCTCCACCGGCGATTATCTCACCGCACACGAGGTGGGCAGGCGGATAACGCCTCAAATGCACGCTGCAGAAGACGCGTCCCGCCAGACAAGTAGCGTCATCTTCTCACTCCTTTTGATAAGAGGTGACAACGTGTTAGGAGTGCGTTACACCCTCAGCCGAAGCAACAAAGACGGGCAAACACTGGCACGCAAATGAAGCCTTTCAGGAGAAGGCCGCCGGATGACTTCTAGAGCTACCTCACGCCGGTGAGTTAGAAATAACTTTGATTGTTAAAACTGCTGTTTTAAAGTCATCCCGCCCCACACAGCTGTGTAACGGAAGGAATTGACTCCTTCGTGCAGTCAGTGTGTGTCACTCACGGGACATACGACTACAGACTTACACACAATTTGGAACGCTTTAGTGTAATTATTATCTTATATGGTTGTGCGATTTGTTTTCACAAAGCTGGCACAATGGACATTTATATTCCTCATTAGTCATATTACGGTTGTTCGGTCTTCAGTTTAGGGTATTAAAACGTTCCCCCGTCCTGCACTCATTCACCTAAATATCACATGAAATAGTGCTGACATATACTAATGGTGGCTAACACGGGTCCTGCAGTCACAGAGTCTGCTGGATTCTGTTGAGCAGTTCATTTAGATCCAAGAAACAAAGTGAACGGGTGAACTGTGAACAGATGCTTTAACTGAAAACCCATTAAAGACCCTATGCAATCACCGTAACCGTAATAACAAAAAAAATCCTTTTTATGTAATTCACTTCTGATTGGCATCCCACTGACTGAATAAAACATGAATTGCCATGCTATGTTTGTTTCAAAAACATGGTTTCCAAAATGGTGTCTCAACTGAATAAAGTTAACTTTAATAAAATTTAAAAACTTTGTAGTTTAGCATTTGTCTTCTTTGGTTCTTGGTGTATGACTATCACATATGGTTTTTTTCTGATGAAGATGAAAGCAAGATGCTGAGTAACAATAATCAGCAGACCCTGTAGCTATCCTATCCCCACCAAAAGGCCTACATTGAGGGTGGAGGAGTTACCTGAAGCCGAACTTGTCCATGGCGATGGCGAAGTGGCGGGGCTGGTCGTAGCAGTGGTAAAGGTTGCGGTCGTCCATGGGGATCAAGTCCACGTCGCTGAAAATGAAGCAGTCGTAGTCGGCGTCCTTCAGCGCCTCTGTGTAGCCGATGTTCAGCAGCTTGGCCCTGTTGAAGGTTTCCTCTCCCAACTGGAAAGCAACACAGCGTACTGGTAAATCTCTGATCACTGTTCTCCATTACACCAGTACAAAGGCTTTTAGCCCGCTAATGTCAGGGTTCGGGATAAACAAAACAAATTTCTTGTTAGTTATTCATGAAGACCACCACTCAGGGATTTATTATTGCCATTTGTTTACCACACTCTCTTTTTATGTGCTTATATAGTATAGTTTAGTTAAGACTTACACACAGTGGTTTCATTGTTTTTACATAATATCAATTCATACAGATGGTCAACTATCTGGTCAACTATCTTGCTCCAGGGTACAATGGTATGCCCCATCTAAAATCTTTGTATTTGGTCTCCACCTTCCCTTCCACTTTAATTCTAGTGACAAAGGATGACCTATTATTATCTATTTTTATTTAACCAGGTAAATTAACTGAGATCTCAAGTCTTACTTCCAGCGATAACCTAAGGACAAGGTGGATAGGGAGTGCTAGGAAATCTTTAGCCACTTAACTATTGGAGACGAAGTCTTGAGAGCCGAATTTTGGAACTTGATAAGGATCCGCCCAGTCTTAACACCCCTACTGTGAGTCCCCCTTTCTAAATGGTAATGGGATCTTATATATATATATACACAGTCAAGCCGGAAAGTCTGAACACCCCTTTCACCTTCTCCACATTTTATTACATACTTCCTGAAGTCTGTGACCCATCAACATCAAAAGACTCTCGATATCTTATTTCCAGGTACTGTTACAAGCGATACTATAAGCTCTCTGCATTTGAATGGATGTCTATGGGAATTGGGGGGTGAGACTAGATTCAGCTGTAAATTACACTGGTACAGTATTGAACACATGGCTGGCTAAATGGCTGTAAGTCATCAAGGGTCTGAGCTATCGAACGAGCCCCAAACCATCACTCTGTTGCCAGATATAGAGTAGATGTGAATGGATCACTGCAAGGGTTATTTCTCCTGACTCATTTTCCTATAACTCTATGGGGGAAAAAGTCAGGAGAAACAACCCTTAAAGGGATCCATCCACATCTACTCCATATCGCAGAGTGACGGTTTGGGGCTCGTTTGATACCTTAGACCCTTGATGACGTACAGCCATTTCGCCAGTCATGTGTTCCATGCAATTTACAGTGTAATTTACAGCAAAATCTAGCCCCACTCCCCAATTCCCATAGAGATCTATTCAAATGCAGAGATGTTATAGTATCGCTTGTAAAAGTACCAGAAAATAAGATATCAAGAGTTTTTTGATGTTGTTGGGTCACAGACATCAGGAAGTCAGAGCATGCAAAGGAAATGTGACCAAATATTACGCAGGCACAACAGCCGATTCGATCCCTTCAGATTCAAACCATAATCCAGTGTTACCAATAATCCTGTGTAATCCTGTATTACCTGAGATCTGATCCAGTAATCTCTTTGTAAAAAAATGTTGCAAATCCAGTGACGTTTCCATTACCTACCCATCATTCGCTAATTTCCTAACTAGATCCTTCAGGGCGACTTGCAATGCGTCCAGTTTTACACCATACATTTTCTGTAACCCAGCCGTACAGCTGTCTTTTAATTGGGTGAAGAACAACACAAGGTTCACACAATCCACTGATGGTCAGTGATATATGGTGCATCACAATTGTATAATATCACTGTTGAGGCTCATAATCAAACTCCACGAGGAACTATAAAAGAGAGGCATATACTACTTCTTCTCAGTGGAAGAATATACAAAACCAAAAAAAACATGAACCTTTGTTTCCCCCCACATTGCTCACGGCTTCTTTTGGTCCATGTTAAAACACACGGGACCTGATAAAACATCTGACTGAAAAATCCAACTCAAATACTTGTTTTTTGAAACTGGCCCACCTAGTTGAACAAGTACACGTTCTGAAGAACTCGATTTCAAAAGGTTTCAAAGCAAACTCTCTAATTAGGCAACATGGATTAACTTACTTTGATGCCGCTGCTTTCAATCAATATTTATATTCATTCTCATCTTCTTTAAGGGGAACAACTGCAGCCTCAATACGTGGTTTTATCAGAGAGGAGAAAAAAGAAGCTAAGCCAATATATTAAAGTGAAATAGCTATTTTCTACAGCCGCACTTTCATTAAACATCATTGGCCTCATTTTGATTCTTCTAATACGACAAGTTTCCAACTAATTCAAGCATCTCGAGCAAATAGAACAGCGCAATCACAGAGTTTGTGAGAAGATCTTGGATGTGTAATGAGGATAAGCACACAGCCAGGCAGAATTGAAAAGCTGAGGTTGGACCCTGAGGATGAAACTTCAGGGAGTAGTAGTCAAAGAGTGAGAATGGTGCTCCTAGATTTTACCTTGCCAGTCAGCTTTAGCACTGTCCAGAATGTAGGCCTACACCTGATTCTAATGGTTTTCCCAATCCACCCCCCACACACACACAAAAAAACGAAAAGCAAAACTATTTTCCTCTAAGCAGATGCATTTCCGTTCCCTCTCATTAATGACATCAGGACCAACAGCCCATCTGGCAGAAGTAGAATGACTGCTCACTTTTCCCCCTCCAAATTACAATGACACGCATGAATTACAGGCCCAGAGCCTACATATTCATGACATTCCTAAGACAGAATGGTTCTGAGGAGGCAGTAATGTATTACAAAAGCCAAATAGTAAAAAATATACTCGACACTTCTTCATAAAAAAAAAAATATTCATTATGAAAATCTTTCAAATACAAAAAAACAAAAAATGCTTCCACCAATCCAACGTGTGAGGAAAGCACACTTCCACACTCACAGTAACGATGTCACACGGGGCCACCCAGAATGTGTGAAATAATTCAATTAAATTTTATTTGCATACCGCTTTTTTTTTTTTTTTACAGATAACTGTCACAAACACACTTTACAGAGAAACAGAAGGAAAATTGTGCAAAACCAGACCTGAACCCAAAAAAGCAAGTGAGGTAAAAACTCCCCAGTGGGAAGAAAAACACTCAAACAGTGGCGAGACAAAAAACACAATGGGAAGAAATTAATTTTGTCACATTGTCTGGCTTTTGGATATACTTATGGCTGTTGTTTTTTAAGAAAGTAAAACCCATATTGTGTGATAGTAAAAAGCTTTTGCCATATGTATGAAAGCAAAAATGCTAAACTTGATCTCACCAAATGTAACACATTGCTCGCCGTGTAAGTGCACCGTTTAAGAAGAAACAAGTGCAGTGTTTAAGAAAACCGCTTCTGGTCTCTGCAAACCTCTCGTGAATTCAGCAGACAGAAGTTAAAGCCAGTCTAGCTCATTCCAAGACTGGTACGGGCATAATCACGGCATTAACCATTTAAGGTGTAAGATTACAAACATGTGATGAGAGAGTTCTTAACTGATCATTCTAATGCTGATGTAACAATCGCTACTGGTAATTGAACGCAATTGAGTTCTAAAACACTGACCTGGAATTTTGAAAAAACATTCCAAAAAACCTACTCTTCGAAGAGTTAATCTTAGCATGGATATTCCCAATTTCAGATTGCAAGAAAAGCTTAGGTACAGCAAAACAGGTGAAACCTCACACCGACGCCGAGTGCCAGTCCTGAGAGGGTTGGCTCGGCCCCCACCCTCACAGTTCCGGCAGGTTTATCGGGGTACTTTCACTCCTCCAATACCTGCCCCGTGAGAGGCGATTAACCCCATTATTCTTATCTGATCATCACCGGGATAATTAATCAAAGCTCCGCCCTGCCCTGTGCCATTCAATTTACCCGGCTGACCCCCAGAGGTTGTGGCTGCCGGACAGTTGCTACGGAGATGGATTGCGGCCGCCACTCATCCTGAGTGATTGTGTTCAAAGTTGTCAGTTGGTGTCCACGGGTTTATCTGCCCTCGGCAGGCTAACCTTATCAGCGATGGCTGGTATCAATGCCAGAGCTGGGGAGGCCAACAAATGAGAACTACAACGGATGCCTGGCCATCAATCTTACAGTGTGACTGTGTGCGTTTGTGCGTATGTGTGTGTGTGTGTGTGTGTGTGTGTGTGTGTGTGTGTGTGTGTGTTTGTGTAAAACGAAGCTTTCTGCGCTCTGTGTTGGAATTGTGTATTGACTTTTCTATACCAGCACACATTAGACTGCGTGCTGGTATATAAACTGCATCTAATTGCTCATATGCACTCCAACGCATTCACCCAGTCTGGATGCATTTCCCATATAGAAATGAATGTAGTGGGGTTAAATATATACAATATGCAACCGCCGTTTTCACCGTCTTCAGGAAGTAACCATTTCCTTTCATCTTGTGTTAAAATGCTGAGTTGGAATTAGAGGAACTGTAAACATTACAGGTATCTGCTAGGTACTATTAATTATTTACAGTCGAATTATAGACTCAAATGGAGCAGCATATCTCTATTAATAAGCTTTAAACGTTCTTCATTCTACAGTTGGCCTATATATCCCCATCAGCAGGTTAGCCCCTCGACCCCTGCTAGGACTTTAAGTGGAGGTAGTGCTGTCGTCTCTTGACATAATTACGGCTCGGGCCCAACAGCACTTGCTAGCTACCTCCACCCAGATATGGGGAGGGAGCAAGCACCCAGATCACTCATTTACGCCAAAATGCAGGTTAAAGGCAATCTGTGAGCTTCAGTAAAAATAGATGCATTCAAGCTGTCCCTCTAATAGACTTTTTAGATCTATCAATGGGCTTTTGGGAGGAGGGTGTGGAATACTGGCACAAGGCCATGCGGGCAAACTAATTTACCGTGATAAAAGGCGCCTACTGAGGCAGCAAGAAGGATATCCTCCCCGCGACTCCCACCCACCATGAAAAAAATTATTTCAAGTTCAATTAAGGGCAGGATGTTTATTTCGAAACCATTTTCATGCAACAAAGATCTGGAACGCATGGAGATTGGTATCACAGATCAAAATACAGACCTTTGGGCTGGGCTTTCTGCTTAATCAACCGCTAGACACGCTGTGTGAGTCCAAGGCGCAAGGCAACCAATCAGGGAGCTGCATTTCTCTGGATTCCGCAAGGCAACCAATCAGAGAGCTGCATCTCTCTGGATTCCTTAAGGCAACCAATCAAGAAGCTACATTTTCTGCTACTTCTGCCCTGAAGCAGGCCCAAGTGACAGAGTCCCCGGTAGATTGAGCCACGTGACTGACAGCGGCATCAAGCTCACTGTGGGAGAGACCACAGAGCCGAGGCCACGTCTTAATTACACAAAACCCAGATAACCGGCTCTGCTGGGCCCACCCCCACCCCGTCCCATGACTGCGGTACATGAGCTTTACATTCGGCGTTTCTCTCTGTGGTGGTACAGGCTGGGAGGCCGAACGCACCGTTTGACGGTGTCTGTCACCCGGAGAAACGCCCGCCCATCAATCATCACCTCAGTGGCACCTGCCCTTAAGTGGTGTTCGTTTATGGCATCGGGTGGGGTTTCAGCACAGCAGATTGAGGGAGGGTGGCCGGGCCTCGAGCACACAGGTAAAGGCCACGGGCTCGAAACGCTGGTGCGCGCATGACGTAAACGCAGAGCCGCAGAAACGCACTGCGCCACATGGACTTTTAATCGCCAAGTTGCTGAAGTCAGGCTATGTTATGACAGAGAAAGCTGTACTACAGTAACTCCCATTGGACTGATAGTGGATAGGTCATGCATTATGGATTGGATAGATGCTTGATGAGCCATACAGTACATCATGTTGATGTCAGTCAGACTAAATTGACAGGTTGGGGGAGGTAGAGGCTTCTGCTTTTTCAAAAAATATCTTCTTCAGGTCGAAGCTTTGCCGAATGTCACAAGAAGGTACAGGGTAATTCCTGTAAAACTCTCTTTTTTATAATGGCAAAATAATTAGCTATTTTAAACAAATACAGTTGATACCTTGAAGCCGTACTCCTTACACACATAAATCATCGTTATTGTTTGTTTACGAGCTCCTGGGTGATTTATTCCCGTTGCAGACCAGGCAGTTTCAAGCACCCAATATTCCACACTGATGTTCTACTTTAAAAAGTCCAGGTTTCAATTGAATTGTACATTTTTAATGAATGCATCTTCATAAAAAAAAGACACCGCAGAGAATAAAAATAGCCGAACGGGATAGCCAAAGGTGGTCGCAGAACGTTAGAAGCTAGAAAAAAAAAAATGTGCAGTTGCTACGGTATCCAGGAGACGGCTGTTTTCGAAAATTCCAGAACTGCTGGTGAGCTCACTCATGGGAAATTTCCAGAAGCATACTGTCTGAACTGAAGGATTCTAGAGTACATACCTATCTTTTAGTTCCCAGATGACTTGCAAATTTATTTTTTTTCTTCTTTTTTTTCTTTTTTTTTTAAACTGATCAAATTTACATTACAAACATTAAATTTTCACTGGGGATGCATATAGCAAGATAGACAGGTACCTCTAGGTAGACGGCTTTGCCTTCTTTCTCCTTGTACATTACTGTGCAAAGACACACCCCTTTTGTGTACCAATGTTTCCCGAGCAAACAGGGAATTATTTCAGCTTGTTTGTTTGTTGAGTGAAATTATTGCTGAACTTACATTCTTTCCACCCACGTCTAAAATCCCCTTAGCTTTTAAATCTGGACTCTGAGCTCAAAAGACTGCCCAATCAAGCAGGAAGCACGGAAACTCATTCATGAGTCTATATTAAGGCGAACGAAACATCTGCCACCTGACAGCGAAATAGGCTGCGTCCGTGCACGGACTAGCATCGGATTACATTAGCGCTCTTCCCGTGATTGGTTCACGCGAAGCAGTACCCTGTCCACAACGGGGATCCATTAGAGCCATGTACTGCATGTGTTGTAACTCTGAAAAGGTCAATGATTTGATTCTGGTGTCTTGCTGCAAAGCATGCTGGGGCATTATTACCATAATAAAAATACTTCATTAACACTCAGGCTTCCACAAGGTATTATTATTATATTTTTTTCTTCCTTACTTGAAGTTGTGCTCTATATTAAACCTGTACATCATGCTCCTATGTCTCACAGTGGCAGCTCAGGAAGTTGACTTGTAGTTACCCAGTCAACCAGCAGGGGTCGTTGGTGAGTGAGGAGACGCTATAGTCTTGGGGCCACATGTATAAACAGTGCTGAGCAGAAAAATGCCCTCAGAAAGCTCCGTAAGCGAGTTTCCATGCAGAAATTCAGATGTATAACATAAGAAAACCTGCGTACCTCTGCACGCGCTGGACACCATGCGTACGCAATGTTTGGAGACAATCTGATATGGCGACACCGTGATCGAAAGGCAGAGGGAGAAAATGGAAAACTTTGCGAAAGCAGATTTCGGACTTTCTCCCTGAGCGTTCTTTTACGCGTTATTTTACTCAGAGTTTTATACATGTGGCCCCTGGCTGATTGAAACCCTCCCATCCGTAGTGATGCCAAAGACAATTGTGCACCACCCTGCTGGCACGGTTGGCATCGACAGGGTCCAGGTTCGATCGTGAGATTCACCCACACACAAGAACAGTGTATTAACACAATCACAGAGGAACCCAGCGGCCATCTCCTCATTCTGTGACCTTTTCACTGGAGATTGGATTTTGGTCCTGATAATGAATTTGTTGCAGTTTTAAATTATACACTTCCTTGGATGGTCACCACACTGGAGGCGATGGTTTTTTCTAGAAAGGCATATATGTGCGGCTATTTAGACGTCGGGTACGTCAGGTTAAATAATAACAAATATAAGCAAACTATCTAAATATTTAATCATTCATTAGTAAAAGGGATTACTTACCTTATGACTCTTATTAATCCTTCTGGGAAATAAAGTATGTCTGAACTACTGAAGCTTGAACATAAATAATAATTTCCAAAAATAGAGATATGACTACACGTTTGGCTGCAAATCTCGATCAGGAAAAAGATGCCGCTTTTAAATGATAAACACAGAAAAAGTTCAAATGGAAAAGCTGCCCTATAACATTGCCCCTAGGTATGGAATTCAGCGCTGCTGAAGTCCCAGACAGAATTGCACAGTTCGCTTCAACAAATAAATGTGCACTGAATACCAATCATAGTTAATTAGCAACGTAGCACAGGTTTTTAACAATGCATCAGAACAGCGCTATCGGTGACATTGCACAAAACATAGAAACTCAATTCATCCGAGAGTGATTAATACAGGCTCGGTTATCAACTAGGGGCAAATTCAGATAAAGGTTTTTTTTGCCAGGGAGTGAACATAAATCATGAATACATAAATCATGAATGTGGCTTAGGTACATGAACAGATAGGGGAGTGATTCTTTGCCTATTTTTTGCAACATTATCAAGAAAAGAGTAAAGCTTGTTGTTCACTCAAAGTCTACAATGTCAAGACTAAAATACCAAATTATTAAAACTGAAAAAAAGACAGACAAACACGTATAATGAGGCAAATGATATTGCTAGCCGTCGGTCAAGGTCTATGAGTACATTCAACACAACAGTCTAGTGTGATCAACTTGGGTGTGAGCTCGTCTTAAACGCGATATCGGAGGATGAAGATTTGTCCTTGTCATACTTTATCCCGCTAATCCCGTACAAGCTGACCCCCCCCGCCCCCCCTCGCTGGGCCGAAAGTGTTTATTTCTTTTCACCTTCAAATAAATAGCGGATTGTACCGAGAAAGGCATGGCTAGCCGATCCAGAGCAGCCCTCTGAACCACTGCACAGCCTGACCTTGAGCTGCCGAGCTCCAGACCGCTGTCACTCAGACAACGTGCCGTCGCTCGGACAACGTGCCGTCGCTCGGACAACGTGCCGTCGCTCGCTGTCGGAAGATGTCGTCATGGGCTGTGTTTGGCAGCACAGAGATGCGCCGTCAGTCCTATGAGGTCAAGAGAAACGTACAGCACAGCAGGGCAATTGCGCTAGCGGCCCGGGGCCAAATGTGGCCCGCCAACGACGTACTCTTGGCCGTTTGGTCATCGAAAAAGAGTTATATTTTCAACTAATTCAGTATTATTTGCATGCATGATAAATGTCCATACTTCTGCAGTTTAAGCATACCTTCCTCCTCCAGTGACTGAATATTATGTAATTACGTATATTGCAAAACAAAATCTACTTTGTTTACACACACACACACACGCACACACACACATTCATATATTTGTGGGGACGTCCTAAACCTAACCCTAACCCTTGTATTCCTATCATTATTGGGACTTCCTAACCCTAACCTAACCCTAATCATAACCCTAGCCCTAACCCTAAATTATAACCCTAGCCCTAACCCTAAATCCTAAACCTAACCTTTGACCCCTAATCCTAACCATAACCATAATTGTAACCCTAGCCCTAAACCCAACCCCTAACCCTAAAATGAACTTTTCCCTCATGGGGACCATTCCCGAGTCCCCACGAGGGAGCATTTGACAACCTTTTCTATCCTCATAGGGACATTTAGTCCCCATGAAGTAGGCTAAACATGGCCACACACACACACACACACACACACACACACACACACACAAACACACAAACACACACACAAAAACACACACACACACACACACACACACAATGTTTGGTCCACATGCAGCATTTGTAAAAAGTACCCGACCCCCCTGAAAGAAGTAGTGAAGAACCCTGCTGTACTGGATTCAACCCTGAGACTCACAGCAGCACCACCCATATCTCCCTAAATCCCTTAATTAATCAGGGGCCGTTTGAAAATGAGGAGCCTTCATCAATCACATAACGTGATATCTCAGTTCCGGGGACCGTGCGAAGGAGCACAAAGCCCGCAGCAGGACCCCGCTTCAATTGCCTGAACCCCCCCCCCCCCCAAATATCAGCCGAGTCAGAGCATCGGCTGTAAGGATACCAACGTCAATATAGTCGATTGGAAACTAGCCTCTCTCAGTCAGACTGACAGACCCATCTCAGGTCTGTTTCTGGTACCCCCTCTCCCCCCCCCACCGGCCGGACATTTCTCCTTCCCTTTCCATGCTGCGTGGTCTTTTTCCAACACCCATAAACCCCGTTACTTTCCCCCTGACTGAACTCCTATAAAAAGCACAGGAAGTCTAACGGCCTGGCCTTTTAGCCGCGGGGCATTGGAGAGAGGACACTCTTTAGCGTCAGCAACCCATCTTTACAACCTAGAAGGGCTTGGAACAGAGTGGGCGTTGTTTTGTTTGTGTGTGCTCGGAGGGGAGACGGTAGGTGGTGCTTGGACAATATGTGAAAATGGCACACCGTGAACAATTTCCTCTTTTGAGGTACGGTGCCATTTTTATGATTTTCTTTGCTGTTCCCTGGTTCCCTGTTCCTCTGTGAGGTTGTTTGTTAGTACTGATAGCATTTCTGTTTGTCAACTTGTTTCTTTCAGGGTGGGGGTGGGGTGCTTCCGGTTGTACACGTTGGCAAAACGAAGACGTTCACGGAGCGGCAGAGTTACAGCTCCTTGTTGAAGGGGACAGCGGCGGCCTCCCGCCTGAGAAGCACAAGCAAACAGTTCATTATCTCTGCCGTCGCAAACCTGACGCGCACCGACGCCGCCGCATCGCTACGAGAGCGATACGCGCTAGCCGGGGTCACCGCACTCGCTACGCGGTTTAACAAGATGAATGGAGCAATATTACAGCAATACAAGTACAAATGCACAGTAAGCTCAATGTTCCGAAAAGCACAGTATGACGCACACTCAGAGACTTTTTTCAGAACATCGTGTTACAAAAAAAATAAATAAAAAGACTCCAGGTAATGATTTGGAGATGTGCAATAAGAACAAAATGAATGTACCTCAAATGCACTCCTTTGAATCAAAAGCCTGCGATGGAGACCCAAGCTGAACTTAGCTTTTTTTTTCTTCTTTTTTTTTCTGGATGAAACACAAGATACCCTAGAACTGGAATATTTAAAAAAATTTAAAAAAAGTACTTTTCGTGAGAGGAAAGAAAATAACTGGCAATGTGGAGATCAATATGCTAGTAAACATCCACTGGTGCCAGTCTGCGATATTACTGCATAGCAAGTAAGCAACTGCTCGCCAGTCAAGCCCCTCAAATCCTTCGGTATTCAAAATTCATGAAGTGTGACCTTATAATGGTTGAAATGAAGAAAAATAGAATGTAATGTCTTGAACAATATAACAGAAAGACCAAAAAAGTAAAAAAAAATATAGACAGTACTATAGATACTGCAGAATAAGGAATAGCCTAATAATCACACTGCAAAGTTAACTGAAATATAGCTCAATTGGGATATTTAGCTTTTATAATCACACCCTGCACAACCCTACCAGCTACATGCTACAAAGCCAAACCTGCTACAGCTATAGTCAACAAAAGCCAAACCTGTCACACTGCTACACTACACTGCTACACCACAATGCTACACCACACTGCTCTCTACATGTCACTACAATACATCAACCTTTCCTCGATGCCGATATTCCATTTGAAAAAAAAAAGAAGGACGTGCCAATGACACAGTCACTGAATATCACGCTAAGTGGACACATTTGCCTTCAAAAGTATTAGACGAGTAATGGAATGTTTGGGTAGTATTTTAAGGAATTGAATTGTAAGGGTATAAATTTCCAAAAATGTGAACAAATGTCATACGTATCTGTGCTTGGCCTCAATTAGCATAAGAAGCCTTCGTTACCACAGTTCACATCTGAATCAAGATCACAATTCAAACAGTGATCAAAGTCACTTTTAATCCTGAGTCCCGAATGTGGCAGCATTTTTGATGAGCGTCTGTGTGCCAGCCACTCACTCAGATATTAGGCTGCTCCCTAGTTAGCACGAAAAACCTTCACAAACAGTCTCAACGGCTCAAGGTGAAGGCTCCGCTGGTCTGCAAATATCACGCTGACATCAGACCCCTGCCGCGCACAATGCACACGCTCCTCTGGAGGCCTCGTTATTGGTGTGCACACAAACTGAAAATTATTATTTTTTATTTCTCTGAGCATAAAATGGCTCCATTTACACGCTCCGTACGTGTGATATTCATGCATTAGACCGGGGGAGGGGAATGTTCCTCGGCTTCAGGGTTGAGTGTGCTCTGTAATTGATTTTACCTGAAGTGTGTCAATTTTCAGTTCTTGGGAAGAAAATTAATAATTTCTGAGGGGGAAAGAGGAGGAGAGGGGGAGGGTGGGGGAGTAGGGGGAGTGGGGGGTAGATGCTGGGGATCCTTGAAGACATTACTGAGACCTTTACAGTTGGTTTAATCTAACTGGGGTCAGGGCTATAATTAAACTGCCACAGATCCTGCCCTCAATTCTGCACTGCTTAAAAGGTCAAGCGTTATGGAGGGAGGCCTATTCCCCCCGTGAACCTCGCACACAGGACAACTTGGGGAGCCCACTTCCTCTCTCAGAGGGAAGTGCGGCCTTTGCGATGATTGAGGGGCTCGGTTTGCATGTGCTGTGAGGTAAACACCTGATTCTTCCTCCTCTTAGAGGAGGTAGGCCCGGGCGAGGTAACAAAAAATGGGTTAGATAGCTAGCTGATTTTACAGCTTTAAATACGCCCCAAAAGATTATTAATGCTGGTAAGATTATTAATGCTGGTAAAATTGTTAATGCTGGTAAGATTATTAATGCTGGTAAGATTATTAATGCTGGTAAGATTATTAATGCTGGTAAGATTGTTAATGCTGGTAAGATTGTTAATGCTGGTAAGATTATTAATGCTGGTAAGATTGTTAATGCTGGTAAGATTATTAATGCTGGTAAGATTGTTAATGCTGGCAAGATTGTTAATGCTGGTAAGATTGTTAATGCTGGTAAGATTATTAATGCTGGTAAGATTGTTAATGCTGGTAAGATTATTAATGCTGGTAAGATTGTTAATGCTGGTAAGATTGTTAATGCTGGTAAGATTATTAATTATGTTAAGATTGTTAATGCTGGTAAGATTGTTAATGCTGGCAAGATTATTAATGCTTGGTAAGATTATTAATGCTGGTAAGATTATTAATGCTGGTAAGATTGTTAATGCTGGTAAGATTGTTAATGCTGGTAAGATTGTTAATGCTGGTAAAATTATTAATGCTGATGCTGGTAAGATTATTAATGCTGATGCTAGTAAGATTATTAATGCTTGGTAAGATTATTAATGCTGGTAAGATTATTAATGCTGGTAAAATCTTAATGCTGGTAAGATTATTAATGCTGGCAAGATTATTAATGCTGGTAAGATTGTTAATGCTGGTAAGATTGTTAATGCTGGTAAAATTGTTAATGCTGGTAAGATTATTAATGCTGGCAAGATTATTAATGCTTGGTAAGATTATTAATGCTGGTAAGATTGTTAATGCTGGTAAGATTATTAATGCTGGCAAGATTATTAATGCTGGTAAGATTGTTAATGCTGGTAAGATTGTTAATGCTGGTAAAATTGTTAATGCTGGTAAGATTATTAATGCTGGCAAGATTATTAATGCTTGGTAAGATTATTAATGCTGGTAAGATTATTAATGCTTGGTAAGATTATTAATGCTGGTAAGATTATTAATGCTGGTAAGATTGTTAATGCTGGTAAGATTATTAATGCTGGTAAGATTATTAATGCTGTCAAGATTATTAATGCTGGTAAGATTATTAATGCTGGTAAGATTATTAATGCTGGTAAGATTATTAATGATGGTAAGATTATTAATGCTGGTAAGATTATTAATGCTGGTAAAATTGTTAATGCTGGTGAGATTATTAATGCTGGTAAGATTATTAATGCGATTATTAATGCTGGTAAGATTATTAATGCTGGTAAAATTGTTAATGCTGGTAAAATTGTTAATGCTGGTAAGATTGTTAATGCTGGTAATATTATTAATGCTGGTAAGATTATTAATGCTGGTAAGATTTAATGCTGGTAAGATTATTAATGTGCTAAGAATGTTAATGCTGCTAAATTATTAATGCTGCTAAATTGTTAATGCTCGTACATAATTGCACAATGCATTTCGTACATAATTGCACAATGCAATCACAAAATGAAACATGCCACAATCATGCAGGATAAAGCCTTGGGCTCGGATATACCCAACTACGGGATCCTTCAGTTTGTGTGTGTGTGTGTGTGTGTGTGTGTGTGTGTTTGGGGGAGGGAGGGTGGTTTTATCTTCAGAAGTACTGGTACCTCAAATGAACGGGCCTCACTGTGATTCAAAACAACACAACCTGAGACAAATAACTCGCCATGGAACCATTTCAGTTGCAAAGATGGGAAGCGCCAAAAGAATAATTGCCCTTGTAGGTCTACAGCAGCAGTAACACAGAAGGTATATACTGTAAACGCTTACAGAGAGAACGGTTCAGCTGACTGTAATGAGACAAAAGCAAATAAATATACTTCAGTGTGACGCACAAATCTATTCCCCAACATACCTCTTTTCAATTCTGTTCAGCTGTTCCGTCGTATGGTAACTTCCTCTTTTCCACATACTAATGTCAAAGCAGCCCACTGGCGTGCCATCTCGGACATCGATAGGCCTATTATTTTGAAAGAAAGGTCACTACTCGCAGCCTAGCAGCCAATTAAAGAACTAAGCTCTGATTTTTAAAATGGTCCTTAACCTGCTGTAGCTAATAGGATTGTATATCTAAACCCTTGTGAGTTTAAATAGGAAGATTTACCGTTTGAGCCACTTTTGCTCTGAGCTTTAATTACAAATCCCATTAGTCTGAAAACCAATGAATTACACCATCAATTTAATAAATGGAGACCAGACCCTCTCCCTCTTGCGGAAGGGGAAATTTAACACACGACTCACAGCGATGATTCAGGCCAGAATACGGTGGATGTAATTAGTGTAATTGTATCATTTTAACTTGAGGAATGATGGGATTTTTCAACTTTAGCTTTTCGTGTCATCACAGGGATACAAAACCGTCCTTCGGTTTACTTGGAGGGACTATCAGAAAGATGGTTTTGCATAACGGGGAGCACACTGCAAATCATTTGAGCCTGAAGTCTGTTCTCCAAGTACCAGATTTCTCTTTCTGAGAAATATGGCAGTCACAGTTTATCCCGAAATTGTGCACGGATACCAGCAACAGAAGAGGTGGATTCCTCTCTGAGAGTTTTTGAAGATATTTTGAAGGCATTACTGCAGCCTTCCCAAATTGTACCCGAGTTTTCTTGCGTAATATAAGCAAGTCTTAGAAGTTCCGTGAACTCAAATGTAAGCCAAAAGCAGTTCCGTACTCAAACAGATGAGTCATTGACAGAAATATCTCCAAACAAACTGCTCGAAAGAGCAAAAACCAACAGTACAAAAAATTATGACAGGATTATCCATTCAAAAAAATAAAATAATAAAAAGGATAAACTGGCTTGGCCTAAACACATGTTCTTAGTGACGGGCTGATTAAACGAAACAGGCTAGCGCATTGAGAAAGCCATCCTTCAATCCATTTCCCTTTTGCTGTAATGTATCGCGATTAGTTTGTACAGGCAATCATCTCCTGCATTTTCACTGGAAGCAGTACGAACGCCAGAAACGTCGACCTCCGTTTGCACTGCTGTGAACCGTTTCCCAATTCCAACATGTTAAGTCGTCCCTGTCCCTCCACAGGATGTATAAAACAGGATGTGAAGCCTTTGAGTAGAGGTTCTGTAGGAGCAAGAGCAGAACTCCTTTCGCTGTACAACGCATCAGTCCTGCTTTGGTGAGCCAACGGAAGGACGACCGTTACGAGTTACCTTGTTACTCCGTGACGCGAGACCTTTTTTCGTCCGTGTGGGGCAGTTTCCATGGGGACGGCTCCCTCTTGAGGTACGGCCTCATTATACGGTCAGGGTTGGATACTCTGGGCCGGTCCTGTGCGGGATGCGGGGGCAAATCCCGAAGCGCTGACAGGCTCATTCCGGCTCGGCGGGCGGGTCACAAGGCCGTGGGCTGACCGATCCGATTCCAGGGGTCAAACTGCGAGCTGTCGGTAGCTTCATGTGGAAAATTGCATGTGCAGGTTTCACCGAAAACTCTGGACACAGGTGTTCTACCTTCATTTAAGAGCATTAAACTATCGTTTAATATTTACTCTAAATTCTGCTAAATACTTGCTCTTTTTTACTTACAGAAAACTGTTAATGAGCAGATGACTGTAAACTACTGGGTAAATGTGTGCTTGGTCTTATCATTAATTGTTTTGCATTTACAAAGCTTGCCATACAAATGTTTTAATTTCTGTGGGTTTTATTTTCTCATGGAAGAAACGCAGGCTCTAGTACATTACCTGGTGAAATACCTGACAGTTCCCCAAAAGTTTTAAAGCAACACCGGAAACTTAACCAATGATAAACACACGTCATACCAACTTCAGAAATTGTATAACACCAGCCTCGGAGTGATTATCTAGTTTGTCAACATTGTTCCAACTGTCTTAAACTGTTCCAACAGAAAGAATTTTACAGTAAACACATTTACCCTCAGAGAATGTTTATATAATAGAAACTGTTCTCGACAATGTAATCACAAGATTGCTCTTCAAACAAAGCTTCAACAAAGCACAGAACACCAGCTTCCATTTTAATATAACTGTTTTAGTGGAGGCTGGAGAAACAGTAGTGTCCTTCAAAACGCTTGAGAATGCCAAAGAAATCAATAGTTTAGAATTATTTTTTATGAGAAACTAGCTCATTAAGGAGCTATTGACAGAAGACCGTCTTTTACAGATTAGATATGGTGTTTCCTACACTCTCTACTGAGTATGATTTCAGAATAATATGCCAGATCATTAGATATACTTCCAAAGTACCCAGAAAGAGAGATATTTAATTAATCATGTTTCTCCTCAAGCACACCGGGGTTTGGCTGCTTCTTTCCCTCCAACACAAAAAAGCTAAAATACTAAATTCAACAGAACATTGCTGTTAGTCCCTAATTATTTATTAACAAATTCAAGAAAGTGTTATTTTTCTCTGTTAAATGAACAACCTTACATACCGAGTGTCTGTCGCAGTGTGTTTCGGAAAAAGGTTTGTGTGAAGTATACTTTCAATGTGTTTGAAGGACAAACCGTGAATAGGTCCTTGACTGTTTGTTGCACTGACAAATGAGAAGGGTGAGAAAGGTTCCCCCGTAGGCTCTTATTCTGTTCATTTTGCTAAAACACATAAGCTGGAGTCCCTGTAAACCACCATACTGCATTATTTCCCCTGAGCTTATACAACATGACCTTTGCCCTTCTTCCTGGCTGTGAGGGAAAGTGATTTTGTGACAAGGCATTACTTTAGCCTGTCCGCGCTACAGCCATCATCACCGACGCCACCCCCCGTGAGGCGAAGCGCAGGAACCCCCAAGCGCAAAGGCTCCAACGCCACGGAAACGGCACCGCCTCCGCGCGCTCTCCGGCTGGCGCGAATCCCGCCTCTGCGCCGATCTCACCGCCGCCCAGCCACGAACGCAATCTGTTCTCCTTTCTGCGAGAACGCTGGTCGTCCGCCATCCCGCCGTGCGGGTGTCCGCTACACGCGCGGGCTCGTGTCACCCTGGAAACGAGGACGGGGGAGTGCACGCCCACACCTTGAGGTCCCGTCGCGGGCCTCAGGGGCCGAATTTGGCTTCGCTTCCAGTTACTCCCCCACGTTGACACCAATCGAATAAGGGCCAGCCCCGCCTAGAGATGGGAGACTGAACAGCAGCGAACCCGCCAAGCCGCCATGGGGTTGTGACATCACAGGGTTAATTAAGTTTCCGGGAAGCTTGTCATTTTCCCTCTGATTGAATCTGTTTGAATCCTGGTTCCGTGAAACTGCGTAGTCACTAAGCACCTCTATCTAGGACGATGAATGACACTACAAAATGCAGTGATAAATTGAAAGATATTCCACGCACACATACATCAGATCTATCTTATTTTCTGGATTAGAACACCAAGGACATGCCAGTAAGTTCTCCCCCCCCCCCCCCCCACATTGAAGAAATAAAAATTCAATTTTCTGATGATCAGAAAAATTGATAACACATTAAGTAGATAAGATTTTCATCTTACACAACCGACATAACCCACTAAACACAAAACACTTGCCACGTACAAAATAAAAGCAGGCTGCTTGCAGACAGACAGACAGGCAGACAGACAGACAGGCATTTCATTTCCATTTCATCTTTCACTGCAATTCAGCAGACTAGAGCAACAGTGAGCCAATCAACTTGACTTTGAAAAAGCAATGCTCAGATAAATCTCCGTGTAAGAATCCAAATTGAATCATTTTCTTGTGCAACCACATTTTTAAAAAAAAGGAAAACTCCCCTGGGAATGCAAAGCGATCTGTCAGCCTCGCGCCAATTAGTGCTAATTAGTGCAGTTACAGCGTACCTGCCGTGTGACATCACCGCGTCTAAGTTCCGCGCATTTTTTTCCACACGTTTCCATGCAACTGCAGCCGCAGCGAAGCAGGACAGAAATGCGACGGGACATGGTTTTCCCTTTCCACAACCTTCAGAGCCATTTTCGCCAGCACAGAAAGGACACAATGTTCCCCGTGATGTGTGTGTGTGTGTTTTTACTGAATTTTTAATGCATTCCCCATACCCACCCAAAGGTAGTAATTACACTCAACCAGTGACATCATTGCTGTCATCTTGTTTCCTTTCAAAACGGCGTACCTTTTTCACCAAGAAGGACACAATAGATGCGCATCCCTTTTTCTCCCAATTTAGTAGCCAATTGAACCCTTATTCTAATTCAATTCCCCCCGTGTAGCAACCGCTAGAGAACCACCGCTGCACACCCCGTCTATCGGTACTTTAGGAAGGATGCTACGTCCTCTACAGGGCGCAGCTCCTGACCGTGACACGCCCTGGGTCCTATCGTGCGCAGTGGTTCTCTCCGAGCCCCTCCCCCCACCCGGAAGCGACTGCCAATTGTCGCTTCCACAGGCCACCGGCCACGCTCGGCTGTGGCAGGACCGGGGCGCGAACCCCGATCCTCGGAGTACAACTCGCTGACTGAAAGTCAGCGGTCTTTACCGCTGTACCACCGCGGCGGCGCAGGGGGATTTCTAAGTTAACACGGAATGCGCAAAAACATTGGGGGCTTCAACAGTGGCGCAAACATCGCCGCTCCGTTTGCACACCCCTGTCACACGGCCCATTTTTCATCCCGCGCTCGATACTGCCCAGAAGATAGCGAAAGATACAACTAACAACATAAATATGAAACGGACGAATACCTGTGGAAAAAGGACAATGTTTTCACCACTTTTCTCTACTCACATTTCTCTGTGGCCCAGTAAACTGGGGCACAGTGTGTGAACAGAGAAAGAATCGAGGCTTAGAGGGGCGCCTCATGCACGACCGCTTCCAGTGCTAAGCAAAAACGGTCGTAAAATACCGTGACATTTCGACTCCTCATTTGTTGGAGACGGACGAAAGTCCGCCGGGATGCTTGCTGAAGAATGTGAGTTCATTAACAATAACTCAAATACCAATACTGAAGGGAGGCCGTGTCTGACTGACTGCTCAGACAATGTCTGGCTTCACATTAAAAAGGACTTAAACAGTACAGAGTGAATGCATAAACACTGAGCGTCGTCCCCTATGTGTTTCGCTACGTCTCATGTCATCACATTTATGAAAGGAAGAGTATTGATATGTGTAGAACTGAAAGGCTTACACAAATTTTATTTGGAGCGATCAATTTTATTTTGAACGGTACTGGAATCGGCCGGTGGCTGAAACCTGAAGGATAATGACATGACCGCGAGCTTCGTTAAGACGGGAACTCGGGACTGTCAAACGGCACGGTGGTTTCGCGTTTCCAGCCTACCGGCTCATTGCAGTGATCTGTGTTGTGCCAAATCTGTGTCCGCGTAAAAAATATATAATTTCCGAAATTGGAAACGTAAAACCCGGACTGAAAAATTTACCCCTGACCCTCACCCCGCCTCTAATCCCAGTCGCAAGTGGTTTTAGTTGCGCCTCAGGATTACGGTGCCTCACCATGGCAACACTGAAGCTCCACAGGAATTGCATGTAACAGAGTAGTTACAGTGGGAGGGGTGATAAATATACGCCTCACAACTCAAGACAAAGAATTCAGGACAATAACACCAAGTTTAAGTTAAAAACAATGTGTCCCTTTCCAAAATGTTGCATATTATAGAAATGTTAGCCATCATTTTAATTGAAAGAAAGATGCAGAGGCAGACAGAGAGATAGTTACAGTTGAGCAACAAAACAAACAACAATATATTGAGTAGATAAGATGACAGCATACCTTGTTTATACTAAAACATGCAGTACATCAAAGCGATGATTTGTAGTTTATAATACAGTGTACAGTGCATGTATTTTGAATACGTTGAATACGTCACTCTTTTGTATGTGCATTGTGCAAGTTCTAACTCACACACTGCGGACCTTTTCAGCTTTTCCCTGGCATTAATATTTAATGGTGCACTCAGCTGAGAGGGGGGGGGGGGGGGGGTATGAGGGAAGGGGACAAAGAAGGGGGGAACATCCCTAGATAGAGCGTTACATGACAGGAATGTTAACCTTCAGCTTGGCAACACCAGTTACTTGCTCACGCTGGTGTCTCCAGGCCAACAGCACATGCAGAGCTTAGCTGCGGCATCGCACGTTCCCACGTGTTAGATTAGCAAAGTTTTGCCGCGTTCATTCTCATGGCCGCTGATTGAACGAGAAGGCTAGAGGGGTCCCGTCACTCCCCGATCCTGTGCCGATGGGTAAAAGTGCCGAATAAGACGTTGGGAGTGGCATTAATGGAGCCTTATGAGATGAACCAATAAGGGAAAGGAGCCATTATCTCTTTAATAATAGATTGCACGCCTCGTCGTGTACGCGAACGCTCGGGGGTGCTTTAAATAACAATGTGCGTGGTTACTTCCCCTTAACATAATCTTTGCTTTCTGAAAAGCCCATTCCGCTCCGTAGAACCCGGCACGTCAAGATGGCGCATGTAAAACCGTTGCACGTCCACCGACCAACCCCACACCTGTTATGAGCGTGTGGGCGGGGCCTACGCAGGGCTGGTCCTTCGACAGGCCAAGTTCACCCAGGCCCCGTGGAGCTTATTGACTGGACGCCGTTTGCACGGTCGTGACCTCCGACCTTCCCACCGACCTCCAGGGGAAAGAGTGACAGGAGGCGTCTCGAACGAGAACACGCCGTCGGCTACCTGCCACAAGCTCACGCTCAACCAAGAGAGGTACCTCTTTCTGCAACGCTAAATCAGTTCGGAAAACTCTTGGAGGCTTTCCATTTATTTTCAAACCCACTCAGGATCTGCTTTGGCGGATTTTGCTGTTGTTCTTGTCAGCGCAAGGTCAGGTGTGGTGCAGGGAGAGGGACGAGAAAGAGGCGAGCGGGGGCGGGGGTGGAGGTGGAGGTTTGCATCAGAAAATCTCATTAATGTTTTATCGCGGCTCTATCGAAACAATGGCACCGCCACGTAGCACTTAGCCCGCGAGAGCTAATGGTACTTTCTGGACCGAGGTGAGTCAGCCGCGGCCGCATGACCACACAGCCGGGCCCAGAAGCCGACAGAAAAAAAACGTGCGCCAGGAACTGTGAAGCGTAAATAAAAAAAGATAAGACTTTTCCCCCCCTCAACGATCTCAACCATTCTCAGCCTTTACCCTTTCAACAGGACCGGTTCAATCCCTCACACGTTATGGCCTAGTGAACTAGAATGAACACTAAATATGCCCGCAAATGCTTTTGACCTATAAAAAAAAAGCGATGTGCTTCTGTAAAGCCGGCGTGGGAGGTGGTTCAATTCTGCGAGAGCTTTATATGTCAGAATCTATAGTCTGTCACTAAGCTTTTCGGCTGATAAGGTTATTATGAATATTACTTATTGACGATTGGCTGTAGTGGAGAAATTAAACCTTATCAGCCCACCACAAAAAAAAAACGTTAAGATTTTTGAACATGACTTTCTAGATCATCGTGCACTTTTTAAATTTGTTTTGTTTTGTTTCACAAACCTTTGTATCCCAATGTAAAACAGCTCTTTTTTAAATTTTTGTTTCTGATTTTTTCTCCATTGTTCTCCCAATTTAGTAGCCAATTGAACCCCTATTCTAATTCAATTCCCCCATGTAGCAACCGCTTGAGAACCACCGCTATACAACCCTGTCAACTGGTGGTAGAAATAAGGGCGCCACGTCCTCTACAGGGCGCGACTCCTCGAGCTCCTGACCGTGATTCCAACTCTCCCAGGGCCATTTTGTGCGCAGCGATTCTCTCCGAGCCCCTCCCCCCACCCGGAAGCAGCTGCCAATTGCTGCTCCCACAGCTCGGATCTGGCAGGACCGGGGCGTGAACCCCGATCCTCGGAGTACCACTGCACTGACTGAAAGGCAGCGCTCTAACTGTTGTACCACCATGGTGGCCCGTCAAAATACTCTTTTAATTCAGTTGGAGTTATCACCACTTGGAAGAAACTGCCGAAACAAAATAAGCTGATGAGTTTCCGAGGGCTGGAGAGCGCGTTTTCGACCGGCTTGTCACATCTCGGTCCTCCACCAACAGCTCGTAAACGGACCTCTTCACTGTTCTTCGTTCTCCTTTCCTCAAACTGAGAGATTGATTAGTTGCCCTTGTACAGAAGTCTAAGCTGCCACCCTGTTCATTTTCAATCCAAGACTTCTGGAAATGACTGCAGTGAAGATTTAGTATCTTCATTTCCTGATAGTAAAAATGTTATGACTTCTCATTTTATTGTCATAACCGCAAATGTTTTAAAATGTGTAATTACGTTTTTTACAGAGGCTTCCGCCAATGGTAGAAAAAGGAACCAATCACCTCTCAGCTTGGAAGGAGACACACTGACTGATGGTGCTGGTATCCAGATCTATATGACAGGGTACACCTACAGTAGATAAACTACTGTATCATAACTGTGATTACCGTAAGTTTTTATAGCAAGATCACGTCACGCAAACTATTTTAAGGTACTTCTGTAGGAGTGGTTCATGATGTTACAGATGAATTTCAACTTGGTCTGTTCTAAATTTCTATGTTCACAAGGCGGAAAGGTTGTTGAAACTATAGTGGGACTATAATGGAATGCGCCTGTATAATTTGGTTTACTATTGTTTTTAACCCCAGTTAAACAGTTTTTTTTAAAACTCAATCACCCAATGGCATGGAAGCCATGTCAGCATCACATGACCTCTGGCAGCTTGCTTCCTCCTCCATGCTCTGATGGAACATGTCCTTAACCTCGTCGAGCTCATGGCTAAAGGGCTCCCACCCACCTTCCTCCCTCAGGCCAAACGACTGAACATACAGCGAGGCGGAGCGTCGTCACGGAGCGGGGAAAGGGGTGCGAGCAGCTAGGGAAGAGTAACATGCTCCACTCGGCCACCGCCCAAATGGAAAGGCGTTCCGTGGGGGTGAGGGGAGGGGGGCGGGGCTGCTGCTCGTGCTCCACTTTGCTCAATGGCCTGGAAATGTGGCTGTCGCTAAGAATCCCAGATTACTAACAACGCCATCTCCAGATTCTCACGGTCATAATGAGATCCACAATGTCCACCTCGACAGCTGCTGATGTAATGCTGGTGTAATTTCGAGATGCGCTTTCTCTAAGCGGCCTCCCCACGCCCATGTGATGTGGACTGAGCCTATAATATACAGCAGCAGTACACAATGTACCTGCTGCCCGTGTTCAGTACACCTCCCCCTCACTCACTCACTCACTCACTCACCTCCCCCCTTAACACCACAGGAGTTCCCACACAGAAAGCGCCATCATGCCGAGCCCAAACAAATCAACGAAGCCGAAGATAACGAAGATAATCCTCTCTGGTCTGAACCACGGTCTGAACGAAAAGAATGGACGATGGGCGTTCGGTGAGCATTCGCTAACGGCCCACAGTGGCGCAGGGACCCCGGTGAGGCGGGTGGGGGGGATGGGTTGGGTGCTCAGGACCAGGACCACACCTGGCATTGAGAATTACAAAAAGCGGGAGGATCCATTGCGACGCTCCTTTGTTGCTTTAATGTCAGGGTACTCTTGCCGTGTGAATAATTGAAGGTCTCCTCGCTCCAGGGGGCTGGGAGCGGCTAACGTGCTACGAAAACGCACCTCGGCGCGTTCTGGCAGAGTGCGCTCCCTCTGTTCGACCTCACCGCTCTCTCTCCTTCGTCTCGAAACGCCAAAGGGCTCCGCGCGGAGACTTGCACACTGATCCTCGAGGATATTTTCTTCCGTCCCGCTGCTGTTTTGCATTGGTTTCATTATAAACGGAGATTATCAGGGAAACCCAGAATCCACAGGCCCAATGGGGGTGCCGTTCCACAGATACTGCATTGGTTTCATTATAAGCAGAGATTATCAGGGAAACCCAGAATCCACAGGCCCAATGGGGGTGCCGTTCCACAGATACTGCATTGGTTTCATTGTAAGCGGAGATTATCAGGGAAACCCAGAATCCACAGGCCCAATGGGGGTGCCGTTCCACAGATACTGCATTGGTTTCATTATAAGCGGAGATTATCAGGGAAACCCAGAATCCACAGGCCCAATGGGGGTGCCGTTCCACAGATACTGCATTGGTTTCATTGTAAGCGGAGATTATCAGGGAAACCCAGAATCCACAGGCCCAATGGGGGTGCCGTTCCACAGATACTGCATTGGTTTCATTATAAGCGGAGATTATCAGGGAAACCCAGAATCCACAGGCCCAATGGGGGGTGCCGTTCCACAGATACTGCATTGGTTTCATTATAAACGGAGATTATCAGGGAAACCCAGAATCCACAGGCCCAATGGGGGTGCCGTTCCACAGATACTGCATTGGTTTCATTATAAGCGGAGATTATCAGGGAAACCCAGAATCCACAGGCCCAATGGGGGTGCCGTTCCACAGATACTGCATTGGTTTCATTATAAACGGAGATTATCAGGGAAACCCAGAATCCACAGGCCCAATGGGGGTGCCGTTCCACAGATACTGCATTGGTTTCATTATAAGCGGAGATTATCAGGGAAACCCAGAATCCACAGGCCCAATGGGGGTGCCGTTCCACAGATAATAAAGGTAAATAGATGTGAAATTTGAATAGTCTGCAGTGATCCTGGAGGTTCTATTTTCTTACTAGCATGTACATTACTGTGTGGAACGGTTAGAGGGGATTACGTTGTTACTGCGATTCTTTATGCACAAATCCAGATATTATATAGATATTATACAGTGTGGGGAGCACTTGTCAGTAGCGTCAGTAATGCTGTCAGCAGCGTCAGTGCTATTGTCAGTAGCGCCCGTACTGTTGTCAGTAGCGTCAGTACTGTTGTCAGTAGTCCACAGATAAGTGTAAGGACAATGTCCTGCTCGATGATGAAAGCACAGCACATTCTCCCCTGTCACATGGTACACGACCACACCCACCTAAATCCCACCCACAGTCGACACTGGCACGGTCAAGGACTCAAGGTCAAGTCAGATTTCAAGAACTAAGCCGATAGATAAATATGGTTATGAGCAGAAAAACAACCCTCCCTGACAGCCTTGGCCTTTGCTAGAGAGGTTGATGATGGGCTTGGCTGAGAATGAAGCTCAGGGAACATGTATAGTCACACAAAACATATTGCAATCAGTGGCTCTTACTAAAAAGATTCAACCCTGCCAGTTCTTTGCACATTCTCTGGGTTTATTTACACATAAAACACCACCCTCACTGGCTTTTAAACTGACAAGTTATGATTTGCATGAATAATAGATTTTTTTTCCAAAAGTCCTAATTGTTTTTTGTTAAGCCGATTAGAAAACAATAAAGCACTTGAAACTGAAGGTTCATATACGGCTGGCTGTGGGCAAGCGGCCAAAAATAAATAAAAAATTCTGCTTTGCCGCGAGGAATACTTACTGAAAGCATTAAAAAAACTAAAAAACTAAAAAAACTAAAAAACTAAAAAAACACAAACCACAGCTAAGAGATGAGAGAAAAAACACGCCTTCAACAACTTTATTTTTAATTCAAAATAGAAAAAGAATCAAAGCTGTTCCCTGCAGTCAGACTGGATCACGACTTAATTTTGTCACTGTTTATCGTGGAAATAAATTCTACACAAATCTCATCACTACGTTTGGATACGCAGCTTGGCTTAATCTGAGGCTTCTTGGACCTTGCCTATGATACTACAGCTCTGGAAAAAATTAAGAGACCACTGCAAAATTATCAGTAGAGTGTTTTTTTTTAGTTTGAAAGGATACAATGACAATGCCGTTGAAGTGCAGACTGTCAGCTTTAATTTGAGGGTATTTTCATTCATATCGGATGAACAGTTTAGAAATTATAGAACCTTTGGTACATAGTCCCCCCCCCCATTCAAAATATTGGACAGTTTAAAGAATAAAGTAATCATATTTAATATTTGGTGGCATATCCTTTGCATGTCATGACTTCCTGCATCCTGATGTCTGTGACCAAACAAGATCAAAAGGCTCTTGATATCTTATTTTCTGATACTCCTACAAGCGATACTATAACTTCTCTGCATTTGAATGGATCTCTATGGGAATTGGGGGGTGGGACTAGATTTTGCTGTAAATTATGGTGGAACAGTATGGAACACATGGTTGGCTAAATGGCTCCAAGTCATCAAGAGTCTCAAACAAACCTCAAACCATCACTCTGCTGTCAGATATGCAGTAAAAATACCCTCAAATTAAAGCTGACAGTCTCCACTTCAAGCTCATTGTCATTGTATCCTTTCAAACTCAAAGTGCTAGAGTACAGAACCAAAATAACAACGAGACAACTGATAATTTTGCAGTGGTCTCTTACTTTTTTCCAGACCTGTATAAATGCTGATCTGACAATTTCACATGCTAACATATGGCGCTTTCACCACAACTGCGAACATAGAGTGCTTTCAACTGAAGAGTCACTGAACTAAACAGGAGAACTAGAAAACACAGAGAACGTTTAGTTTCCATCGTCACTTCCTAATATTTTTTTGAGTCCCAATGCCTTTCGTGTGTGGAGAGGGAAGCTTAAAGATGTCACTGCGAGGTAATGCTGCCTCACAATCAAAAGAGGCCAAGAGAGCGGCAAAAAAAGAAAAAAGAAAAGTGTCATTTTCATGTGGCAGAGAAAAAGATGTGGAACGGTAATAATTTCAGCCGGGAAGCCCTCAGATATTTGTCGCAACGGGCCAAGATGGAGATATGAAAGCCCGGGGGGTGGTGGCGGAGGGAGGCGTACCGCGGAACGCTGCGTGTGGCGGAGCTGGGGCGGGTGGAGCCGAGAGCGACGGCTCTCTTTGGCGAGAGTGGTTAGAGCCGGACGCAGCGCTCGTGGGAGGGCCTGGCAGCATAAATCAGAGCTCGTTAGTCGACCGTCGCACTGCCCTGTCGGGGGGAGGGCCGCCCACCCTCTCATCAATCCGGGAGTCCCGCGCGTGGGAGACGTGCAGGGGACATCCGGAGTGACCCGGAGAGTCCCGCCGTCCTCATCCTAATTTTCGGCACATTTCAGAGATGAGCGGTCTCTACTGCTGCTCCAGCAGATCTTTCAAAGGGTGCCATGGGCCTTCTTCCAACAAACGACCAACACTGTACATCTCACCGTTATCATTTCACATGCAAATATAACTGGAGGTCGAAATGACTTTCAGAAAAGAGTCAGGAAGCACAAGGAAAGGAATCAGGAGGGAAGACGGATGAGCGGCGTGTCGAGCACACACGCTCACTTTCAGTCGGTTGCAATTCCTCACAGAACAACCGTAGGCCCCACCACGGAACTTTCTCAGCTGTGGCCCCTTCTCTATCTATTACCCTCCCTGCTTTCTACCTGTCTGAATACTCACTTTATAAAAAGAAAAATACAATAATAATAGAAATAATGAACATGAGAGGCGGCTTATTTCGTTCAGACAAGCAGCCCTGCAGCTGTCTATGACTATGCGTGAATCGCAACTGGGCGGCCATCTTGGACGCCTCCCGCAACATGTAACAGATGTCTCTGACCCGCTGTGACAGCTGACTGCTCGAGCTGCACAGAGCACACCGCACTGCCTAAAATAACTACCAGACAGATTTTATTTTTGTGATCAGAGTCAATGGCCTTTGGAGGTTATTGCCCCCCATGTATGTAGTCCACAGCGGCTAACAGGGCGGGAGGTCACAGGGCCAATTGCTGATGGGTGTGGCGTGATTTATGAGCGCGTGGGCGGGGGGTGCGAGCGTTTGACTGACCTGGTTAATGATGTAGATGCCGTAGTCAATCTTCTGTCGGCGCAGGATGGGGTGTAGGTAGTGCAGCCAGTACTTGAGGTGGTTGTCCCGATGCCGGAAGGGGATGATGATGGCCACCTTCTGCTTGGCCCGGCAGTCCGGGGGGGTGTACCGGCCCCCCTCCGTCACGCTGGGGTTCTCCCTCTGCACCCGCTCCAGCGTCATCAAGGAGCTGAACTCGATGTGCAGACGGCCCACTGTAACATGACAACGTTAACGCAGCGTTAATGCAACATTAATACAACGTCAGTACAAGAGGACAACATTAATGCAATGCTAATACAGCGTCAGTACAAGAGGACAACGTTAATGCAACGCTAATACAGCGTCAGTACAAGAGGACAACATTAATGCAATGCTAATACAGCGTCAGTACAAGAGGACAACGTTAATGCAACGCTAATACAGCATCAGTACAAGTGGACAACGTTAATGCAATGCTAATACAGCGTCAGTACAAGAGGACAACGTTAATGCAACGCTAATACAGCGTCAGTACAAGTGGACAACGTTAATGCAACGCTAATACAGCGTCAGTACAAGAGGACAACGTTAATGCAACGCTAATACAGCGTCAGTACAAGTGGACAACGTTAATGCAACGTTAATACAGCGTCAGTACAAGAGGACAACGTTAATGCAACGCTAGTACAGCGTCAGTACAAGCGGACAACGTTAATGCAACGTTAATACAGCCTTAGTACAACCACCATTAGGCCTGTATTTTCAGAAACCAGGCTCCGTAGACTGTAGCACAGCTGAAATCTGCTTCGTGTCTCCACAGCCACTCAACTTGAGAACATAATAAGGTCGTTAACTTTGATGAACCAGTACTTAATTACATAAAGAGAGAACAATGACATTGAGTAGTTTAGTGCAAGTCAACCTCTTATTGCATTAACGGAACGGATTAGACTAGACAAGTCTGACCGTAAATGAAAGCGTGATATCTAAAAGTCTGCACTGCACACTGGGGTACATAATTTACTTTGCATGAACTGACAGGGCATCACAGCACAATGTGAATCTAAGACATTAGACGGGGTTAACCAATGGCAATGCTACAGCAACAGCATTGTGCGCTTTTTCAACGTCAGTCACACTTGCGTTTTTACAAACGCACTTTTTATTATTCATACATTCTCCTTATATTTCCGAGGTGTCATAGAGATAATAATTTTCACCACGTCAAAAAAAGTTAGAGCGGCGAGAAAACGGAATAAACACCGTGAACGACAGGAAGGCATGACCTCTGTAATGCAGGGACAGGAAAGTTTTAATGAAGCTTTCCAAATGAATGCCAATGGAAATATCAACATTGACACATTATTGTAAAATGGCGAGCATTCCTAAATAATTCAAAATACCTATGTAAAAAAACCTATGAGCACTTCTCAGTCAAATCCATGTACATCTGCGCATAATTTATTATCATTACGTTACCATGCTAAATTGCTAGCTGAGAGGATTCAGGGACTGCAGTTCGATGACTGTTACAATCAACAGGTGGCTTTCCTGAGGTTATACTGCCATCTTGCTGCTGGAGGACTGAATTTCAGGCTATAAAAACTGGTCACCAAGAGCACAGGATCATACATACGATACGCTCTATACGACAAGTGTGTAATGGAGATAGGGCTGCTGCAGTTCTCATCTGTATTATTCAATCCAACCCCTTTTTATGCGTGTAAACCAGCCAACCTTTTAGGCTCTGGGGGTATTTTTCTTCTCATTTTTACACTTAGTTTCTTATTCTTTCTTATCTGTGGGATATCCATGCATTTCACTAAATTGGGCTCAATAGACACAGGCCCGCATGCTGATAGCGCAGTTGCAACATAACAACCCTAGAAGTGATTCCCGCTTGATAAAAGAAGCAAAATGAAGAATTACTCGCAAAGTAGGACTGGAATGGGATTGATTACTGTGCGTGTGCACAGGGAGTCCATGCACCCTTTTCCATTTAACTAGCTCAGGAGCAATGAAATGTCAATATATTCACAAACGACCGGCTGTCGGCATACCTGACTGCTACACGAATAAAAGAGGGGGGGGGGGGGGGGGTTTCTGAGTTAAAGGACTGCCTTACACAGCCATTAGTGTGGATTTCCAAACTGTGATTAACTTTTAAAGATTGGGCATTACTAAAAGAGTCTGCAGTCAGGCATCATTCAAAGGGTCTGAAGCCTTGCTAACGAGGGGTTAATTATAAATGGCTCTTCTCTCCTCTGTTAAAGATTACGCAGGCAAGCCAGTGATCAAATACTTTCTCAGCTAATTCTCTTGAGTGACAGGCAATAAATGCAGCATAACACCTTTTTTGTACCAATACAATGAGCGGGAAGTAAAAATGCCAATTAGGCTTTTCATAACGAAGGTTATGGAGTTCTATATGCTCATGTTTAATGAAAGATAGAGGTACGAACAGTCAAGCCGGAAAGTCTGCACACCCCTTTCACCTTCTCCACGTTTTATTATGTTACAGACATATTCTACAATAGATTGAGTAAATTTTTTCTCTCAAAATTCTACACAAAATAGCCCATAATGACAAAGTGAGCACAGGTTTTTAGACATTTGTGCTAATTTATTAAAAATCAAAATGTTAAATATCATATGTACACAAGTGTGCACACCCTTTGATATGACACCCAAAAGTGAGCTGAGGTGCATTTTGTTTCCACTGATACTGCTTGAGATGTTTCTAAAACTTAATTGGAGTCCATCTGTGATAAATTCAATTGATTGGACATGATTGGGGATTGCCAACACCCGCATATATAAGGTCCCACAGGTGACAGTGCATGTCAGTGCAAACTCCAAGCCATGCGGTCATAGGAATTATCTGCAGACCTCAGAAACAGGATTGTGGCAAGGCATAGATTTGGAGAAGGGTACGGAAAAATCTCTGCAGCTTTACAGGTCCCAAAGAGCACAGTGGCCACCATCATTCGTAAATGGAAGAAGTTTGGAACCACCAAGAATCTTCCTACCTGGCTGCCCGGCCAAACTGAGCAATCGGGGAAGACGGGCCTTGGCCAGGAAGGTGAGCAGGAACCCGACGGTCACTCTGACAGTGCTCCAGCGTATCCTTGTGGAGATGTGAGAACCTTTCAGAAGATCAACCATCCAGGCAGCACTCCACCAATCAGGCCTTTATGGTAGAGTGACCAGACGGAAGCCCCTCCTTAGTAAAAGGCACATCACAGACTGCTTGGAGTTTGCCAAAAGGCACCTAGAGGACTCTCAAACCATGAGAATCAAGATTCTCTGGTCTGATGAAACCAAAATTTTACTTTTTGGCCTGAATACCAAGCGTCACGTCTGGAGGAAACCAGGCACCGCTCATCACCTGGCTAATACCATCCCTACAGTGAAGCATGGCGGTGGCAGAATTATGATGTGGGGATGTTTTTCAGCAGCGGGAACGGAGCGACTAGTCCTGATAGAGGGAAAGATGAATGCAGCTAAGTACACTGAGATCCTTGAAGAAAACCTGCTCCAGAGCGCTCTGGACCTCAGACTGGGGCGAAGGTTTACCTTCCAACACGACAACGACCCGAAGCACACAGCCAAGAAAACAAAGGAGTGACTTCAGAGAAAGTCTGTGCATGTCCTTGAGTGGCCCAGCCAGAGCCCAGACCTGAATCCAATTGAACATCTGTGGAAAGAGCTGAAAATGGTTGTGTACCGATGCTCCCCATCCAACCTAACGGAGCTTGCAAGGATATGCCAAGAGGAATGGGCAAAAATGTCCAGAAACAAGTGTGCCAAGCTCGTAGCTTCTTTCCCAAGACGCCTTGAAGCTGTAATTGCTGCCAAAGGTGCAGCAACCAAGTATTAGGCTAAGGGTGTGTACAGATATGTAACCCCTAAATAACCTATTTTTGTCATTAAAATAAAATTTCATATTTTCTAAAAACCTTTTTTCACTTCGTCATTATTGGCTATTGTGTGTAGATGTTGGAGGCAAAAAATTTACTCAATCTATTGTAGTATAAGTCTGTAACGTAATAAAACATGGAGAAGGTGAAAGGGGTGTGCAGACTTTCCAGCTTGACTGTAAGTGTTAAAAACCTGCAGTCAAAAATGTCATTAAAGAAAAATGTCATTAGATATACAATACGCATATAGGAATTCTATGAAATCTGTGCTTACAATTTATGCTCAGGCTCATTTTAGTGACTTGGATAGGGTACTTACTTTCCCAGGAATCCAGTTTGGCTATCACTTGGTCCTGATTAAATTAGCACTGGGTCGTCAAACAGGAGTGGTAACCAGAGATTGAGAGACAGTTTATTTTATGAGCTGTTGTATCGTTCATTACATTCCATTAAAATACATAATTGTTTTTTTTCTCCTTTCAGCAGTCAGGGAGCTCCAGTACCAATTATAGATGTTTTCTTTTGTTTTCAACAGTGTAGCACTGTAGGCTACATTGCACCAATTATAATTTTTTAAAATGACAATTACCTCAATTATCTTATTACCAATTTAAATGTGTTCTTTGGTAACAAAAACATATTAAAAATGCAGTCCTAAAAATCTCTGAAACCTATTTCTTTTTTGGGAGTGACAATGAGCCCTTCAAAAAAACATAAATAGAAAACAAAGGAGTGACTTCAGAGAAAGTCTGTGCATGTCCTTGAGTGGCCCAGCCAGAGCCCAGACCTGAATCCAATTGAACATCTGTGGAAAGAGCTGAAAATGGTTGTGTACCGATGCTCCCCATCCAACCTAACGGAGCTTGCAAGGATATGCCAATTTAAATGTGTTCTTTGGTAACAAAAACATATTAAAAATGCAGTCCTAAAAATCTCTGAAACCTATTTCTTTTTTGGGAGTGACAATGAGCCCTTCAAAAAAACATAAATAAATACCAACATAAGAGGGACAATGTTTTGGAAAACAAGAGGTGGTATGAGTGTAGCTACTTAAAACAGTCCCCAAAATAATCCACAACTTTAAAAAAATCATTAATAAACAACATTTTTATCTCAAAGACGAGGATGGTAACAACCTGTTTGGTACGACGTGTTAAGGTCGCTAACGCTGCATACCTAATTTCTCTGTCTTTAACGTCACTCAACTCGAATCTTACAAGCTCCTTTACGATCTATCCAATTACATACGGCAATGAGAGTTAAGAACCCCAGGGACCATGTTCTGCCCAGTGCCAGTGCCAGACCGCTACATAACACGGACCGAAATGAACCGGTTCGAGAAAAAGAAGGGATAACTAGATTTTCGAAAAGGTCTATTGACTGGAAGGCCATGTAAATAGGGATCTGGCCAGCTTCTGTGTAATTATAGGATCGGTGTAGCAAAGGCCTGTGGGAGACGGTGTTCACAGCGCAGATGGGGGGGGGAGAAGCACACTTCATCCTTCGTGCTAAACTGGAACCGCTGGCGCTTTAGAAGATTATGTGGAAGCGTCGCACAAACGGCTCCAGGACCCCTTCAGAAGACCGCCAGCTGCGGCCCCGCTGTGCCTAGTGCCGATTTCAGATGAGCCAGGCGGAGTGGCTGAAAGGCCAGCAACCAGGAGAGAGCAGACCGCCACGCGTGTAACGGCCGATACCGACCGTATCGGCATTGATCTGAAGCCGTGGACATTGAACAGCAAACGCAGGGGCGTTAAATTAGAAAAGGTGGGTTTGATACAGGGCTCCCGGGACTGAGAGGCAAAAAATTATTTTTTTAAATATATATATATTTTTAAAAACAGGCCTTTTGAAAAACAGCAAAACAAAGGTCTAAGCTGAGATGAATGGTTAGGCAGAAGGTTCTCAACAGTCTGTTATGCTGGAGGCTTGAACAGGATTAATATTCATTATTCTTATTCTTTACACAAACAAAAGTACCTTTATGGGAGATGAAAGTCAAGCACGAACAGCAAGCTTTTGTTTTTCGTAGGGCATTTTCCACCTGCGGATGTGTGTGGGCGTTTCTTTGCCATTCCACACATTCCCCCGCCTCTCTCCCAATCGCTCGCCCATCTCACTCGAATCCTATGACAACACGCAAATTCAAAAGGGTTTCACGTTATCGCTCTCCCCCCTTTGTCTTCCGCCATCCGGCACCGTCCGCCTTTTTTTCCCCACGACGCCTCGCTATGACGGTTTTAATTGCCCCGTTATCAGGCAAGAAGGGGGGCGGGAAAGGAGCCGACAGACATGAGTGCGAGGCGCTGAGAGCGCCCGGCGGAGAGGGCGAGGAACGAGAGGGGGTGGGGGGGGGGTGGCGTATGATACCCGCGGTCGCCTCATTACCTGCCCATTCCACAGGTGCGCTTACACAGGCTTCCGTTCTCTCTTCTCTCCTAAAGGTCGCTTTTGAAGCCGCCCCTGTCAAAAGCAGGCCTGAGCCGGCCGCTGATAATGAGCAGCTTTAAAACGGGATGGATGGGGGGGGGCACAGACATGTAAAGAGCCCTTTTAAAAAGCCTTTAACCCGAAATCCTCTCTTGTTTATTCCTCTCTAGTTAAGGGCCTTCGGCGAGTAGCTTCGGGATGAGGGCACCACAAGGGCGTGTGGAGTAACTGGTGCCCCGCCCTCCCCCAGCATACCCTCTCCAGAGATAGGAGCGCCCACACTGCCACCACTGGAGAACGCATGAGGGCAAACATGTGGTGTGAGGTGGGAGCGCTGGCTCTGTGAGGGGGCGGGGCGGGGCACAGAGAGGAGCAGATGGGAGAGGGGAAGAGCACAATGCTTTATGGAAGGGGAGGGGGCACAGTGGGGGACAAAGAAGTGGAGGGAAAGCTGTGATAAATGTTGTTGTTTTTTGCCACGCTTGATTAGGCAGCTGAACTCAGAGGGGCGTGGAGTCACAAGTGCCTTTTTTTTTTCCCCCCCAGTCCGCCGGCGACCGGGCACTGGCACGAGGCCGCCCGCCTGCTGTCGCCGCCCAGGCACTAGGCGAGGAGAGGGGACGGCTTCACGCCACGCCAGGCGTCCCCCCGAATCGCTGCCAGTGCCCCGTTGACGAGGTTGTTGTCAGGCCACACGTGGCGCTGCGCTCAGGAAGGCCAAGGCCGCATTAACACCGAGCATTATGGGAAATCCTCTCGGATACAAAGCGCTGGGATCTGGTGCGGTCTGCTTTAATGCAATACATCCTTTACCAGCGCAGTTGGGCTGTGAGCTTTGTCTGTAACCCTCCACAGACTCGGCTCCGCACTCCAGGCCCCCCCCTCTCCACTCCTCTCCAGTCCTCCCATCCACAACATGCGCAGCACTGTGCGGAGGTGGTAGAGGATGAGGAGGAGTTGAGAGGGGAGTGTAGCTAATGAATATGCGCAGTATCGCACCACACCTAAGCAGGTGTATCCATCTGATATTTCAAAGCAGCGCTCCCATAGGAGTGTATGCGCCCTCAAACTACCCCCCCTTCCCGGCCGCCTGTCGGGCTCCCGCCTTTGGCATTACGGTCGGCTCAATAAGACATTGTCTAATTTCATTCCGCTCCTCGGGGTGATATGGTAATGGAGCCAAGGTGAACTGGAGCGCGGTTTGTACAGTGCCCGCGATATCGGCTGCTGATAAAAAGCTGGCCTTGCGTGCCGAGCGAGCAGATCAAGAGGCTGCGTCGCCACAGACTTTCCAATATGCATTCTAATGCGTCGCGGGCCTCTTAAAACCAGCGCCTGCGCGCCAATCCGCTAACCTGACAAATCCCCCGCAGGCCTCTCTCTCCTGGCTGCCGTTCGTTTTTACACTCATCCGCTCAAAGACAAAAGGCGCTCGAGCGCAGCTGAGCATTTCCCGCCAAAGTCCATGAGCGGCGCGTCAAAAGACGTGGAGCAAAAAAAAACGCATCCATCTGGAAAGGCCCGCGGAATCCCACGTGACGGGCCAGGGTACGATCCGGCGGCCTAGACCGAAAGCTGCCGGCTTCTCGTCGCCGTGTGTGGTGGCTGGCGACGTTGCAGTTCTGCGTGGCGGCCGTGACGGTCTTCAAAGAGAGCCGCGACGCTGTCTCGTCCGATATCAGGCCACGTGTCACACCCGCGGAGCACTGGGCATTAGTAACCTTTATTCCGCTCAGGTAAAAACAACAAATTTGATAGTTTGGGCAACGATGAAAAGCTCCGCTCCATTCTGTCTCAAGGGCGATCTTACATGTCGGAGGATCACGACCACAGTACTGGAGCAGCTGGAAGCTAATCAGTATTCGAAAGCAGCGCGACAAAAAATAAGGCGGCCATTGTATCGTTTTAATAAGCCTTTTGTGCTCCCTTTTCGGGAAATCTTCCTCACAATGTGTTCCTGAATGGTTTATGTGTATTCCTTTTTGTGTCTGTTTTTAAGTGCTTCTTTCTTGTTCCTGTTAAATAAAGAGTCAGCACGGGAAGTGCCAATTACTGACCCAGAGCCGGGTCATGAACGTTGAAAGAACCGTGGCCTGTAAAATACAGACCAAATGCCTTTTTTTGTCATGTGCAATTGGAGCCCTTGCTACACCAGTCTTCCCGTTGCAGCCGAGCCCATAAGGTCTTAAACTATAACATCATTACATTACATTACGATGAGGAAATGCTGAAAAATCAAAGCTGTTCGGCTGACGTTTTTGCCGCCAAGAGAACTCACACGCCTACATTCTGACTTCAAGACCCAACTGATGAACTGAACCAGTACTTAAGATACTTAAAAATATTATAGAGCGGCAGAAAAATCACACTTTTTAAATATATATTATATAAAAGACATATTTAATTAAATACGTCATTAATTATGAATTAAGGCCAACTAATTTAATAAATAGATAATTAAATTAAATAAACATTTAATAAATATATAATAAAAGATAAGACACCTTTTCTCAGTAACAAAATTAACAGCATTTAATGTAACACTTACAGTTAGAATTGACATGAATTCAAATCATTCAAATGTAAACATAGAAAAAATAGGCCACGTTTTCCCCGTAGGTTTTTTGAATACCCACAGCATTATGCTCTCATGTCACACACACACACTTGCCCCAACAGAGAGTAAAAGAGCTTGAGAACATGTAAACTTCTGCTAACTGTCGCTTACAAACCCCTGACTGTTATCCACACTGCAAACCGCCCAGAAAACTACAGGAGAGCGAGCACCAATCAGAACAGGCGCACTGCTCACTGATGATAACTTGCCATCTGCAGTACAGAACCCTACCCATCCCAATCATAAAACAATACATGCACTCAACATAAAGGAAATATCCAATTTGAGACAGCTAGCAAGTTGACTGTCAGTCCTACAAAAGACAATGGTAAACCGCCTGTAGCTTTGTGACGCGTCAAATAACCTTGAGTTCCCGATCCCAGGAGCTCGGTTAGTGTTAAAGCCATATAAAATGAAAAGAAAGAAAAAAAACAAAGCGAGACAAAAAAATGATAGAAATCAATGGGTGAACACTGGGTCCATATGCCTTTCCCTCCATTTAAAAAAGGTGAGGAATTGTGACGTCAAACCCCAACATATTGCATGAAGAGTCGGGACTGGCGAGTGGCACCGGGCGTGGCGCTCTCGGGAAGAGGCCCGGATGATTCGGAGCGAGTGCAGTCAGATTAAAGGAAAAGAGGAGGGGGCGATCTGATGACCTCACCACAAAGGGAGGTGCTCTCAGGAGTGCTGAAAGCTTAAAAGGCACATCAGCCAGGCACCGGCCGAACTGACAGTCGATACTGACGGGCACATCAGAGGCAAGGAGGGCCCCAAGGTCCTGGGGTCCATATCTCACCTCCAGACAAGAGCCGGTTTGAGTGAGACACTGAGCTTCAGTACATCAAGCAAATGCAGCAAGCTGGATCATAAAAAAACAGTGGAGCTACTCTCTGCAATTCACAGACTCTCAATCAGTTTACCACACATCTCTACTCCATCTGCACACAAGCATGCAGACACACACATGCACACACACACACACACACACACACACACACACAAACACACACCCACGGATATGCACATACACCCACACACACACACACAAACACACACACACAGATATGCACATACACCCACATACACACACCCACCCACACAAACACACACACAAACACACACACAGATATGCACATACACACACAAACACACACCCACCCACACACCCACCCACACATGCACGCACACACACATTCACACACACACACACACACACAAACACACACAAACACATACGCACATACAAAAGCACGCGCACACACACACACACACACACACACACACACACACACACACAAAGCTCCCAGCTAAAAGAGACTGCAGGCTCTGAAGACTGCAGAGACTCATTGAGCCACGTTTATCTCCAGAGACACAATAGATGGCAAACATATGTATGACAAATGGGGCTGGCTGAGAGACAACACTCATCCAAGAGGAAACTAAATTAGCGTCTCTGCTTAAAGAGTCTTGGTGAAGCCATTGACTCGAGAAGGGAAAAGCTGGTAACTGAGGCTTGCTGTGCAGCCATTAATGCCTGCTTTGTTCACATTCATCCCATCAAACCGTTGTTGGGAGATTGACGTTTCTCTAATGTAATAATAACTAGGAGCACGCTCTCCCAGTCTGAGGCAGCCAACACCATGAGACAGTCAATTACTGTGCCAAACAGAGAGTGCTGGGAAGTACAGTCCCATCTTTCTGCATGTTCATGCATGCAAAATATCCCCTATAATTTCATTATGCATGACAAAAAGGGATGTTTGAGAAAAAAAACTTTTTAGCCATATTTTCCATTTGCTAAATAATCTTTAGCAGGAAAACAAAGACAAAATTTAAAATCAAAGGCCTTCTTTTGTCAATTAAAAAAAAAATTGACAGCACTGGCAAAGTTACCTACATCATCATGTTGGCAATGCGGACTGGCAGAATGCGATCCATAAAGCCTCATCTATTCAGAGTCTTGGCCGTATTCAGTTAATGACACATTCCAGACTATGTCAAGGCTATAGGACCCAGCCTGCTCTAATAATAATAATAATAATAATAATACATTTATTTTATATAGCGCTTTTCTTTTTTTTTTTTTAAACTTTATTTTTTATTATTGTTTTTCCCAAATGCAGACAACAAACAGACACACATACAAACATACATCCGGGCTGCAGAACTCGCATCACATTATAAAAATTACAGTTAAAGAAAGAGAGGTTTTCCAGTATACATTTCCAAAAGTAAAAAATAAAAAATAGAGGCACTCTCATCATCGACCGGGTGTTGTGAGAGGTCCCACTTTCTCCAGTATTTCAGGAAACTGTCCTTTTGTAACCGGAGGATGAAAGTTAGTTTTTCCATTGTGTATATTTCTCCAACAATGTTTATCCAGTCTTTCTTGGTTGGAGGGCCTTGTTGGAGCCAGCGACGTGTGACCGCTTTCTTACTGGCTGCAAGAAATATCTTTACCATATATCTGTCCCCTCCCACCAAGTCCTCAGGTAGGTCACCCAGGTACATACATGAGAAAGTCATGGGTATCTTAAAGCACAGTATAGCCTCCATAGTAGAATGAACATCCTGCCAATACAGTTGAATGCCTGGACAGTTCCAAAATATATGAAAGTGGTTCGCCCCCTTGTGGCCACATTGCCTCCAACATGGTTGTTCGACACCCAGTTGTCGGGACTTGATTTGGGGGGTTATAAAGAATCTAATCAAGTTTTTCCAGCAGAACTCCCTCCATGTTTTGGAGTTGGTTGAACTACACTGTGTTATACACATATTCTCCCATTCATCATTAGTTATACTAATATTGGACTCCTTTTCCCATTTAGTTTTTATATACCCAGTGGAGTTGGTTCTGATCTGGACCAGGCCATTGTATAATTTAGATACTGTTTTACTCGATTTGTGTTTGTATGCCTGGGTGATTATCCGTGTAAGACCATCTTCCGACTCAATGGGCTCAGTGATCTTAATCTCTTTTAGAAAGTATTGGCGCAGCTGAAGATATCTAAAAAAATCTTTGTTCTCTAAACCATATGTATCTTTCAGGCCCTGAAAGCTCATGAGTCCCCCCTCTCCTAAAATGGTACAGAATGATGTAATACCACGGCGAGCCCATTCCTTGAATGTTTGGTCATATAACCCTGGTTTAAATCCAGAGTCAAAGGCGAACCACCTCAGAATCCTAATCCTTTTTTCCATCTTGAACTTTTTCACGATTCTAAACCACGTTTGCAGAGTGAACGATATAAATGGGTTTAAGGTCCTGTACAGGGTCTCAGCCTGTTCCCCATCTCCCAGTACTGTCTGGAGTGGGATATCAATCGAGTTCACTTCAATATCCTTCCATTTTGCTTCATAGCCACCTTCACACCAACAGACCAAGGCTCTTAATTGTGCAGCATAATAATACTCCCTCAGGTTTGGCAAGGACATGCCCCCACTTTCTTTAGGGAGTTGAAGTGTTTGGTATCTGGTTCTTGGTTTTTTCCCCATCCAAATGAATCTTGAGACCATTTTGTCCCACTCATTAAACTGCTTGGCAGGTATTTCAACCGGCAAGGACTGAAAGAGGTACAATATTCTAGGAACTATATTCATTTTTACTGACTCTATTCTTGAACTAAAATCTAAAGGGGCCAAAGACCATCTTTCTATATCTTTTTTTATTTGAGTATTTAAGGGCTGGTAGTTTGCTTCGTATAATCTCGCTAGGTCTTTAGTCAACTGTACTCCCAGATATTTGATAGACCTCAGGTTCCAATTAAGGTCATAAGAGTCTCTTATTTCTTTTGATGGGTTACAGTCATATGTTAGTATCTGTGTCTTTCCCACATTAAGTTTGTATCCCGAGTGTTGACCATAGGTCTCGATAAATCTCATTAGTGTAGGGAGACATAAATTTGGATTTTGCAAATAAATAAGGACATCGTCACAGTATAGTGCTATCTTGTGTTCTGTTTCTCCCATAGTGATGCCTTGTATATTGGGGTCCTCCCTTATTGCCTGGGCTAGCGGTTCTATAGCAATCGCGAACAGGGCGGGGCTGCACGGGCATCCCTGCCGCGTGCCACGTTCTAGAGTGAATCGGTTTGTTAGGCGACCATTTACTTTTATTCTCGCTGTGGGTCTTGTGTATAGTGTTCTGAAACATTTGATTGACTCTTCCTTAAACCCAAACCTCTCCAATACCAAGAATAAGTACTCCCAGCTCACACAATCAAAAGCCTTCTCGGCATCCAAGCTTAACAAGGCTGAGTTAATTTTTTCCTGTTTTATGTGATTCATAATATGCAATGTTCGCCTTATATTATCCTGGGTCTGACGACCCGATATGAATCCGGTTTGGTCCGTGTCTATTAGCTCTGGCAAGAACTGTCCCAATCTTTTTGTAATAATAGAAGCATACAGCTTGTAATCGACATTTAGGAGTGATATTGGTCGGTAAGAGCTACATAACCCCTTATCTTTGCCCTCCTTAGGAAGTACCGTTATAATCGCCTCCCTCCAAGAGGGAGGGGATATGCCTTCTTTAAGAGTGTGATTGAACGAGGCCAAGAGCAATGGTACGATGTCCTGTCGAAAGGTTTTATACCATTCCGCTGGCAGGCCATCACTGCCTGGTGACTTGTTTGCCTTAAGATTGGATAGTGCCCTTCCTATCTCTTCTGTAGTGATTTCTGCAGTTAGGATGTCGTTCTGCATTTCACCAATAGAGGGCAGGTCAAGACCTCTTAGAAATGACATTGTGGCTTCGCTATCTATTTGAGTTGGCTGTCTATAGAGGTTTTGATAGTACAACTCAAAAGTATTTTCAATGTCCTCCAAGTTAGTAAGCACTTCCCCTGTTAGGGGGTCTTCAATTTTATGAATCGCATTTTGGGCCTGTTGCTTCCGCAGCCTTCTGGCCAACAATTTGGTGGCCTTAGGCCCTGCTTCATAATATGATTGACGTAAAAATCTAGATTTTTTCTCAATGTCATTTTTATATGTTTCGTCAATCAATCGCCTCGTCTCCCTAATCTGCTGTAGCAGTTGGGGGGCTGGGGTATTTTTATGCTGTTCCTCTAAACATTTCAATTTTTGGGTTAGATCTCGATATTTAAGCTCTCTTGTCTTCTTTAATGTTGATGTCATGGCAATTAATTTCCCCCTAAGCACGGCCTTTGCAGCATCCCACACCATTACTGGATTGACCTCACCGTTGTTGTTGTTCTCTATATAGGTTTTGATTTCGGTCTTAATACTTTTGATAATTGGTTTGTTATTCAATATCCCTGTGTTAAGCCTCCACTGTGTTTTCCTCTGCCCCACATCCAAATGTAGAGTCAGGTAGACAGGTGAATGATCAGATATATCAGTAGTCCCTAGTGTACAATCGCTTACCCTGTGTCTATCCCCCTTAAACATAAAAAAATAATCGATTCTTGTATAAACAGAATGCGGTGCAGAATAGTGGGTGTAATCTCTTTCAAAGGGATGAAAATCCCGCCAGACATCAAACATTCCTAAATCTGCCAGTGAAGCATTAATTATTTTTGTCTGTGGGGTCCTGTTTATCTTATGACTTGTTGTGTCTAGTCTACGATTAAGAATATTATTTAGATCACCTCCACAGACCAGCGTTCCCTCAGACTCTGTTGAAATCAAATCGAATATCGACTTAAAGAAAGTTTTGTTGCTCCCAGGAGGGGCGTATATATTCAGTAACGTAATCACACTGCCTTCCAACTTACATTTCACCATGACATATCTTCCTTCCTTATCATTAATTTCTTTCATCAATTCAAAGTTTAGTGAATTTGGGATTAGGACAGCAACACCCCGCTTATGACCTGATTTAAATGAGCTATAAAATGTATTTCTATATCCATATCTTTTAAGCTTCTCATGCTCTGTCTGAGAGAGATGTGTTTCTTGCAAAAATATTATTTGGACCCTTTCACGTTTCAATTTGGCTATAACTTTGCTCCGTTTAACAGGATTAACCAACCCATTTACATTTAGAGATATCACCTTAAAGTGTCTACTCATCTTTGTATGTTATCAACATTTATGATGCAAGCAGCCCGGTATTCACACACAACTAAACATAAACAACTATAGAAATACAAAAAAGGAACAATTGTAAGAAACAAAAGAGATACAATTGTAAATGAAACATAAATTGGCTTCCAAAAGTGGATGCTCGCTCGCCATCCCATATTTCTAACCCCGTTGTGGAGATGGGTGGGTATTAAACTACACTCAGTTGCAGTCCCCCGCTGGCTAAAGGAACCTAAAAGATTCACACGAGCTGTCTCCTATTTATCTAACGTTACCGCATGCCTGAACATTTCCCACACGGTCAGTCTATAATCAAGTGGAGTGTCAAGTCTATAAACAAAGAAAAGTCTTAATGGTTTAGCAGTTCCTCACGTTACCCAGTTATTTTGCGTTTCCCCATCGAAATTCCAGCAGTCTTTCCCTTGCTCGCTGGGACGTTTCTCTTCCTCTCCCCCTCCCACCTACGCGCTGCCATGGCTGGGATCGTTGTGTGTTGCTCTCTGCTCCGGTATTACAAGGGGCTGGGCGCGGCTCCAGGGTCTCCACAGTTATCTCTCTCCTCTTCAACTCCTGTTCGGCTTCTCCGGCGTTGTCATAAGTGCGCGTGCCAGAGTCCCAGTGAATTCTGATCCTGTCTAGAGGTGTCTGGAACCGAACTCCCCTCCCTTTCAATGCCCTCTTGACGCCACTGTATTCCCTTCGCCTCTGCATCACGGCTGTCGCATAATCATGGTCAAAAGCCAGGCGCTTGCCCTCGATTTCAATCTTCTTCTGCCAGGCGTTTCTAAGAACCATCTCCTTGGTGCGGAACTGGAGAAAATTCACAACAATAGACCTAGGTGGCAGGTTGGATCCCGGTTTTGGAGCTAGTGCTCTGTGTGCGCGCTGAATCTGCAGGTCGTTATCCGTCGGTAGTGAGAGTTCAGTTTTCAGAAGTTTGTCAACGAATTCCAAAAGCGGTCTCTCTTTCTCTACCCCCTCCGGTACGTTATAGATGCGCATATTGGTTCGCCTGGACCTGCCTTCCATATCCGTTAGCGCTTCTTGCATTCTTCCCTGCTGCTCCAAAGACACCATGAGTGTTTCCTTAACCGCTAGATTCCACGTCTCCGTCTCTTCAATACGGGCCTCCGCCTCGTCCAGCCTGGTGCTATGCGTTTGGATTGCTAACGTCTTAGCGCGGAGTTCTTCGCTTATTTCCCTCTTAAATTCTTTGAATTCTGCCATCAGCTCCCTCTTGAATTCATCTCTGAAGTCCCGTAGTTCGTTCTTCAATTCCTCCTTGAGGTCGCGTATCTCTTTGGAAATGTTTTGCAGTCCCTCACGAACTGCAACATCCACGTTCTTTCCTCCGGCGCCCTCTTCCCCCTCGCTGCACAGACCTTCTTTTTCTTTTTCCATCTCGTCCTTTGCGGCGCTGCTACTTATTTTACTGCTTTTCCTTTGACTCTTATGTTTTGCCCTCCCGCTCATCACCGAGTTTCGCTATTATTCATGTTATTTTTGAATTTCGGGAAGTTAATTTCTCGTCGACCGTCGGGAGCTAGTTTTCAGGCAGCCATTTCACTTGCGTCCCCACCGGAAGCAGTATATAGCGCTTTTCAATAACCCAAAGACGCATTACATAGGTACAAAGAGAAAATAAATAAATAAAAGAAACAAAACAAAACACATAATGAACACAGATCACGTAATAACACTTAGCAAGACAGATAACATAGCAAACAACATATGGGCAGTAGCAGTGGGGGACTGGAACATAACAAAACATGAAAACAGATCGTAGCAGCATCAAAGGTAGGGGGGGGACAACAGTAGAGGCAGGTGACAACAGTACAACAATAGCAGCAGTAGTGAGTGGATGCAAGAGATGACAAATGGGGAGGGGGGGTCAGGGGATGAAGTGCATGGTTAGGGGTAGGGGAGGTTGTAGGCCTGGGAGAAGAGATGTGTTTTTAACCGGGATTTGAAGGTTTGTACTGTGGGTGAGTCTCTGATGAGCTGGGGGAGTGAGTTCCAGAGGCGGGGTGCTATACGGGAAAATGCTCGGTCACCGTAGGTTTTCAGTCTGGATGGGGGGACGGTGAGGGTGAGAGTGTGAGCAGATCGGAGGGCTCGGGTGGGGTGGTGAAGGATCAGGAGATCAGACAGATAGGGGGGGGCCAGGGAGTGGAGAGCTTTATAAGTGAGGAGGAGTACTTTAAAGGTAATGCGGAATTTGATGGGGAGCCAGTGGAAATTAATGAGGACAGGGGTGATATGGTCACGGGATCGGGTGTGGGTGAGGAGGCGGGCAGCTGAGTTTTGAACCATCTGGAGTCTATGGAGGGAGCGGGAAGTGATGCCGGTAAGGAGGGAGTTGCAATAATCCAGACGGGAGGAAATGAAAGCATGAATGAGGGTTTCAGCAGCAGAGGGGGTGAGGCAGTGTCTGATTTTTGCAATGTTGCGGAGGTGGAAGTATGAAATTTTGATGACAGAGTTGATGTGGGGCTCGAAAGAGAGGGTGGGGTCCAGAATGAAACCAAGGTTCCGTGCCAGGGGGGAGGGGGTGATGGTGGAGCTATCAACAGTGAGAGAGATGGGTCCAGTTTTATGGAGAGTGGATTTTGTGCCGATGAGGAGGAGTTCAGTCTTATCGGGGTTGAGTTGGAGAAAGTTGTGAGTTAACCAGATTTTTATTGCGGAGATGCAGTTTTCAATGTGGGTGAGGGGTGGGTGGTGGACGGATTTGGTGGTGAGGTACAATTGGGTGTCGTCAGCATAGAGGTGAAAGTCAAGGTTGAAGTTACGGATGATGTAACCAAGGGGAAAGATGTAACAGATGAAGAGAAGGGGACCTAGGACAGAGCCCTGGGGGACACCCTGCGTGACAGGGGAGAGGGTGGAGGTGTGGCCGGAGAGAGAGATGAACTGTAGTCTGTTGGTGAGGTAGGAGGTGAACCAGTCCAGTGCGATGCCCTCAACACCCAGTTGGCGCAGCCTTTGAAGGAGGATGGAATGGTTGACCGTGTCAAAGGCTGCGCTGAGGTCTAGTAACAACAGGATGCTGAGGGCACCGGAGTCTGCAGAGATGAGGAGGTCGTTGATGACTTTGACCAGGGCTGTTTCAGTGCTGTGGAGGGGGCGGAAACCAGACTGGAGGGGTTCATAAAGGAGGTTGGACTGTAGGTGGGAGTGAAGTTGGGCAGCGACCAGACGTTCAAGGGTTTTAGATAAAAACGGGAGATTTGATATGGGACGGTAATTGGAGAGGTTGGCTGGGTCAAGGGTGGGTTTTTTAAGGATGGGGGTAACGGAGGCAAGTTTGAAAGCAGAGGGAACATGGCCGAGGGACAGTGACTGATTGTAGAGGGTGGAGAGGTGGGGGAGGAGAACAGGGAGGCAGGCCTTAGTTAAGATGGTGGGGAGCGGATCCAGGGAGCATGTGGTGGTCTTGGAGGCGGTAATGATGTCAGAGATGAGGGAGGGGGTGACGGGAGAGAAGGCTATGAGTGGGTGGGTGGGGATGGGGAGAGTGACAGAGGGGGGGGGAGGGGCGGAGGGGTCCGAGATGGAGGCGGCCAGGGAGGTATTGATTTTGGAGATTTTGCTGTTGAAGGTGAGAAGGAAGGAGTTACAGAGGTCAGTGGAGGAGGGTGGGCTGCTGTCCGGGGGCTGGAGAAGGTACTTGACAGTGGAGAAGAGGGTACGGGGGTTGGGGTTGGTGCTATTGATGAGAGAGGAGTAGTGGGCAGATTTGGCAGCTTGAAGTGCATCACGGTAGGAGGAGAGGTGGTGCTTGTAGGCTTCAGCGTGGACGGTGAGGTGAGTTTTCTTGTAGAGTCTTTCAAGTTGACGGCCAGTTTGTTTCATGGTGCGGAGTTGAGGGGTGTACCAGGGGGAGGAGGTGGTGAAGGACACAGTAGCGGTTTTCCAGGGGGCCAGGGAGTCAAGGGAGTCAGTGAGAGTGGAGTTAAGAGTGTTGGCATAGTCATCTGGAGAGGAGGGGGCAAGGTCAGGGGGGGGAGGGCGGAGGATATGCACTGGGAGAGGATGAGTGGGTCAACAAGTTTAATATTGCGGAAAGAGATGGAGCGTTTATTGGGGTTGTGGGGGGAAGGGAGTGGGGCTGAGAAGAGGATGCAATGATGGTCAGAGAGGGGAAAAGGGACTGGATGGGGGTTGGATATGTGTAGGGAAGAGGAGCAGACGAGGTCAAGGGTGTGACCTTTCACGTGGGTGGGGAAATGAATGTGCTGAATGATATGGAAACAGTCCAGGAGGGAGAGAAAGTCAGGCGTCAGGGGGGAGGTGGGCAGGTCAACATGGATGTTAAAGTCGCCTATGAGTAGGAGACGGGAGGAAAGAGAGGATGCGGTGGTGAGGAGCTCGGATAGTTCAGACAGAAAGGAGGGGTGTGGCTTGGGGGGGCGATAGAGGAGTAATGCGGTTATGGAGTTGGGGAGGGAGACAGCGAGGCATTCAAATGAAGTGAAGGGTGGGAGATTTAGGTCCAGTTTAGTGACAGAAAGGGATTGTTTGTGCAGAATGGCGAGGCCCCCGCCTCGGCCTGAGAGGCGGGGGTTGGCGATGAAGCTGTAGTTGGGGGGTGTGGCTTGGTTGAGGAAGTAGTAATCAGCGGGTTGTTGCCAGGTTTCAGTGAGGAAGAGAAGATTAATGTTATTGTCCAGTATTAATTCAGAAATGACAAGTGATTTGTTGGAGAGGGAGCGACAGTTCAGGAGTGCCAGGGAGATGGATGGGGAAGCAGGAGGAAGGGGCCGAAGGTTGTTGAGGTTGGCAGCGCGGTTGGTGGGGATGACGGGGGGGCGAGGGTTAGTCCAATGTGCGGGGATGCTGGTGCCATCAGGGTGATTGCGATGGGGGGAATGTCCAGAACCTCGGTGAATATAACGGCGTCTGCGGAGGATGCCAGCTTTGCTGGCAGCAGCAGCAGGGAGCCGGTGGTTGTTGTTAAGTGAATGGAGGTCCGAGAGGGAGTAGGTGAGAGGGGGATAGGTTGGGGGGCTGGAAAGGGGGGGGGGCGTGGAAGGTGGGGGCCAGGAGAACAGGTTCAGGAGTAGCAGGAGTGAAGGTCTGAGTTGGAAATGGGGGATAATGACAGGTATGAGCAGTCCAGATAGGATGTTGGCTGTGACAGGAAAATGAGAGGGGATGAGGTGTGCGGCTACGGCGGTGGACCAGATGTTATAGAGAGTGTGATGGTTGCTGTTGGCCCAGGGTAGTGCCCATGCGGCAAGCCAGCCTAGCCGTGCCATGCTAACAGCCAGATCCCCGGGCGAGGGTGCCGACGCTAGGTAAACAAACCCTCGCCCGGAGAAAAACGGCTGCAACCCACGAGCTGGAGAGAGTGTGAAGGCACCCTCCAAGCACGCAGGTCAGATAGCCAACACAGCTAGGCTAGCAATACAGCCGGCCAGTCACTAGCCAGAGAGCCAAACCAGTAACAGAGCCAGCTAGCGTTTTAGCTAGCCAGTCTGTAACTAGCTAGCTAGTTGGCCAGCAACAGAGCCGGGCAGCCACTAACCAGCTAGCCAAGCCAGCTAACAGCCAGATCCCCGGGCGAGGGTGCCGACACTAGGTAAACAAACACCTCACCCGGAGAAAAACGGCTGCAACCCGCGAGCTGGAGAGAGTGTGAAAGCACCCTCCAAGCACGCAGGTCAGATAGCCGACACAGCTAGGCTAGCAATACAGCCGGCCAGTCACTAGCCAGACAGCCAAACCAGTGACAGAGCCAGCTAGCGTTTTAGCTAGCCGGTCTGTAACTAGCTAGCTAGCCGGCCAGCAACAGAGCCAGGCAGCCACTAACCAGCTAGCCAAGCCAGCAATACAGCCAGCCAGCGTTAGTCAGCTAGACTGAAGCTAGCTCGCCAGCCGGCCAGCAGCAGAGCCGCACGGGACGATTATAGGGCACAACAGACCCACACACACACACCCACGAACGGTGGTCCACACACACGCAAGCACGCACACTCACGGAGCTGATGATAGATGATCCGGAATGGTGAGAAGTAGTGGTGACGTTAGCGACCGATGGCTAGCTTGCTAGCTAGCTGGTCCGTGAGGGTGAAAAATAGCAGAACGGGAGGTCGGGGAAAGCTGACGGTGATCAAAATAAACGAAAGAAAAGACAAAACTAGACAACTAACTCAACTAAGACGACTGACACGATCAAACAAGAACAAAAAACAAAAAGAACAAAAGTGCAAACGAGAACGACGAGAGAGACACGGGAAGAAGCGGCAGCCCACAGCAAGACGCCAGCAGTACTCTAACCCGGAAGCACAACAACGGACGACAACTCTAGTGGGAAGCACCTTAACCAGCTGGGCCGCTCCGAAATATCTTGGATCATAGGCAATATATGACATGACAATAAAAACATGTAGTAATAACAATCTTAGTGTACGGAAACACGAACGTAATGTGTATTTTGAAGGTGAGGACAGACAGTAATAGAGCATGTAGCTCTTTAAACCTTGCGAAAGTGCTGTAAGACTCCAGCAATACGCTAAACGGGTTATAGCGTATATCAAATTTAAGTAAGCCTGGAAACCGGCATTGACTCTGAAAATAAATCAAGCAAAGGAGTATAATTTAATCCTCAACCGCAGAAAGATAATGCTAAGTGAGAGACCAATGTCATGATGATGCGGCCAAAAGCAGGAGCCAATATGCCGTTTTTAAGAGGGCGATTACTCAATAAGCAGACACTGACTGAGGCAGAAGGAAGGGTTTCCAAAAATGTCTGAACTCGGTCAAGGTCTAATCAATAGAAATAAAAAATCTATGGTATTAATGGGAAATTAAACTTGAATACACTCACATCATTGCTATGGCGGCACACTGGGTGGGAGAAACAGATGCATTTGTGGAGGTTATGTCGTGCAGAGATCAGGCGTGATATTAAAAACATGCACTAGGCCGTTCATGCATAATGCTGGCAGATCACGTGCATAACTATCTCCTGACCCATCCCCAAAGCTACCACAAGTGGAGCTGTGCCCAGGTAAGTGACAGCCAGGTAAGCGACCAGGCGGGACACCTCCTAGCAGAGCTCGGTTGCTGCCAAAAGTGATGTTGGAGGGCCAGTAGGGAACGGTCTTCCCTCCGGACCTACGAGAGAAACCGATGCTCCAGTACATGGACTTTAGATGAGAAGTTCAACTGAAGAAGCCCTGAAAGTATTGAGACCCTGTGGTAACTGACGACTCAAGATGGTGCTCGTCATACCCGCAGGGCCTTCAACATTATTCTAACCAAGTACAAAATCTTGTATAAATAAATAAATACCTCCTCCCTTCAGCTGATGAGGTGCGGTGAGAGTTCTAGTACAAAATGGCTCCCGTGCATTAAGCAGGTGGCTGAGTGGTCAGTGATTGAAATGAACAACCCTTTCCGATTTTGCATGGGAATGGCTCGCTATTACAAAAGGTGCTACTGTAGCAGCAGTCATTAACTTTTCGCCAGTCCCGCTGTGCCAGAGACTAAATCAGGAGGAGGAGCAGCAGGAGGAGAGATTTTGGTCCTGGAGCTTAGACAGCACTTTCAGAATGACTCTACCGGTCTGTGCCTGTGAGTAATGGACCCAAATGATTCCCCTGCCAGGTCAACCAAAGGCGATTTCCCAGGATATGTCATTAACCTGGATGGGGCAGCGCAAAGGAGAACAGAGGAGGCATAGCATTCACCCCTGTCTTTAAAACATGGTAACCCTGAAGTGTAAGATATCAATTAAAAACTTCCACAAACATCCATCGACAAGAAGGGGCATCTGGGGCTGAAGAAATCTAAAGCACACACAGCAAAGACGTTGGTGTAAATTGAACAATGCCGGTGTACATTTAACACCCTAGGCTGTTTATAGGAGTCCACAGACTCATATAAACACCCTAGGGTGTTAAATGTACACCGCCATTTTTGCTGCGCAAGCAGAATATCGGTTGGCTTTCAGCAAAGACCCATTAAGTACAAAGAGCAGGATGGTAGAATGTGAGGATCCTTTCAGCTTTTACATACAGCACACACAATAGCAGAAAATGTATAGGCAGCACTTTTGACATTCACTGTCCACAAATGTTTGGAAAAAACCCTGAACTATCAACATACTATAACATTTTCAGCACACAGATACGCAAACAGAAAGGCGAGGAGTCATTTAGCCTTGTATAATACCACATAGCCTTGCATTTCGTATATCTCGAAATGATGCCGTCACACAGATTCCATCTTAATGTGTAGCCCTCTCTACAATTAGGCTACATCTAGTGTGTGAGGTATTGATAAAGTTTAAGCTAAAGCAATGTATGAATCTTGGACCATGAAGATGAGCGCAAGAAAAGTAGCTCTAATGCATATCAGAACATTTATTCAGGCTTAGAGAGGATGCAGTAAAGAACGTGTTATCCCAGTGTTCAGCCAAATCATTTTTCAGCAGTGGGGTCACATTCCCTGTTGTAGTCTAGATATGGAGACGGCTTAAAATGGAACCGGGCAGATAGCTACTTATGCACAATAACGGTTATATATCAACAAAAGAAGCTCGGTTAGAACAGCGGTAGTTCAGTTAGCCACCTTTTCCCTGACAAGCCTCCTGTTACTGAGGCGTAATTAATATGACAGGCCTATTAGCTCACCGCTGCTTTGCATTAGCTTAAGAATAATCTATACAACTCAAACCCTCAAGCCAACTACAGGGCTCGTGGAGAGTACTGCGAACCAACAAGGAAAATTCTAGATGTCGTACAGCAGGGGTAAAAACATGAGAGCCGGTGGTTGTTTCCTAGAACGGAAATAAATTCCCTCCGTTGTAAACACAGAGCAATCAAAACACAAAGATTTTGCGAGTGACAGGCTGTTACAAGGGCTGGCCAAAACAAAACATGGAGCAAATTCATTCACTGCACAGCCACTAACAACTGAAAAATAAGATGGAATATGTAAACTCGTGATAACACAAAGAAAATAACAGCTCAAGTTTATTACGGCTTTCGTACAAACACACCGATATTGGGAGCTGCACTACCTGTAGTGCTCACTGACGAAAATGAAGTTAGTCCATTACTGAGGCAAAAACAGAAACAGATTGGCATCTAATGGATGAAAGATTTTGCAGACATAAGAATCTGTTTAAAGCGTGGTCATTATCTATATGTCTTCATCAATGCTCTCAGACATCTGCTGAGGGTACATTTATAAGATGCAACAAGCCGAGTTTTCAGCACTAAATTCAGGAAGTAAAAAAATACTTAAGGGAAAAAGAAAAGAATAAAAGTCTGGGTTCATTCTCTCTTACTCTCTTACTTTTGGTATCTGTAAATAGCCCCGGGATAGTTCTCCCCCCCCCTTTAAATGGACCTTCCTTGCATTTATCTGTGATAAAACCCCGGCAACCGGATTCCTTCCCCGCCATTGGCCGCGTGGCAGATTGGATTTCCAAAGGGGCTGGAGAGAAGGTAATGAAAGAGACAGCTGAAACCGAGACGGAGAGAGAGAGAGCGCTCCTTTTGTTTTCAAGGCCGTGGGCTGCCATCACCCTAGTCCAACACAGCCTTTCACTGGCAGCCATGGAGGCAGGGCTCCACGGAGAAACGATGCCGGCTGGGCCGAAGCGGGAGAGGGCAGAGACACGTTAGCTCCGCAGGTAAATGTGGAACAGGCCCTGGGGGAAGATCGGCTGTCTGTTGTGACAGCCAATTTGCAATATAGCCCAGGGGCGCACTTGCAATGCACAGCTTCATATATAGCCCTTCAAATGTGCCACGGTGATGGCTGCATTTGTGCATGCGTTCTTTGGAAACGTTGTGCAAAACATGCCATCTTCATACTGAAGTTTTCAATATAAATGGTTTATATCCAGTGTAATGAAAAGCAAAAATATGCTATTAAAATGGTCAAGAAAGAATTTCATTTAGGCACAAACTAGAAAAAAAAACATAAGTGTAACGTATTTATTTTGATATACAGAATGTAAGTAAATACTGAACTTAGAGTGCATAAACGGCGCATAAAAATATAATATGTAAGGTTTTAAACCTCCTGACATCAGATTCTTATTATCACTATAATGCTACATTACTGTAATACTATATTATTATTATAATAGGTTAGGTTATGAAAAGCCATGCAAAATGATCCACAAATACAGAACTGAATAGCTGCAATAAATTGCATCAATTTGTTCCCTTTTGTTCACAATACAATGTCCCTTGTGTCAACCAATATGGCGGTTATGATGTAATGTCCTCCACTAACGGGCCATAACAATACGCATCTTCTCATTTTAGTCTGTTGCTTGTTTGCGGCTACCAGCTGGGTCTCCGTGGTCAGCTGTGTGCAGTAAGGCTTTTCCAGAGCTGCCAAGAAACTTCAAGCTCACAGAGGATAATGGTCAACGCACTGATCTGTACATTTTAACTGGCCACCCACTTATGGTTATATGGACCTGTGACTGGAATAACATGAGCACAATGCAACTATGCCACAAATAGTCAATTATGTAAGGCCACAAATATTTCAGACTGCACACCTACTTGCATATTGTACATGTCAAATTTTAAAAAATGAAAAACGAACACAGCAAAACTAGCCTTGTTTATCATGGGTTTTTCATCCATACACGTGTTTAAAACATGCTGTGTACGTAAACTGGACATTTCTCAGGTTAAAACGTTACATGTGAAAGCTTACAATGGTACACCCGTTTCAGACAAATGGCTTAGAGCAAAGCCATAAAAAGGACCTATACTGAGGCCCACAACATGAAAACAAGTAAAGGGAGGTGGTTTGAGGGCTATGGAGGAGACGTTAGCCCACACATTTCCTCACCAGCCACTGCACATACTAATATTATCAAAATCACAAACTATTCAGTCCAATTCTGTACAGCTCCATAGTCGAGTGTAACAGAGAAGATTTGTTGGGGAAGTGAGTGAGCCAGACCGAGTACAGCACCGGTCGACACAGAACCTGAAGCCACAGGGCTGGAAAAGAGGAGGTAGAAAACCTAGAGACACTCGCTTGCACTCAGTCAATATTCTCGGCAAGCCTCACTAACTAAACTACTTCAGACTGGATACCTCAGGGGTGTTAAACAATACAGTTTTTTATTTATTTATTTTATTTTTGCTCCCGCACTCTCTCCCCCCTCCTCCGTCCCCTGGCCAGGAGCAGACCTGTGTGAAATTGCGCCGTTTCTTTCCAGCGCGTCAGGAACACCTCTCGTTGCTGCAGCTCCCCCTCGCTCAAAATCCTGCTGGAAACAAAGAAAGGGAGGACCCAAAAGGAAAGACCTGCAGGACTCCCCGGGTTACACGGGAAGAGAACAACGCCGCGGTTGCGGTTTGCCGTTTGTCTTCTTTGGACGATTAGCCCCCGCGCCTTTATCGGCGATTCATAATCGCGTGCCGCGATCGGGACCCGCCGCCCGTGAAGGATCGACGCTGTCGGCCCTGGCGGTTGCTTCTGGCGCGCGGCGTTTTAAGCAATGAAGGACAGCAAGAGTGTCATTCGCTGGTTCACTGTGCGGTTTTGACCTTTATAAGACCGGTCAGTGACTGTTTAAGATGTGGAGTACTTAAGAATTATAGAACAAACAAAAAATGTCACATACAGCAAATTAACCGATAATCACATATAAATCACTGAATGCTTTTGAAAAACACAATGCTGCTAATAAAAACATGCAGAACCATTATAAGTACAACCCATTTAATCAGAGCAGTACAATCCAGAAAAAGAGACACACTCCTTTAACCTACTCCTTTATTACGATACCATATGCCTCACTCACCACAGTATGTGCGCCGTTCACTGTACTCAATGGCAGCAGATTTCATGGAATTCACCTTTCTACTCTTTCAAGGCAATAGACTAAGAGGGCCTTTGAGTTTCTCGACACAGGAACTCAAGGTTAAATGGGAATAGTTAATCGCTTAATGAGGTGAGCCTTAACAGCCTTCACTACTCACACACAGGATTATTGCAGGTATGACGGACTCGTTTTCTGAGTGCTGCATTGAGAATCCTATGGCTCAGTCTGATAAAAAACAAATAACGGCACACTGACTGGCTCTAACAGAAGCTGGTAGGCTTTTCACAAGCGCCTAGGAACCTTTAATCTACCTTTAATTGGATGGAATAGCGCGTCTCCGAAACTTCGCTTGGCCGAGAACGGAGGCCTTTCCACGGTGCGTGGCTTTCAGCGGACCAAAAGGTGCAAATTGCTCGACTTTCCGAGATGTTTTGACAGCAATAGGTACAATACGATTCGAATCCCTTAAGCTGCTTTTCTTCTGCTTAGTTATTAAAAAAGTGCCTAAAGAAAAAGATTTAAACACTCCAAAAACACTTCCCAAAAATAAAAATCTACTGCATGTTTCTTACAAGCCTTTTCATGGGGTAACAATAGGAACATGGAGACTGATACAAGTGCTTTCCAGAAATTGGAAGTGGTTGGGGTTATGATACGAAAACAGTGTCTTGTTCTCGAGAGCTTAGTGTGTTCCACATTCCCTTCTGAGTTCTGTTACCCTGATAATTATGCCCTGACTGTACGGCACAGTTATTCTGTGGTAGGGGCACTCCATAATTAATACTTAGCCAGGCGTAATTTGGCAGGGCTTGAAACCCACAAGACTTTTACTACTCCCCCTCGCCCCTCATGGCAGCAGTGGCTCTCTCCAAAGCCATGCGTCTTTATTCTTTCTCATTCAACGGGACCGACAGGAAAAAGAAAGAAAAAAAAACACACCCCTCGGAGCGTTGTGTCAGCTTGCCGGCCAACACCAAGGTCCGGTCCAAATCGCTCCGTAGTCCAGATGCAACGGCTTAGCCGCGGGCTGTACCGGACCACACTCGTGTGCCCTGCACCTTGCCAGCTGGACACACGGCCGCACATAAGGCGCGATCTGGCACGCGGTTCTGAACAGGGGCGAGAAGCAGGGCTCCATGCTGAGTGAGGCACCAATTTTGAATGACAGAGGATCTCAATAAAAGAAGAGCAAGTTATAATTCAAGGCTCAAACCCCTGCTTTCAAGGCTCAAACCCCTGCTTTCAAGGCTCAAACCCCTGCTTTTATAGGGCTCAAAAAATTTTATTCAATTTTTTAAACTCCTCACATGATTTCTACACATTCTTGGTATTAAGGAATAGGTCACTTTCATCCCAGGAGGAGAGCAAGGTTTATGGCTTTTTGATGGTTCGTTTCTGTTACTTAGCAAAACTGAGGCAATTGTCTTTCATGTTTGGAAAAACTTATACTGGCACTAAACTGAAGCACCATCAACAAAAAGCGACTTCACCCAGTTACAGTCTTCAGGACTCTGTCCTTCGACTAGAAAACATCGGCAAATAAAGAAAAGAGCAAAAAAGGCTTTGATTTGAGCTATAATAATTATTATTATTTGCACCAGAATGCTTACCACACATCAGCTGATCTGGAGAGGGAGAGAATGATTTTAGCCAAATAAACTGGGGGATGATTAGGTGGCAGATTGAAAGAGCCTGGGTTGGGAGTTTAGCCAGGACACCGGGGAAACCCCAACTCTTTGTCATGGGATCTTTAATGACCACAGTGAGTCAAGACCTCGGTTTAACATCTCATCCGAAAGACGGCCTCTCCTACAGCACAGTGTCCCTATCACTGCACTGGGGCATTGGGGCATTGGGGTTTATTTGACCAGAGGGAAGACTGCCCCCTACTGGCCCACAAAAACCACTTCCAGCAGCAACTTCATTTTCCCAAGAGATTTCCCGTCCAAGTACTAACCAATCCCACATCTGCTTAGCTTCAGTCATTCAGCAAGAGCAGATTGCATGGCGGTATGGCTGCTGCCTATGAGTTAGCCTCCTGATGCTAAGGAAGTTAAGTTGCATCATAGTACAGCCTATTTTGAAATGGGCGAGCCGTAACTGAGAAACACTAATATGGAGCAGTGTTGTAATATAGATAATATAGATAATATAGATTTTTTGAAGCGAGCCGTCTCTACGACTGGTGATACTACCTGAAGAGACTCAGGGACGCGTTTAAATTCATCCTCCATGTTAAACTACTTTCCCTAATCTACTGATACAAGTGGCTTCACAGAAAGTAGTGAATGAGTCGGTGACAGAGATTAATCTAATTTCACACAGTAAACAACTTAAATGAATAATTATTTTTTGGTGGAATAGCCTGTTAATTACTTAATTAAATACACTATTAGGCTTGATTACTCCGGATGACCACATGCTCAATATAATCAGCGGTATGATGAAACGGCAGGACAGCGAGTGGCATCGCGGGACTCTAAGGGGCAGGGTAGACCACCTCACGCAAGAGCTGGTTTTCCTACGTAACTGATGGAGAGCTACCGCCCGAGGTGTTCCGCAGTACAGCACCTGGGAGGCGTTCACTGACTAGGGCGTCTGGATTGCGCCGTAGCCGCGCTCGTTTAAAGCGCGAAAACAAAGCTAACTAATCTGGTCCTCTCAGGATGCGGACGCAAACACGATCAATACCGCCGCCGCACGGCTATGCAGATGTGACCTACTTACTTGGTAATTGCCTGGTGGATCTTCCCCTGGCTGCCTCAGTTCGCAGGTGAGCTGACAGGTGGGCCATCTCTAAGCGCTCCTGTGGGAATCTGGGCGGCGGGGGAGGGGGTTTATCTATCGAGCGCCACAAGACCGTAATCTCCTTCGTGTAAACTTTACGGTACGTGCAACTTCATATTCCATCCCCTCTAATGCACTCGATCAACTCAGCGAGGAGGCGAGGTGACTTAAGAACTGCACTGAAACTGAATTTCAAGTGGTAAGCGGCAGTGTGATAGAGAGAAAAGAAGAAAAAGAGGAAAATGCTATACATACCACAACATAGTGTGTCGTCTACACTCTACAGTGACCACTAGAATTATTGCCAACCTCAATTAATACGAGCGAAACGTTCACCGGTTAAATTCAGTTTATTGTTTATCAATATTGTCTTCGAGGCTCAGAAATTAGAAAATTATATAGTTTAATTCTGCCACAATCAATCAGAAAAAAATTAATATTTAATGCAAAATACATTTTATTTTGAAGAAGAAGTGCCACAATTATTTGCATTCCTGTATTGAGTGCTTTGTGCACCCTCCCTTTTCTAAGAAAACAGAGTCTTCTCTTGTAATGTTTGATGAGGTCGGAGCAAAGTGATTTGAGACCATTCCTCCATACAGAAGCTCTCCAGATCCTTCATTGGACCTCGCTTGTGGACTCTCCTCTTCAGCTCACCCCACAGGCTTTCAATGGGGTTCAGAGCAGGGGACTGGGATGGCAAATTAGCCATTGCAAGACCTTGATTCTGTGGTAGGGGAACCATTTTTATGTAGATTCTGAGGTATGCTTTGGAAGATCCAACCATGTCACACCTTTAGCCTCCTGGCAGAGGCCGCCAGATTTTGGTCTAAAATCAAAAATCCCCTGGTATTTGGAGTCCATAATGCCATGTATCCTAGCAATGTTCCCAGGGCCTTTGGAGGAAAAACAGTCACAACATCACAGATCGTCCACCATACTGCACAGTGGGGATAAGGCTCTTTTCCAGGCAGGTTCATCACAGATCCACCATACTCCACAGTGGGGATAAGACTCTTTTCCAGGCAGGTTCATCACAGATCCAGTTCCCTTCAAACTTCTTAACTATTAGGTCATCTATTTCCATAGCCACTGTCTGATTGATGAAGGTCAACAACCTTTGGTCTCATTTAGGGCCAAAATTGTGCGTTATGTGATCTTCCCCATGTTGATGGATGATGTGTTTATACCCCAGTGAAACAAGAAGTTTGACCACATAATAGAATGACCACATAATAGTTAATAAAGACTCTGGTATGCTTAAAAAAAGTAAAATATGAATGTGAATATACTTCAATTAGGTTTTGTTTGTAACTATTTATTGTGTTGCTAATAAATGTTGTTTTTTTTAGATTTTTTTTTACTTATGAATAATTTATCTTCCTTACATAAATTCAAGATTAAATTAATTCCTGGTCCTGGAGGGCCACAGGGTTTGCTGGTTTTTGTGGTTACTCTGTACTTAATTAACCAATTAAAGCAGTCAATTACACAGTTAACGCACCTGGGGCCACATGTATAAAAGAATGCGTAAAAGAATGCTCAGGGAGAAAGTCGTAAATCTGCTTATTTTCTCCCTCAGCCTTTTCATCATGGTGTCACTATATCACACCTGACTCCAAACATTGTGTACGTATGGTTCCCAGCATGCGCAGAGGTACGCAGATTCTCTTATTTTATACATATGAATTTGTGCGCAGAAACTCGCTTACACACTATTCTGAGGGCATTTTTCTGCTCAGCGCTGTTTATACCTGGTTTCTTGGGTCTGAATAGGTTGCTGATATTAATGCAAAAACAAAAACCAGCAGACCCTGTACCCCTCCAGGTCAAGGAATGAAGATCACTGGATTCGATGTTTCACATATTTCAAGTGTATGGTCATGCAGACAAACGACAAAGACATTTTTTTATAGCCTGCCGGTTGTGTATCACACTGCAGGGCGTAGGCCACAGTCGGCCCAGACACAGTCCAGGTTGGATCTCGGACCGTGTGGCCCGTCCGCACACTGGAACAGCGCCTGGAACAGGACGAGCCCCCCTGCAGCTCCTTCCTCTGCGTATTTGATACATTATAATGGCTGCGGTCACAGCTTGCGGTGCTCTATTTCAGGCCGCATCTCGCTCCCTGCCTGTACGCTCTCTCCTTCTCTTCTTCTCTTGCCCAAGAAAGTCCAGGGTTGCCAATAATTCTGGTGGGTACTGTATGTATAGTAGATATTTGGTTAACATGCACACTACATTTTAATGCAAAGGTACACAGTATATAACTATACAGTATACAGTGCTATATAATATACAGTATTTAAGCTAGTAGACCACTACATTCCATTGTGTTTTCATTTTCACATTTACTGTAACAAAACTCAGTTTGACATTTACAGCTCGGCTCGTAAACTGCAAGAGGGAGTACAAATGGAGCACTGGAGAGGAAGAATGCAGGAAAGGGCAAGAGAAGAAGAGAAGGAGAGAGCGTACAGGCAGGGAGCGAGATGCGGCCTGAAATAGAGCACCGCAAGCTATGACCGCAGCCATTATAATGTATCAAATACGCAGAGGAAGGAGCTGCAGGGGGGCTCGTCCTGTTCCAGGCGCTGTTCCAGTGTCCGATATCCAACCTGGACCGTGTCTGGGCCGACTGTGACCTACGCCCTGCAGTGTGAAACACAACCGGCAGTAGTTTCACCCAGGGAGGGAAGGGTTAATTCGGCCGCGATGACCGTGCCACACCGTTCACCAGCGCCCCCCAGCTGGTCAACCCGGTACCTGCCGAGGAAGCAGTGACCTGACTTCGCGTCGCAGAAAAAGAGCACAACATTGACTGCACTCTCACCCAAGCAGATAGCACAGTTCCCAGCACTGAAAGCGTAGCTTTGCAATCAAATCTGCATTTGGAGAAAAGGGGGGGTGGCATTTTAAACGCATGTGCAGTTCAGTTAAAGTACTGCCACTGTTCTGACAGGGTGAGACAATTTCACGGGTTCGACACCATCTCCTTCGTACTCGGGGTATGGTGTTCTTATCAGAAAACGGCTTTTATCTTTGTTCCTCGCAAACAGAGTTGGAAGAACTGGACCGCTGCTTGTATACCTACGAGCATCACTCGTCCAAGTCGCACGCATACTTAGATAAACACTTTCAGCCCATCACAATCTTACTAGTGCTATTATATGCAGAGCGGCTACTGGCCACCGTGGCCCAAAAGGAGGGGTGCTTTACTGGAATGTGTCAGACAGATGGCGGATGTTCCTTCATTAAACAGTGTATCCTACTACCGTGGAGACCGCCACAAAGCACCAAATGGATGCAAGTCATGGTTTCACGGGGCCAGATCAGATAATCCTCTGTCATGACACTCCAGCACAGATGAATGCACTAATAAAGAAATTACAATAAAGTAAGGGAGGCATGTTTTCATGGGGATTACTCCAATTTAAACCATTTAAACTTGAACCGCTCGAAATAAATCTGCTGCGTTGAAATTAAATGTATCCGCCCGAGAAAGGGAGGTTGTAAAAGAACCCAAAGCCATGCCATCTGTTAGCCTGTGGCTGTGTTACACCAGCCTGTCCAAGCCTCTTTTGTACCATATCTGGCAACCTAGCAAGTGGCAGACGAATAACTTTGGTTGTGAAAACATTTCACGCACAAATCAAACCCTGTCACATGACGGGAGCTGTAAAGACGGGACTATCACATAGTAGGCTACTCACTACTGTTTCTGTTTCCAAAACTGAATTCCCAGGTTAGAAATACATCAGCAGTGAGAAAATTTGATCCAGCCTTTTCGGAAGTATAAGAACAACTGCTTGACACAGGACAACCGAGTGTAATCTTGGTTAAATAAACTTAATAACCCATGGAAAGCTGATTTCTTAGAAAAACAGGATGCAGTTCTAGCGTGGGTTATAAAAGTGCAGCTGTGTTTTCAACAAGTCAATAAGGGAATGGAAACAACATCAGGATTATTGCCCGGTCTCCTATAATAACTTGGGTTATTGCATTTTTCCAGGACAAGACTAAATAATCTAAGATAAATGAAATAAGCAAAGCAGAATGACTATCAGATAACGGCATATGAGATATGATATGACACTCCTGGGTAACATATTGTAAATAGGACGGAAAGAAATAGAAATAGGAATAGGGCGAAACATCCTCCCTAACACTCTTCTAAGAGGATGTGGAAACTGTCAATGCACTGGGTTTCTACCGTGATTAAGAGGCATGGAAAGGTCAAAGGTCAAAGGTCACCCGTGACGCTTGCCGACTTTTGATTGCAGGTGATTTTCCAATAAATGGAGCAACACTCCGAAAGGTAGCGATAGCCCTCTCCTATGAACAACTGATACTATAATTTCCTGTGATGGCTACGGTTCGATGGGCTACACTTAGAGACAAGTGAGGGTTTAACAGTAATCCCATGGCCACTGTTTAAATGGATTTCCTAAGCTTGACGTGACAAAAGGCTATTCATCATGCCGCACAATGCCGATGACCTTTAGGTATGCCTCCGTTTCTCCCTAAGAAGCAAGTATGAAAAAGGCATCCATATTATTTGCAATTATCTGCCTGACACACCATGTGACACAGTCCTATGTGGTGTTAAAAAAAAACAGAAAAGACTTGTGTGTGACAGCTTTTTCTAATCAATCAGAATGCGCTAATTGTTCCCGCACCCTTAACAACTCTGATTAATTGCGCGCTCTACGCCACGTCCCCAGGATAGGCCAATACGTTTCTAAAATCTCATTTCCATTCTTTACAGGGGAGTAATGAAACACCATCATAAAAGCTGGCGTACAGCACCGCTCGCTGATCCGCTGAGGGACATCCGTTAGAGGACGTCCCGTTTGCAGGCGATCGCTTTGTACCCAGCGCAGCAGAACCGAGGAAACAAAGGCCTTGAAGCCGAGCGTAGGCGCACAGATCTGCTTTCGCTCCACACCTTCCCCGGGGCGCCGCCTCCGCGGCCCTCCGACGCTCGGCCGCCGGCCCCCCGACGCTGCCATTTCACATTCTGAACACACCGCGCGATTTTAATGCCCAACCTTCACCGCCTTCATTACTGTGTACCAAAAGTCTGGATGATTTATGAGCTCGCCAGTAACTGGTGGATGTCTTTCACTATACACTCTAAATCTAATTACCTAAAGCTGTTCAGCTGTGGCTGAAATTAACTAGCCCTGGCAATCTTATAGGGGGAGCTTACACCAGAAACCTTTCGCACATTACTGTAATTTTGAAGAGTGGGAAAGGCAGGGCGGAAAGGTAACGGCTCCCGAACAATCTTCTCTGCGTCCATACAATGACACCCCTCAGTAAACAGTGATGAGTCAGGGAAGCACCCCAAATTGCCGTGGGCCCTCAGAAGCTCTACTTTCATTTGGCAACAAAGAGGAGTTGGTGAAGGCCGGTTCACATATGAACGGTTTGCACTTTTTTCGTGCGCTTTTTATGTTTTATTCTTTATTTTTCAGCAGCTCACAGCTTCTCGTTATTCATCCCTCTCATATTCCAGGAAGAGCGGTAACACTCATTCCCCTTTTATCAATTTTAATGCTTGACAATAAATTTGTAACAAGCAGCATCTGAACACAGAACGCGACAGATGTTGTCATTAAAAGTACATACATTAGCCACTTATACAATAATGACACAAGATAATATTTTAATAATACTGAATTTTATTTACTTTTGGGTCAATATTAACCGTTGAATGAATAATGTCTGTCCTTCAAAGCTTTGACCGACCTCTCTTTAATCTTTGTTAAGTCTGCATAAATTAATTCTGCACCTATCAACAGCTTGCCTCTTGTAAATTTTGCCACAAATAATAGAAACAACAGTTAAAATGTCAACGCCATCTGTCAAACATTAACAGCTGATTTCGGTGATAGATTTTGGTAAGAAATAAGCCAGGTCATGTTCAAAATGTCAACGGCAACTGGTAAGCAACTGTCAGTGATTATCCATTTTGTAGATCATCAGCTTATATTGGATTAACATATACCGGTGGCACTGCACAGAGAAAACCACGTTTGTGTGCGCCTGGGTGCCGTTGCCACGGATTATCTCACGGCAGCTGGTAACACTGCTCCCTACTTTACCTTTCTGAGGGAAAATACTAAGTTGGGTTTTTACCAAGAATTTGTCAAATATGATTCTGTGTAATTCTGTTAACTGTGTATTGAGCAGAGTTACTGTGTTAATGCCAGAAGAGAGCTTCCTACGTTACGATAATGAACCTCATTGAGATGAAATGTAGGAAGGGACAAAACTCCTTTCATTTTCAGTTTCAGTTTCATTTTCAATCAAAAAGGAAAAACCGAATATGACCTCAGACAAGGTTTGTGACTCTTGGTGATTAATACAGGTCCCTTTTTCCATACAAATTATTCCATGAACCCAAAGCGATAGGAAAGCTCATAAACATCCAGGCCTGAATGACGTGAAACTTGTACTTCATTTGAAAAGGTGAAACGGGAACCCTAATCAGCCCCGAAATGTGTTCATCGCCATCGACCACTTTTGGCGGGAAAAAAAACACTTGTCCATTGCCGGCTTTGTGCATCACATTTAATCAGGCACTACCTTTCAACCTTGGAGATTAGAGGCCCTGCTCCCTGTGCAGGTGCTGATTGAAACGGCTCTGTTACATTGACGGCACTAATGACTTTTTTTTTTTACCTCTGCAGAAGGTGGTATTGTTAGATATCGCCGCTGGCTACTCGCCACCCTTCCACTCCGGTGGGACCTACACAGGTGTGAAGAATGGCTGCCGTCTTCTTCATCTCTACCTCGTTGAGTATTAGAGTTTCGATCACGTGTCGCTAGTTATTACACTAAGGACGTCCTGTGGCTTCTGTCAGATAGATCAGGAAATATTATGGGAGTCGAGCTGCTTCGTCTCATTAGAGGAGAAGTTAGTCATCGGGGAGAAGTGAGGGGCTCACACAAAAAAGTTTGCCTGCAGCAAAAGCTGCAGTTTTGGTAACAGAATCTGAATAGAACGTTCTGGAACATTTTAGAAGATCCACGGTAAAGTTGTCCACAAAATAGTTAGGGAATACTCAAATAGCCTATGGACACTGAAGATGAATAGTTGACCTCTGGACTCATACACTTTATAACCGTATATGGACCAGAAGTAACATCATATCACGATGCCCCAGAGAAATTCACTGTCACTGAAGTAACTAGAACAAGGAGGTGTGCTTCCACAAGGTGTCCTATACTTTATTGTACCGGACTGCTGTGGTATATCTGTATGTCATGGCCCAGTTAATGTTGATGAGATACGTAAGTGTATTTACAGTTCACAGCATTTTTTATTTGTGTCAGTTGATCTGAACATTGAACTTGGATTTAATGATGTTTAAATTCAAATCACGCAGTTTGAGAATTTCGGTGTGCTACATGATTCAGCTAATTGCATACGGGTGCCAAGGGTCAAACGGTCAAGTATTCGGTCTGAGTCCCTGACCGCAGGTCAGGTCTGCTAATCCTGCCGGTGTTGTGAAATCAAGCAGAAACCAGCGAGCAACGTGACAGAAATAACTCCAGGCCAGGTGATGATCGTGCAGAAAGGGGGAGGGGGGAAATCCACGTTTGCAAAAGAAGCGGGTGGCGTGGAATACCGGCCCCTTGTTCTGCCTTGGTATTTAAACCCAGTGCAAACTGCCTGTTAGCATTTTAAGTTTGTGTTTGCTGAAGGTTGGTTGGGACTCTGCAGGTGTTGTTCACCAGCAGAGGGGAGTGGGATATCCCTTTGGGCGCAAAACATTGGGGACCAGATCGCTGCTGCTTTTCTTCTGAGCAATTCATCAGCGCCATACACATCTCTGCATGGGCGTCCTATAAACTGAGCCCACTCGATTACACTGCCAAACTCAGCGGATTATAGCTCCCTTGCATTGTAAATAGCCAGCGTTCGGGCCCCTTTACAGCTTACGACAAAGCGGCGATCAGTTCGGTAATCATTCGAGGCAATCAGAAATAATCTCTGAACCTGTTATGGCCTACTAATAAGCGCTTGTAAATAATGAAGTGAAACCAAGACTATTAAAATCAATCATTTTCACCCCGGCGTGCACACTAAATACGAATGGCGCTATTGATTCTGCGACAACCCAGGTCGAAACACATCGCAACCCTGCTGAACTTGCTGAACCAGCAGAGAGCTTAAAATTACATCAAAATCACACGCGCATTAAAATAAAACACCGATAATGCCTGAAGCTATATGAAGTAATTTCTCAGAGGGAAAAAGGTCTACGGAATCTCAACAGCATGCTTTCAGTCAAGGGCGATGCTATAATAAACAGCCTGCTTTGTTTAAGCGTCCTACAGTTCCCCGAGATAGAACACTGCAACCTGACTCCTGCTTCTTGGTGTCTTACGGGAGCATGTCAAAGTTAAAGAGTAACCTTCAGGAGTTATAATTGGGAATCAGTACAACTCTGACCATAGGGTCAAAATGATTGATTCTCAGGTTAGAAACTGCTAGTGAAAAGCAAAGACGCTGTAATTGAATAGCTCCTCCAAGCTAATCAGATATATTGAGCAGGTAGAAATTAAAAATTTTTCCCACCTTCACAACAGTATTTTGGATAAATAATGTCGGCTATAATTTTAACATTCGGCAGAATGGTGAGCCACCACCTTGGGACTTAACACAATAGATATTCATCACATTAATTTTAGACTGTCAAGGTTAATCAACAGAACAGGGACTTTGTCTAATGAAAACTTAAATCCTGAAGCCGTGAAATCTCATTTTCCATATGTAGGCCGACACGCAATGGGGAACACTCAATCTAACAACAATGCCACTTCGTCCATAACAGTGAGCACAGGCTATTTCACAAAAGCAGGTATTAACAATTCCCCATCCCCCGGCCATTTCTCATCCGAACTTGGACTCCCCCATCGCAACCGTAGGTCCCCATCCCGTCGCAGCTACACCCTCCATAAATCAGGGGGAGCACCGCGCACGAGCAAGGTGCAACCTGGGACACGTTTGCAGTCAAGACGACTGCATCGTTTCTCCTCATGCGAACGAGTTGCCATGGCTACCATGCTGAAGAACTAAGCAGCTGATTCAGCAGGAAAACCGCAGGTGCTCGGCTCACCAGAGGGGTCACTCGTGAGCAACGCCCTGCCGACAGAACCCCTCCCTCCCTCCCACTCAACACTCGTCAATTACGGCCGAGTACGTGTCGCACAACGGGGTTCGAAGCCTCAGTCAACGCTGGTCCACAATTGACCTGGGCCGTGAGGTTCACGCCACACACACACCTCACACAAAAGGTTCAGTTATTTTGCCATTATCATGGGAAGCCACCCATAGGTTTGACATTTCTTCAATTCTTATGGATCATCCCATCAAGTTCTGTAGCTTCTGAAATAAAAGCTATTCTAGAAAATATTATGCAAGAAACTGATTTCTTCTTGCATGAACAAATTTTTTTAAAGCAATGCACATGCATACACTTGGACTGTAGGAGTTTATTTATTTGCCCCCCTCCTGAGAAAATACAGTATGTCCTTTCCAGTGAAGGCTGTCAATTGTCCCGTCATAATGATGATTAGTCATGCAGATTTTCTATGGCCAATTCCAGCCCAAAACAACCACGGTTAATAGCAAGATAAAAATGCATAACTGTGTGAATACATTTTAAGAAGTGTGCAATGCTCCTAGAAATACATCCAATTATTTCTTAGCAAATCAATGCCTGGGTAGCCTTCAATATTCTATTACAAGCACAGTACACGATAGGCAATGTAGGTTATTATGCACATGATATAATAACTAAGCACAGACAGTTCTTATTCAAATCCTGTCAACATAAAATACACAGACAGAAAACATAAATTGGACTGGATACTTCGACAAAGGCCTAGTCTATGAGTTGGACACGCCGGCACGATATAAGAATTTCAAAGGTTTTCACGCACCAAAATGAAACAAAGCGACATCAGACTCATGGGTAATAAATGCAGATGTAAACCATGGTTGGCATTTATTTTCTCTCCTGAGCAGAGATAATTTCCATTTTCCCGCGAACCTAAAATGAAGTCGACAAGAGTGGCGATGCATACTACCGCCACTGCATAAAAGTCTCTCCCGCAGAAACGGGGCAGTCATCGGAGTACCACTTCAGTTCGTTTGTATTGTGATTTCTTTAAGTATAAACATCGTACTACGACCCCTTTATCGTGGGGTAAACTATAATCTAAATTGTTTCAATTGAATGTACTCTGGTGGAAGCTAGAAGAATACACTTGTCAAGGTGCAGTAGGTATTATACATTAAAATCTGACCTGCTCTGACTTACTGTATAGTATAACATTGTGCCATAGTCTACTGTGATATATAATATTGGGATATGACATACATAGCATAAACCGCTGTAGATGTAGAGGAACACAAAGTAAATAATCTAGATTTGTATTTGCGTCAGCACATCTCCAACAGCCCTTTCCACACAAATATCATTCCTTCAACACATAGTAATTCACTTGACTGACTGACAGAGGCTCTGCCAATGGACAACACCATCTTGTAAACCAGGGGTAGGGAACCCTGGTCCTGGAGTGCCGGTTTGATTTCTGCTTGATGGACTTGGTGGGTTTGAAGGATAATTAGCCTGAATATTCTGAACGGAGAAAGTAAATATCAGTAATGGTCAATAAAATAGCAGCGCATTGAAATGCTGAGTGCCTCTAGCACATGGTCACCTGCATTCAGTAAACCTGATTAATACAAATTAATCCAGTTATGTAGTTATAGGTTTGGATGGAGCAAAAGCCTGGACCGTCTCCTGCACTCCAGGACCAGGGTTCCTAACCGCACGACTGGGGCACTGCCACAGGAGAATACCATCCTGAAAGACATAGGCCCATCCCATAATCAAAATAAGTACCGTTTTCCTTCACGTGAATACCATATTGTGATCATACTATGAAAGACTGAAAGTTTTGAAAAATTACAAGAAAAATAAAAATAAAAAACCCAAAACAAAACAAAAAAGTTTTACACTTTGTAAAGTGGAGCTGTGCGCTCACGCAGGAGAACACAAAGACAGGGGGAGTCATTGGAGAGAATTACTGGAGCTCAATGATGGAGGCAGTGACAAATGTGGCATGTGCCACAGACGTGCGACGCGCAACGCGCAACGTCCCCGCTTGATGAGAAATCGAGTGCCGGTGTCAGAAATGAAATAAAGAACGAGGGGACAAATACAGATGGAATGAGAGAGAAAAATCGGAATCCATTTCAGCGGTTTTTGGTTCTCGAGAAGAAGGAACTTTGCCCTTCATTTCTGTATGAGCTGCGACCGACACGGGGACGAAGGGCTCCCGGTAAGCCCGGCCGAAAGCGCTTAGAAAAGACGTCAGTACAAGGGGGGCTGCAAACATCCAACTAACAAGGAATATCGCTCACCATCTACAAAGACTAACTCTCCAAAGAGCTGCTCCGCAAGGCAGAGCTACAATGCAGCCCTTCTCAAGCGTTTCAAAAACCAGTCTCAAACAGGGATATGAAACTTTACACCTCAGTGCACTGAGTCGTTTACGAGGACGGCCCGAGGAACGGATGTGTATTCTTGGCAGAAAAGCCTTTAAATGCACAGTGTAGAGATCTCTAAGAAGAGACCTGGGGTGTGAACATGTCCCTTTAAATCCATTTCTTAAAACATGGAATAGGGTTCTACATTTCACGGGAGTGACAAGCCGTTGTTTCGGAAAAGTCGGAGCGGCAAAAGCAAGTGGTAAAGAGGCAAAATGAAACAAGACACAATTGAGATCACAGTCATAACAAGATACATAAAAAATGCCAACCCTTAGCTTGTTTTAAAATGACATGCATTCACATATCCGAAGTGATTGAGCATCAGTGCCTGCCAAAGAATAGCTAACCCCTGGATAACCTACATGTTGGCCACCAAAACCATACCATCTGACACACCAGCCTTCGATTAAACAAATTAATTCATTAAAATAGGCCGCCAGGGTTTGAGTTTCCCTAATCTTATTGGCTAATCTGATTTCTCTTCATTACAAGAGGTTATTCAAAAATGCAGATACCTAATCGCACACCGGCTGCCCACATTTTTAAAAAATAAAAAATAAAAAATAAAAAAAAATTTTTGTTTTTGTTTTTTTTTTAATGCCATTTTGGCTGAACATCTACAGTAAAAAGATAATCGGAGAATACTACACATCATCAAACTTTTTTTTTTTTTTTTACCAGTCTAACATAGGCACAGACAAGATACTACTTCAGAGAATCTTCTGTGAAAGACATGTGCCTGTACATTACAGGCTTCTATTTGAAATTTGACACTCATTCTGATAGTCATACTGAGGGAACTGACTCGGAATTCTGCTTCGGAGGATTCTGAAGCACATCACAACGAACCACAAAAGCTATTAATGTTTTGCTTCAGACGATTCCGAGGTTACTACAGACAAGAACTGCCACTGGAGAAAACTGGAAAACAACAACATCAATAACTCTTTAAGTAGTATACATGTGTGCAGAGGGTCCGACTTATTCCTTATCCTTTCCTTAAAATGAAAACACACATTTTGCTGTTATTATGTATTCCTTCTCATTTAGGCCAATTCAGCGCAAGTACTCAAGACTGCCCGAGACAACACCCATATCCAATTACATTACACAAAAAAACATATTTTATTGGCAGGTTTGACAGATTTTAAGAGGTTAATAATGAAGGTCTAAATAGAGCGCTCGGTTCATTTCAAAAGAGATGATAATATAGTTGTCATGATATTTTAATTTTGGATAATGTCAATGGCACATTCGCTGAACAGCCCCGTCTCAGAAACCTTAAATAGTCTTATTGTTACACTTCATCATGGACCCTATTCATAAGGCTTAGTTAAGCCAATGTTATTTTGTAGTCTTTCATGAGAGCCGTTTCTTGTTGTTTATTTTCGTTTTTACCCGCCATCTCTAATGTAAATCCAGTCTTTTGGATCCATCTGATTATACATTTCTATTTATAAACAGCAACCTTCACTATCATGGAGAAATGGAGAAATCTTTGTATCAGCCTGAATGAATTATGCATTAATTCCAGAGTGCTCTCCCAAGTCCCACCCAAAGCACCAACTCCCATCACCACTGAACCAAACCCCCCCCCGCCCGACCTAGAGGGACAATAACCCACCGGAGGGAGGCAACCAGGCTTCATCCCATTACAGCGATGAGCATCCTATTCCCTTCCCGCAACCTCCATTGTAAACGAGTAATGGCCGGGGGGAACATGACTTCTAATGCGATAATCACCGCAGTGTGAGATGCAAATTCAATTTGGCACGGGGGAGGGAGAAGACCATTTCCGGTTGGAGCACGCTCGTTTTTTTTTTTACGCAGTGTCCAGTTTCCCCTGGAAAGGTGATCTTTAATTATTTCGACAGAAACCCCCAATGTCACAGGGAGACACCCCAATGTCACAGGGAGAAACCCCAATGTCACGGGGAGAAACCCCAATGTCACGGGAGAAACCCCATTGTCACGGGGAGAAACCCCAATGTCACGGGGAGAAACCCCAATGTCACAGGGAGAAACCCCAATGTCACGGGGAGAAACCCCAATGTCACAGGGAGAATCCCCAATGTCACGGGGAGAAACCCCAATGTCACAGGGAGAAAAAATTAGAAAAATCCAACCTTTAATTGAAGTAAATGTATTATGAGAAGAAAAAAAATCCCTCGTCAAGAAATAAATTATTTTAACAAAACCACATGTGCCACAATTATTGGCACCCCTGCATTTATATAAAGAATAAAGTAATAATTTTGTATATTTGGTCGCATATCCTTTGCATGCCATGACTTCCTGATGTCTGTGACCCAACAACATCAAAAGACTCTTAATATCTTATTTTCTGGTACTCTTGGTACTATAACAACTCTGCATTTGAATGGATCTCTATGCGAATTGGGGGGTGGGACTAGATTTAGCTGTAAATTATGCTGAAACAGTATGGAACACATGGTTGGTAAAATGGCTGTAAGTCATCAAGGGTCTGAGGTATCAAACGAGCCACAAACCATCACTCTGCTGCCAGATATGCAGTAGATATGGATGGATCACTTGTTTCTCCTGACAAATTTTCCTATTGAAATCTATGAAAAAATAAGTCAGGAGAAGAAACCCTTCAAGTTATCCATCCATATCTACTGTATTTATGGCAGCAGAGTGATGATTTAAGGCTTGTTTGATACGTCAGACCCTTGATGACTTAAAGCCATTTAGCCAACCATGTGTTCCATACTGTTCCAGTGTAATTTACAGCTCAATCTAGTCCCACCTCCCAATTCCCAACACACACACACACAGGATGCAACACGCAGAGCCATAAAATTCCTATAAAGTTCCTATAAAGCATACGATGACTCGGTGCATAGATCTAAAAACTTGCAGTTTGAAGTAAAAGTGTTTAAATTCCCGCAAAATAATCAATAGTAGGGCTGCAAGAGAAATACAGTGTCTAGGCTGAGTACCTCTAAGAACAATAATAATTAATCTCAGGAACAGACATGGCCTCCCAGGTTTGACCTTTTTTCCTGGGAAATACGCCCTGGGTAATTATACCATGAACTACTGTAGGGTTTGTTCATACCCTCTTCAATCACAGAACTGGACATAAGCATTATTTAGCAATAGGTCAGCGTACTAAACAGCCCTGCTTTCTCGGGCATAAACTGCCGTCAAAAACCGACGTATCGCAACGTTAAATCAAAAGATGTTCCACAAGCATATTTCACATTTGCAAACAGCTGTTACACACTCTCGCACACTCTTACACACTCTCGTTCCTAAAATACAAATCATTTTTTAGGACGATCAAAGGCAGCCTGCAAAGAGATCGCAGTTTTGGGGGTATTCCCTGCCCGCTCCATCACATGCTGTAACTGTGTTGTTTCTCTCCCTAGTACTGATGCTAAGCTTACAATATAAGAATATGGCCGATCCAATTTTAGGGTGTCAATTCTGGATACTTCCTTAGACGCTAATTTCAAGGAGATGACCGTTCACTTTATAGGCCATGTTTTATGTTTCTTTCTTTCTTTGGAATGTCCCCTTAGTACACTTGAACAAGTTCTCATGTAGGATGTGATTTTCATCTGTGCTAAATCTATATACACACACAAACAACACACCCACATAATGTGCCGAGAAGCTTGATATAGGTTGAAAGAAAATTTCCCCTGTGGGGATTAATAAATTACTTCCCATTCTATTCTATTTGTGCAGAAAGACAAACACACAGAAACTATACGAGTATCTCCAAGGCAGCGCTGTTCCAATCCCAGGCCATTCTGAGGCAAGAACGTTTTAGTGAGAGGCTGGTGAGAGAAAACATCTCCTTAATCCTCTTACTGTAGCTCATATCATGTTTCTGTTTTGTTATGTATTATGTAGGAAGCTTGCTGTTTGTCTGGTTAAGGCAGGGACGTCTTAATGGCTGCCTAAGATGCAATTTACTATCCGGGTTCAGTTTCTGCCAGGCACCCGGAGCTGGTTTAGGAATTCATTGATTGTGTGTCCGCACACAGACACTGACCCGATGTGACAATCTTAATACCAGTCCCCCATTACGTATGTGGAAAAAATACATTTGAAAAATCCACAAGGCATCGGAGCAGGCGGGCGGTTGATAAAAACAACATTGTCCTTTGAATAAACAGAATGGCAGAGGAAGCGGCCTCATTTAAATGCAGTTAAGACGGCCATTACGGTGTCCGGAGCATTTCCCTGTCGTTCCCAGAGTTATTTTGAATGTTTCAAGCGGATAATTGAGGCCCCCTCTCTCGCCCTCTGCCCGTGAACAGACGGAAAGTGTCATACATTTCTCCGTTTGCGTCATTGCTAGCCTTCCACCGGGGGCCATTTTCTTCTGTTAACCACACTCATCTGTGGACGCTCTCCTCTTGTGTTCCACGAGCAAGAATTTTTGTGGTTTATTTAACCTTTGGCTTCACAAAAAATGTCAAATTCTCAATAAAAGCAATAGAAGAAATTAAACTGAGGGAACAGTGTTTAGTTAACTGTTCAGCACCAATATTAACCCAGCAGGTACCCCACTAATTTATTTCTTTCTGCCAGAAGAAGTGTGCCTCTGACAAAATAAGATTCTCTTTAAAAAAATCCTATTTAACTTTTAGGTCATGTAATGCATACAGAGCTTAACACCTGTAACAAACCCAAAAAATATTTTATTTGATAGAAGACAGTGAAGATAAAATGATGAAATATCCATTCTACTCTATTCGTTCTGTCCTGAATTTCAGTACATCCACAGTGTGGATAAGCTGCAAGGCAGTGTGCATCTGTGTATATATTGTCATTTTTAAAAGTATTTTAATTTGCAGTTAATTAGACACAATAATAAATGAGTTGTGAACCATACCATTTTCATCGAAGAATAATGGCCAAGAGGTGTCTCAGTGGCGGTGCCTGTAGAGCACCGGCCACATGCTCATCGCGAGCCGCGACCCTGGCGGTTCGAATGCGGCCGCGCGACCTTTGTCGCATGTCTCTCGCTCTCTCTCGCTCGCTCCCATTCTTCCTGTCTTTCTCCACCGTCCAATAAAGCTGAAAAGCTCTAAAAATATAACTTAAAAAAAAGAAAGAATGCCCAAGGTGACTGTCAGGTAGTAAATCCAGCTAAAGAAGCGACACTGCCTGGCCAAAGAAAAAGTCGCCGGTGCACCCGTCATGCATAGTGCCCACTGTACAAGCCTCTTGAGGCGGTGTTATGATCTGGGGTTGCTTCAATTGGTCAGGTCTAGGCTCAGCAACGTTATGCAGCAATAAAATGAAGTCAGCTGAGTACCTGAATGTACTGAATGAGGTTATCCCATCAATGGGCATATTCCAGGACGACAATGCCAAGATTCACGAGCTCAAATTGTGAAAGAGTGGTTCAGGGAGCATGAGGAATAATTTTTACACATGAATTGGCCACCAGAGTCCTGACCTTAACCCCATTGAAGGGCTTTGGGATGTGCTGGAGAAGACTTTACGGAGTGGTTCGACTCTCCCGTCGTCAAAACAAGATCTAGGCCAAAAATGAATGCAACTCTGGACGGAAATAAATGTTGTGACGTTGCATAAGGTTGTCGAAACGATGCCACAACGAATGCGCGCCGTAATCGAAGCTAAAGGCGGTCCAACTAAATATTAGAGCGTGTGACTTTTTTTCTGGCCAGGCAGTGTATTATGCAACGATGTGCAGGTTCATGGTCTGTAAACGAATTCCGTGACTGCGGCCAGAAACCTTGGAGGGCAGCATATAACTGACCATGTCATACCCATGGCATCACCCATCACAAGGGAGCCCTCTGCTCATGGCCCGTATGCCGCTCAACTGGTGGCCACTGGACCAGACTGTAAATAAGTGGCTGCTGGCCACACATACTTCAGAAAACACTATTTTTTTGTTTTTGTGCTGCAGTGTGTGTGTCTAACCTGCGGGGGCAGTATGAGGGCCTACCTGTGTTGCAAAAGGCAATGGGCTGATCCAATGATCAAATGGAGTGACAGGCAGCTTTCCCATAGAGGTTTGCCAAATTTGCCAAAAGCACAGCCTCTATTTATGTCAGCCAATCACAGGGAAGAGATGGGAACAAGCATTGGTGCAAGCTGCCACAAGCTTAAAATCACGGTACCTACAGCAGCAGCTTAGATCAAAGAACTGTCACAGGTCATGCGTACATTGCTCCACAGACATTCAAATTCAGGTGACAGTTTGGAGTAACAGTAGTTTATTTTACGGTTACTGTCCAGTGATGCTCAATTCCCACACAAACTGTTGTTCAGCAATGGATAGTCAGAATGAAGGCTCGTACAGAAACATTGTCTTGAGGGCGGATGCTCTAGGTCAGTGGTGTCCAAACTGCAGAGTGAGAGGCCTTGAGATGGGATGTGAGATGAATATGAATAAAAAGAAAAGTTACTCAGAACACTTTCCATTGACATTCACTTGAATCAAACACCGCACTAGACGCCCTATACAAAGAGTAGGTTTTACACAAGTTAAAACATTAATTAAAACATAATAAATTATTCTAAATATATGATTTCTCATTTACATTTTTAATAAGGTATGGATCACATGAAATGTATCTGCTTATTAAGTGGGTCCTGAATGTATTTGCTTATTAAAAGGGGCACAGAAAGTTTCTTATCCACTGATCTACAACACAATCAGCTCAAATTATGCAATCAATATTGTAATAAGCACTGAATTGTGCATATTAATGAATGTCAGTTAGGACATATTTTCATTAAAGCAGGCATATAATTTTCTCATGCTATCTAAACAAGGATATGTAGATGCCAGTCAACACTTCCTTAAATTAAAGCAGGATTATATGTTCTATGTGCTGGTTTCATCATTTTCTTTTTCGCTCTAGAATGTTCCGTTATTATGCCTTTGGCTTTGTCGTTGCAGTGTTTTCTTTTTTGTTGTTCACAGACCATGACAAGAAAAACCTTGCATGAGGGCAGTTTATCTTTTTAATTGAATAATTTCTTCTTTAATTAAAAATTTAGACTTTTCATAATTTATTTTGCAAATGTAAAATAAAAGCAGCAAGCAACCGAGACGCAGCGTTTAGTTTCGTGAGACATCATGTCTTTCCATAGTAAGCTACGAACAGCCTTATTAAATTAGCCACGCATCTCACTTCCTAACACGTCACGTGAACTAATGCGATGTTTCCCGAGGTGCCGCAATTTGCATACAACTTTCAAAATGGAGGATCAGAAAAAAAAAGGTGCTAAAATCACCACGTTTCTTCTATAAAAATAAAGCCCAAAGAGGAGGCGGATGCTGACCAATGATGGTGGATGGTTATAGCTAGCCAATGTGTATGCCCTATTAAAAGCAGCTGAATTTAGAGTAAAGGCAACACTGACTACATTATATCACTCTTTTTCTGCGCTGACCAGCCGCAATTAATGTCCCGAGGCCTTTTCCTCAACTACATTTTTTTATATACTATATTAAATACATATTAAAGTCAGTATAAATTAGACATCCCCTCTCACACTAACCCGTCCCCTCCAGTATAGTCTTGTGAAACTCAGGGATAAACCTGCGGACTTGGCGGTGGGGTAAAATCTGCATAGCGGAGTTAGGAAGAAGTGCCTATTTTTCCGACAGATAGGAAACAGCACCGCGGGACCTCCCTTCTAACGGGCCGCTTCGTGGCAAACAGTGGGCCGCCTTCTGAACCGCGACGGCGTTCGATCGCACGGCGCGTTGCGCGCATCAGCGGGGTGGGGGGGCCTATTCTGATGAAACACGACGTCGCTAAGAGGCCTCGTAACGCCACGGTTATCACACTGCCACAGTGTCACTGCAACATTGATAAAATAACCTTGTTTCCCCCCTTCCATCTGCAGTGCCTGAGGATAGCTTTCCATGCCACCCATAATTTATTGTGGGGGGTGAAATGTACGACACAGCGAACTCACCAGGACTCAACTAGCCCATTTTTAACCAAGAGTGTATTTTTCAGCTTTCCGATTCCCAACTCAAACATGTTGTGTTGAAAACCTGTCAAATATCTGCTATGAGACAGGAATTACTGTCTTTATTCAATCTGCAAGACTGACACCTTCGGATCTCTGGAACACAGGTTCGGGCACACATTTGTATCTAAGGAGCGGCACCTGCAATTTAAATTGACTGGACTAAATTAAGAGAAATTTATGGCTAGAAGAAACTCAAAGGGCTCCAAACCGTACTCGGCGAATGCGACCAAATACAGACGCGGATGCGTTCGAATGTAAAACGATGGTGTGCGTCCAAAAATAAAAGGCACATTTTATGGTATAGTTTGCCTGGAATTTTTACTGTACAGAGAAATGCACAGGACAGTGTGATATAGAGAGATGAACTCCGGGAACATAACCGTTTCTGCTCTCATTACCCGAGTCCCCTCTGGGGGTGATATCCGAATCCTCTTAGTCACTCTCAACCAAATCGACCCGCTTCCGGCTTTTGCTCGTACAGCCTACCGCCGTGCCCACCGGCAAACATCCCCTTCCCCCGCCCCACCCCCCCCCCCCCACCCACCCCCCCCCCCCCCCCCCCCCACCCGCTAAACAACCACCACATTAAAAAAAGATGACGCCCCCCCACACGCGTAGGAAGCTCACTTCACGCACCACATTACAAAGTAAATATTCACTCAGCATTCCTCCAGGGGGGGGCAGCCCGGGCGGTGCTGTGCAACCACAGGGTGGTTGGGAGCTATTTATACACCCCCCCTCCGAATTTACATAACTACATTTCATAGCACTCCTCAGCAGCCCAGGACCAGAAGGTGCACGAATAAACACACCCACAAAAAAAGAATGTTCCAGCACTAATACTGACGACCTCCTGAATAAAACATGGCGGTAACACAAGACAAACTTTATGGATAAATAAGTAAAGAGCGCGTCGCTGTTCTCCTGATTCGGGAGTCCAGGGCCCTTTGGCGCCGGAGGTTCGGAACGGCGGCGGCTTAAGCAAATGGCAGCGACCTCATTCCAAAGGGCTGTTCTGTCTTCTTAAATGGCATTCGCGCAGAGTACAGCCCCGTTCTGCCCTTCAGATTAGAGCACACTAATGTAGCCTACGTGTCTTCAATGTGCCCTTGGCTTTGACTAGTGTAGACAGAAGGAAACGGGCGCACAGACACATGTCGCAAGCTAGCAGAGAGGTACTAGACTTGCTACTGAACCCACTGTAAAAATAAAAAGATAAAAGTAAAGACATTTGATATCAAGGGCCTGTTTTACACATTTAGCACATGCAAAACATTTTAGTACACGCAAAACTATTAATACAACTAATGCCTGGTGCAAAACAAATACCATGACCAATCCATGACCAAATACCAAACCAATGGTTATGTTATTGGTTTTGTGTGCGTTACTAGGTTTTGTACATACAATGTCTTAGCAAATCAGGCCCCAAATGTATTCATTCAACATTCAGAAGGGGAACCACTTTAATAAAGATTTGTCAGAGAAGTTCCGCTTCAGGATTTTCCCCCCGCTCAAAGTATCACTTCGAAGGGTGGATATGTTCATTTAGCACTTGGTTTGATTGAATAATGAAAGTATGCTTTACTTATCCATCTGGAAAGGAAAATATTCAAATTACACGACAGCAACCATTAAACACGTCCTGAAAAATCACGACCAGCACAACAATTTCTCGACGCGACAACATAATAGTTGTTTTAACAACGGCTCTGATCTGGTTCACTCCTACTCCTGTGAGGGTAGGCTATATTGTGAGCAAAGGGAACCAAAATCCGGTCTTCAGAAACATGGAGTGATTCTTCTTTCATTAGTCTTTGTATTAATAACCGATTAACATCCCACAATGCAACATTAACATTCCGCAGGGCATTCCAAATAAGGAAAACAAGGCAAAAAATATTCCTTAGTAGATGGAAAGCAGAGCGGTTTAAACCGCACAACAGCACATTAGCGCACTCCCACTTTAAAGATTAGGACCACGGGATAATTCAGTCTGGTAAGAATTTCGGCAATTGAACATTGGGCGTAGGATAATGTCTCAGTTTCTCCTGACAGGCATAGCAAAAGCATAGAAGACGTTGCCTCAGTCAGTGGAAGGGGAGCGCCTGACGCTGGGCCAATCACAGGCGAGGTAATTAATGTTAGCTCTGGCCTCTGTGTCTATACCTCTCTCGCTCTCCGCTCCGTCTAATTCCCCATTCCTCACAGGAATGCTTCTCCCCTCTGCAGGGAATCCAAGGGAATAAAAATAACAGCCACAATAACAGGCCGGCGATAGAGGAAACGATCCGTCTGCTCCAGCACGCGTCAACACGCCGAGGTACGGCACGGAGGAGACTAATATCACACGGGAGGGGTGGGAATTCTACCCATTTCCGTTAAGGAGATTTTAACGTGCGGGCCCAACACGGGCCGTTCACAATAATCGCTTTTCGCAATAAAAACTGCCTTTTAAAAGAAAGAGCCGCCTTTCTTTTTGTACTTTTGCAGTTGAAGCTCTCACGGGTAAAGTTTGGAATCACTTACAGAAAAACCCAGGCCCTTCTCTTTTATCTATCAACTCTCCCGAGTTATTCCTTTTGATAATATATTCCAAAGACCACTTTAGTCCAAACGCCACACCGATGCATTTATTACTCAAATTGTATTTATTCTAGCAGTGGTTCCATTAGAGTATTAGTTTCCATGGGGGAAATCTGAGTGTTTGACTAGGGAAGGGTGTTTAGTAAATTCACCTGAGAAGCCCCACAGGTTTCATTTCCCAGGCACAAATCCAAACTAAAAGACGACGACACTACGCGAGCGAACACAACCACGTAAGCCAAAGCCAAAACTATATTTAAATCAAATGAAAAACCTCAAATTAAGAGTACGGGGTTCTGCACCAGCTGAGCGGTTCGCGGACGTTGTTGGGGGAAACACAGGGATGCTAGCGGTGCTCCCATAACCCCCCCGTGAATTTTGCCACTAACGGTTTCAGCTGTTAACTTTCCCAGGAGCACTCAGGAACACTTCCACCCGCTTGGCCAGAGTTTCAAAAGAACGCAGCTGGCCTTTCGGGGAGAGAGCGCCGGGGGGGACAAGGCCTCTCTGTCCCTGGGCGGGGGTGTTGGGGGGGGATGCAGGTGATCCCTGGAAGCTACCTCTGGCCAGATTTACAGCTTTGCCACGTGCACAGGATGGGAAATCGTAAATCTACTAGGCGTTACACCTCCTGCTTTACGGCGCCGGCAAGTCTCATCCATCATGGGGGAGACAATAAAGAAAGGTAAAGCGCGATCGATAGCCTCGGGCAAGGTGAGCGCGCCGCTCCACAATGGCCAAACACAACATAAAGGCGGACGATCGCTGGCGCTACAGCATTAATAACCCGACCGCAAGTTATTCCTGCGCTCGTCCGCTAAACCAAACAGCTGTGACGGCGACTCACAACTAACACCTGAAGCAAAGCTCCTCGCCTGACAGTCAGTTTTAGTTCCGTCTGCATTTTAATCAGCTGTTTTTCTAGGGGGGGGGGTTTGGCGGTTTGGCGGTTTTGTAAGATTTCTGGCTCCCTGAGAATCCTGAAGCAAGTTGTCTGGCTGTCATGAGTCCACCCTGGGGCAGGGCCCTGCTGTGGTGTGGTGCCCGCCTGTGAGCACCCATCTGCTGGGCTAACATCTAATACAGGCCCAGGTCTCTCCCACGGGCCTCCACAACACCTGTGAGCAAACAGACTGTCTGACACATGCGCGGCTGCTATACCGCTGACAAACAGCTCAGGGCACTTCCTCTACATGAATGATCGTGGGCCCAAGTGCAACTGTGAATTTTTCATTGAGAAGTCACCATGTTTAGAGATGAGTAACATGGCCGTTCGCTGCACTTATCCTACTGTAAACATTACTATTTATACAGAAAATATTTGCACCTGCAAAGTAAGAATTCCAGCTGCGCTAGCTGTTCTTCTCTTCGTCAGACCTGCTGCCCGGGATCAAACCGAGGTGGTTCAGTTTTCAAATGAGCACGGATTTCAGCTCTGATTTAACCTCAATTCTTTGTTTGCTCTGCATTTCATTTGATTTCATCTTGCGCCTGATACCACAGTCCCATTGCGCTGCTGTCGACGCTCGTCGAAACAGCCCAGCGGTGACTCCAAAAAGCACTCGCGCCTCGTTTAAAATGCTGGCTTCTGATGATGACAGCTTCATCAACAGAATCAACCGATATAAAGGCTACCTGACGTTTCATTTCATTACAAATTACAGGGGTAGGCTTATCTTACAGTCAGGACAATGCAGCTTGGAAAAGAAACTGACAGCCATATCACATCATTTATTCATTCATTCAGGGCTGTCACTGCGCATGCCGCAAATCAAACAGCTTCAAACCAGGCCTCATTTGCAGCTCCAAGCTTCCTCTCCCTCCACCGGCGGACATTTGATTCTCCCCTTTTTCTTTCCCCCGGCGAGCCGAGAGCGCCGGGCTCAAAGATGCTGAAACCGACTGATTTATGTTAATTTGGCGGCCGCAGATAATGAGGCGCAGCCCTAGTTCCGTGCCCGTGCCCGTGCCCCCCCCCAAACATACACACACACTCCCGCGATGGACCCGCCGATCTGACAAAGCCCCGGCATTGTGAGGGCCTTTTTACGGCCTGTCCATCAAACGCTCCTGGCGGGACGGGCCCTGGGAGAGAGCGATAACGGCGCACGTCTCCTCGAAAAAAGTGCTGACGGGACTCGTGCGGACGAGAGAGCCGGGGGAAGCCTCGCCGGAGCGAGGTCAGGCGACGCCATGTGACCGCGCAAACTCCCACAAGCGATCTGCTTAAAGCTCATTAGGAGGATACGGGTGGTAAAGCCCTGCTGTTCACAGGCATATCACATAGTATTACAGACCATTCATTATAAGGTCCGTCTCATTACGCATAGAAATGTCTTAGCGATGCCACTGTAATAATGAGCGCTGTTGGCTGACGAAGGGATCTATTCCAGGCAGTGTTTCCCCACATTAGCGGAACTGGGGTTAAACGCTGTGCAATGCTTTCTTTAGCTCGCCTGCACAACAGACATTCTTCACTTACTGTACTATATCGCACATTTCCCTCAATACCACAGATAGCATTGTTAGCCTTTTTGTGCTGTTGTAACAATAGGTAGCGACGTGAAAACTTCCTGGGTGAGGCGCCTAAAATAACAGAAATGCAGGATCAATCTTAACCTCTTCCCCTGCCCCCATAAACACCAGCTTTTACAGTGAATAGAGCCGACGTACTGTACATTATTAATTCAGGAAAGGATTTAAAACATCTGCTAACTCCCTCGCTGCTCAAGAACTGAGACTCTCTTTTGTGCACACCATAGTAAACAGAGCGGACAACCCCACCCCTCCCTCTTTGTGTACGACACATATGGCAGCGTGTGGACCCACAATGCAAAGCGGCAGCGGGCATGACCTACCCAGGCCGGGGGGCACCTCGGGGCATGGTGGCACGGGCTTGGCGGTGGGCGTGTGGTTGGCCTCGGGGCGGGCGCTGGGCGGCAGCTGGTCGGCGGCGGCCAGGTAGCTGGGGAAGGTGCCGTTGGGCCGCGAGAGGTTGTAGTAGGAGTGGTGGCCGCGGGACGCGTTGCGGCCGTTGTTGAAGCGGCTGAAGATGTCGAATCGCTGGCTGTAGACGTCGAAGTACAGGATCATCATGATGAGGAAGTGCACCATGCACAGCAGCAGGACGGCCTTGCAGATCCGCTCCAGGGTTCGACCCAACATCAGCCGGGTCATGGTCAAGGCCGCCCGTGCTGCGCAGCTACGGGCATCCGGGTCACTCCGCTGGACACCTTCTGGGATCGGGGAGGGGAGGGGGGGGGCCGAGGTCACACGGTTACCTGAGGGGAGGAGCGGAAAATGGCTCATTTTTACCGGCATTTCAAATATCTTTCATTGCATTGGTAGATGCCATTTTTCTGCACTGAAAATAGCCATAGGAAACATACCTTTACGGAAATGGAATATAGTGAAAATATATTGCCAAGATATTGCAAAACTTATAAAATATACAAGCAAATATACAAATTACTGCCACTTTCAGATACAAAATACCTGTTTTTAAATACACTGTTTAATATATTTATCATTATATTTTCAAAAGGTCTACATATTTACAATATACTGCAGTCCAGTGAATTTCCATAAGGGCAGGACACATAGACTTTCCATTTGCACATTACGATTCATACAGACCCATTCTTTTGTTCTTTTAACAGATCTTTCACCATATGTTGGACTGCCTCATGTCTACCGCAGGTCCACGTCATCACTCAAACATCCTCAATCATCTAACAAGCAGGAGCACACACGTGATGTCAGCAGAAAGCTCCTCCAATCTCTGGGGTTTAATACTCCACTATGCAAAAACAACTTCCCAGGATGCGCCACAGAGGACTTTGACACAGATTGGCTTGTGTGTTTGTTCGAGTTCTACACGATTGAAAATGATGGCCTGTCAAAAAAAGTGACAGTCCAGCTCCTAAGGGTCAGATGCAATATTTATTATGACAGATACTAGGCCTACATGTCAAACTACTTCTTTACTTCTGTCGGACGAGTGAATTTATGAAGCAATTACTTCCCAAACATCAATAACACACCTCATTCCTTTGAAAAGATGTGCGTTCTTTCAGCATGCAAAGGTCACACTCCGCTCGGCCCTCACGATCGCTCCACATTACATTCTGAGCAACGACACACACAGCATGACGCTGACATTTTAAAGACTGTCCTGTTTATGACTGGCTTTCAAGTACATGTTTGGCTGTTCGGGAGACAATTCAAAAAACCCATCACAGAACTAACCCAAGCATGTATGGCCGCTGCGCATACGCTTAGTCAATTTACGCTTTTGTGATTTGTGTGCCGTTTACAAGAAAATGGCTTTTTTTTTTTGGTGTGGGGCTTGATGGGAGTTTTCGCACAGCAATGAGGCGGCTGTATTGGGTGCCCATCAAAGCCTTATTGCAGGCTATTTAAATTTTGATAGGTTTTTCCAATCAGGCGCCAGGGGAGGGGGAGGCGCCGGAATGGAGGCGGGGTAAACAAGGGGGCTCCGCAGGAGCGGAGGCTGGTGCGATGCTCCTGGCGAGATCGTAGGAGCAGACTCCCCCATTTCCAGGAGCTTGGGCCTGCATTTAGCTTCCTAAGTCCCCTTAGGGACACAAGACCACAACGAGTTCCCGTCAAGATATTTTACTCATCCTGTTTTCTGTAACAACCATTTTCAGCGCCACGCCCATCCTCCGGCACACATCGGTCTGTCAAGCGCCCGTCTCGAATCCGCTCTGGTGTGGTTAAAACCGCCGGGAGCCGAAAGCCGTCCGGCACGGCCGTCAGAGTCTGTGAGGCGCACAACCCTCTCCTCCATAACAAGGTCAGAGCTGAAGGGAGGCAGGAGAGGCCTGTGCGTGTTTACAGGGGCTGAGGCCTGCGTGCTGACCATGGTGTGACCTCTGGCACACGCAGGCTCCCTGTCACAATCTCCCATTTCAGGGGAGGGCGATTTGAGAAAGCCCCAGAGCGCAGGGGCGGGTGGGGTTAGTGTGGAGATCGATTCTCCCGTTTGCTCACACGCTTTCACCACTGAGCAGGTTCAGAAAACTAGTGTTGCTGAAGTCAGGATGTTTCAACTTCCGTTTCCATGACCACGGTCATCACCATAACCGTTTGAACTCCCATGAGAACGTTCATCACATTAACCGTTTGAACTCCCAAGACCACGGTCATCATGGTAACAGTTTCAAATCCTGTGGCCAGGGTCATCACGGTATCAGTTTCAACTCCCATGGGCACGTTCATCACAGAAACAGTTTCAACTCCTGTGACCATGGTCATCACAGTAACCATTTAAACTCCTGTGACTATGGTAATCACAGTAACTGTTTCAAATCCTTTGACCACGGTCATCACGGCAACCTTTTTCAACTCCCATGGCCACAGTGATCACGGTAGCCAGAATTGTGTGTGGCAACGGCAAATCCGCAGCCATCCCCACAGCAAGCGGACCAGCGCTCTCCAGTCTCCTCAACATTAGCGCTTTCTGCTCACCCCGCTTCCCTCTCCCTCCCCGCCTCTCGCCCCTCTTTCTCAGGAACAATGCAGACACACAAAGGGAGAGGGAAAGAGAAAGACAGAGATAGGAAACACAGAGAAAGTGGGATACCTCTTCCTGCGGCAGGCCTTTACTCTCTGCAAACAACACGGTCGTCATGGCGATAGCTACGTGATAAGGAGTGCGGACGGGCGTTTTCAGGTGCAACGGGATTTCAACACTAAGCACTTGTGCATCACAGTCTGACGCACACCCAAAAGATGATAGATGAAGAGATGCTTCAGCTATGAACAGCGATATAGCGGCTGCTACCTTGTGTGCATGAAATGCGCCGTACTACAGTATCGCAGCTCCAAAATGTACCAAAAATAACCAACGCAGGAGCGCCGTGTCGTAGCAGGCGAGCCCAGAAACAGCTTTCTGAAGTCTCCCACATTTAAGCCAATATTTATTGGGTTACCAGTTGAGCAAATTTCATTTTTGAAATGTCCTTGCCTAATTTGTCAACGCTGTTTTTTTTTTTCTTCCAGATTGGAGTGTTTCTGAAAGACTGAGTGGAAGTACGACCTGCATGGAAACATGCCGTTTCTAGAGTGCATTTTGTACGTTTAAGTCCCAATACAAATACTTTTCAAATATTATTCTGAGCTGGGAGAACTTTGTGTAAAAAGCCCCATGGCGCATAATAAAGCAGGAAGGCAGTTCTTCTCTTTGTTCTTATTGTTTTGCCTGCTGTTTCACCGACTCCAGAACGTCGTCAACCAGGGAGATCTTTGCCAAAACCCACAGACATCTTGTTCAATGATAAATCCGGATCATTCTCATCTGCACTGTAAATTTCGTGAGACGCGGTCACAGTCCAGAGAGCAATGGGAGACCTAGAGAAGGACACTTGCCGGCCACTTTGAGAGCATGCATGTCAGAAATAGATGCGCTGATGGAACATGAAAGCCAGCAGTCAAGAGGAAGACTGCATCAACATAAAATGACAATCTTGCAGTCAGGCGGCAATTAGAGCGTTGCGTCACGGACGCAAGATGTCATGCGTTATGGATGACTTTCATAAAAATGCAACGTTTCTAACTGAATAAAATCGGATTCTGTAGCACGGGCCTCAGGAACCGAACAGAGAAGAACTTGTCCTGATTTATTCAACCTCAATCCATCTCTGCAGTGCTTAGAGTAATGCGGAGACAGTTGACACCATTTAAACGGTGGTGTCACTCGGTCAAAAATGATGAGACTCCAAACCTGGAGAGAAAAGTTACATAGTAGAAAAACTCAGCAATTTAAGTTTTTCAAACAAAAGGTAAATGAAAACACTGTGTGTAGTCTACAATACTCTTCCATAAAGCATTTCCAACTGCTGTTTTTTCAGTGTTTACAAGGGATTAAGCAAAAGACCATCAACTACGTATGATTCATTCTGAGCGTGAAAATTATTTAGTCAGTTAGAAAGAGGCTACTTTTGAAATGAACTGTAAATAATGAGCCATTACTTTATAAATGCGTGGACCTAAGAGCCTATGCCAAGTTCTACAGCGCTTTAATGTTTAGCCAATGCCCCTAATGTCAACCTCAATAACCCAGAAATAGCGTCAGATGAATATTTAACTCTACATCTCGGCGTACTGCATACACACTAATGGACACCAAGGGCCTTGGCTTTTAGATTTACATGAGAACCCCTGCAAATGAAATGGCAGGAAAGTGTGTACAGCGTGTACAGCGTGTATACTTTCAAAATGTAATATCGTGCTGGCCACACACAGGAAGCATCTCAATCTTCCGCTGCATAATTCATGGACTCTCGGCTGGGCAGAAGGCGCTCTGAAGCCCCACTCCCTGGTTAACTGGCTCTTTTAGCTTTCGATGCATATAAATGCACCAATAGGAAACCGGACTGGCGTGTCCGTGCTGGCCAATGTGTGATCGGAGCTGGCATGCAAGCAGAAACGCGCGGCTGTACTTCTCGCCTACGCTCGCCTTCAATAAAGCGTGAGCAGGAAAACGAGGTTTCCGACAGAGCACTCGTTAAACACATATTCTATTGTCTATTCTGGACCGCCGCTGATGTGCAGCAAGCCGAGTGCTTGAACACAGTAATCACTTTGTATTTGTTCATTTTTGAAATTATTCAGACAGCTTCATAAAACGCAACGGCATTAGAGAAAAATGTGATGTAATATTTAGTTCCCTTTATAAACACAATCCTGGAGGCTGTGAACATTGGCATCATCAACCAAACTGTTAGATAAATAACCACAGGAAGTGTGGCAAGCACAATGTGCTGATCGTGAGAAAACCCAAAATATAAAAGCACTTCATGCTTCGACTGAGGAGTGGAAATCAGAGAGCCTGAAAACTCGTCTTCTGTCAAACCACTTTCAGTGTACTGAGGGGAGATTTTGCTGTTGCTGAAACTGTTAGTATATAAACAATAACTCTATTTTCTACAAAGGAATTTTGGGGAGGAGGCTGGAATTACCATGCCGGAACGTTCCGTGAGAGTTCAAGTCTGGGATTGTGCGATTCTACAGACTTATCAATTCCTGCAGTCTATCCATCATCTCCACTTCCCGACTACGGGAGGTTTTTCGGTTGATAACAGGAACGTTCGGCCCTGCATTACAGCTTATTCACAAAGACGTGCGTTCAAGGACACACTGCTGCGGTATCGTCCTTGGTCGGTCACGTCCCTGAACTAATCTTCATGAGCGCCATCAAAATTGAACAATTCAACAAGGGAGAGAACTTTTCAATGTTAAGAATACAGAGTTTTAGTCTTTAGTGTTTAATCTATATAAGCTGCTGAGCTAGTCAGAACCAGAACCAGAATGCCATCAGAAGCGGGCCTTAACACACTGCCCATTTGCTGTTTGATTTTTTTAAATTTCCCATCAGTGGAAAGAGAGCGATGCGCTAATGAAATAAACTGACTTTCTCTGCCAAGACCACAGGGGCGGGGCCAGTAGAAGGCCGGCCGCAGACCGGCAGTTGGGCCACCGCCTGGCGCACTCAGTCAAAGCCGAGGTCTGCTTCGCTCGCTCACGCCGCCATTTTGCTCCAGTCACCTGCGCCCACGTCCTCAGCCCTGACCGCTGTCCCCGAGCAGGCTGAGAAAGACCTCGGAAAATGTCTCGGTATGTCCTTTACCTCCCAGACGAGGCCGACCCATTTGCTGAGGTTCTGAACAAAGTATGAAATGGCCCATTGATTAAATTGTACAGCGCCGAGAGCATGCACTGTGCCCGAGGAGCAATAAAGTGGATCTGCTGCAAGAGCAGGCGAACCTGCAGAGCAACTGCAGTGCTTTGGAAGGAGACAAAAAAAATCAGAGCTCTTATTTAATTTATCAACACAGGCTTCCACCGAGTCCCCCGCAGACCAGGGGTCTTGTTTCACAATGGAGCGGAGTGGTGCTTCTGAATTCCTTGTCCTACGCACAAATAATGTGCTAGGCTTCTAAACTAAACAGATTTTTTACATGGCAATTCTTATCAATTCCCAAATGCTATAGGTTTAGGTGCTTACGTTGCACTACTGATGCCCAGTTAAAATTCCCCCATTTAGCCAAATAGGCAACGGCAAACACAGGCCTTTAAATATAACCTATTACTGCCAGAAAATGATCCATCATGGGAAGGTTTTTTTTGTATTTTCCCCATGTTTTCCAGCAGTACACGCTGTTGGAAATAGCTGGAAACGGCTCTTGTGTGGCAGATCAAGCTAAAGCTCGCTCTTTTGTGAAACGAAGCACTACACGGCCCATAATTAAATTGTGAGTGTGCCAATGCTGAATGTGAGTACGTATTTGGTATTCCACGCGATGATGCAGAACTGGCCACAGCGTTGCCCATAGAGGGAGGGTTACGATTAGAAAGAAGTCCCAAAAGAATGGAGTGATGGGAAACACCAACAATCACGTCAGGGCGCGTCAAATCAACAAAGTATTGGGAATCGCCAAAAATCATGACAGGGCGTCCCAAACTAACAAAGTGATGGGTAAAGCCAGCAGTCACGACAGGGTGTCCCAAACTAACAAAGTGATGGGTAAGGCCAACAGTTATGACAGGGCCTCCCAAACCAACGAAGTGATGGGAAAGACCAACAATCCCGACAGGGGTCCCAAACTGGAGGAGAAATTCCACTGGTAGTCTCTCGGCAGAACAGTTGCTTGGCATAAACCTGCTTCTGCTTGTATTCCAGCTTCATCAGACAGCTGGACGACTGAGAAACTCTAAATAATCCGTATACACCAGAGAGGGGGGAGGGAGTATGACTGAAACCTGAGAAGAATAACCACACACACACACACACACACCACACACACCACACACACCACACACACACACACACTCCAAGCACCCACAGTATGACATTGACATACAGCTCAGTGGAGAGGCCTGTCTCATGCTGGTCTGTAATGATATTATTCCACAATTAGCAATAGCCCACTGCCTTCCTCATTTCCACACCAGCAATCTGGAAACACATTTATGTAATGCTAATAAAATATTTTCAAACACAAGAGCATGTGCATAATCCATTTTCATGACAGTTTCAGATCATTTTTATTTATTTATGTATTCATAAAACGAACAATCAGTATGTATGACTAATAATCAGCATTTTACAATCAAAACTTTACATGTAAACCAAGTTTTGTGTCATAAAATATAGGAAATGAAAAATATTAAATATTCATTTTGACCAGTATAACTTTAGAGAAGGTGTTAAAAGTGCAGACACAAGAAGATATTAAAACAAATTGCTTATCTTGTGCACCCAAAAAAAAAAAACTGTCTTCTGAAACCACAAAAAAAATAAGGAAAGGTTTTTTCTGGGGATCTACTTCCAAGGCTTTCATTGCATTCTAAGCCTGACAGTTGAATTTGTTTGTCAGGATACTTGATTATGCGAACAGCCAAATTGATTCTAGCAGCCTACATCTTGCTGCAGTAGTACCGACACCAAAGGCATTACTTGTACAATCCAAACTTGTGACACCCTCATAGACAAAAGCTGTATTGCCTATCTCTCTGTATCCCTCTCTACGTTCCCCCTGTCTTAAGTAAAAAACACGCAAGATGGGCAGACTGTCAAACCCTCCTTTTAGGAAAAAATATAAATGAATTCAGAAAATGACTTTTGAATTACTGAAGGTAATGCGCTGTGTTTCGACCGTGACGTCCCCCGATTTCGGTGCCGTCAGAACGAAGCCCGGTGAGTACCGCGTACGCTTCTCAGCGGTAGCGCTGCTGGTCTTATTAACCAATTGAAATTCACTTCATTTCGTATGTCGGCCCGGATAAGAGCTCCTGCTGAATTAAAGTAATGTAATGTAGTGTAATGAGTCAAACCGTGAGAGTGCCTCTTCCGCCTGCAGTATTAAGTCTGGGACAGACAGCAGTAATGGAACAGGTAGAGCGCACTGGAGAAGAGGTTCTCAGTAGGGGTCCTTAGACCACTCGGGGTCCGCAAACTCTAATCTCGAGGGCCATAGAGAAGAAGCATTAATAGCGTTATGTGAACGGTACAGAAATGAGTCTTTACTACGCGGCTACCGATACATGTAGCCTCATCGTAAATATGAGTGGATGGGATCAATCTTTTGATTCGGGAAGCCTAACAAGTCCATAAAACCAGGTCTGTTTAATAACAGTACAGTGGGCTATTATATGGCGGGTCCATCAAAGCATCGCGACAATTTATGAGATACCTGCCGCCAACCACTTCATCCTGCCTCACAGTGGCGTTCAGCCTCCGGCAGGATATAAACGTTTTAACTACGCCGAGCCCCAGATTTCATGCGGGCGCCACGCGACGGTTTTCGGTCGGAACATCTTTCAACATCAGTTTCACCACACAAAAAAAAATTTGAAAAAATTGCTGAAAAGAGGTCAACATCGGGAGCGAGTGGGAAAGAGAGACCTTCATTCAGTTCCTACAACAGTGCAAAGACAGGCGGCGCTCAATTCATCTCAACTTACATTTAGCCGTAGAGCTCCAATTGCTTCCAGCGCGAGGCTTTCTGCAGATACCGGGAGATTCAGCACATTTTTGCACGCATCCAGCCGACCCGTTTTGACAGCACGAAACAATGCGCAGAGGGACACACGCAGTTTGCTCAGTGTAACGTCGGCATTTTCATGCAGCACTAATGCTAAATAAATAAATAAATAACAGTCGCACCAAGGTTACCGTTTTCATTGTCGTCGTCCCCCACTTGTACTGTGTGGGTGTGAATCAGTTATTCTGTGGAGTGGATGGGCACAATGCACAGAGCAGCGTTATTGTAAACACAGCCGCAAAAAGCACACTGGTAATAGCGGAACAGCTAACAGGGGGGGCGATGCAAGAGAGGTATCCCATATACTCACAAATCTACAGTAACATTACCTAAATCCAATATCAATAATCAACTGCTTTTCCTTGTTGATATTTTCTGTATGCACTTACTGTATGTCGCTTTGGATAAAAGCGTCTGCTAAATGACTGAAATGTAATGTAATGTAATACTTGAAGTAACATCTGCAATGTGAATATTGGCCAGTACCGTAAGATAAAGTTGAAGTATATTGGAAAAAAATAATAAAACATTTTACACAGACCACAAGCATAGACTACTATTCAGATCTGTTGTGTGGTCAATTAATTAATACCTGCATTTTAACGCCAGAGAGATTGCTCATTCAGTCAATCCTGTAATAGTTCTGGAATCACAATACTCAGGCAAGGTATATAAGCAGACCATGCAATACGGTGGAACAACCTTGCTGAGATGGCCACCCTGTCCCTGCCCAAGCGATACTCAAATGTTTTCTATTTATAGTAACAAAAGAGTAAACAATTCAATTAGGTCTGCCAACCTATCAGGTTTCAGAGAGCTCCACGGAACACACAATGGCCGTTAAACCACAGACGTCACGGAGGGCCAGGGCCTACATCTCATAATGTGATCTACAGCAAGGGCTGTCACATTTAAACAAGACAGAGACTAAATACAGGAACAAGCTCCTCCTCCTTCAACATTTGTGATATCTGTTGTTTTCTTGCTGCGACAGCAGTTGCAACAACAAGAGTGGCGTTTTAGTGAACCGTAACGGGGTGGGGAAGATTGATAATGTGCAATCGCCGAAAGAGCAGGGGAAAACACCCAAGGACACTACAGGTGTGTTTGCAAATGCTGGGTTTCTCGACATCTGTCGCGGTAAAGAAATGGTTTCACACTCACAGCAAGAGTCACGTCTGGATGGCGAGCACAGGTGCCAGTGTTTAACACTTCAAGAGTCAACGCACTGGCCCGTAAACGCGCAAGAAATATACAGTGCTCCACAGAACCTTGAAAGGCAAGGTGCTGAATAATGTCACGGGAGTCTTATGCAGGACGAAGAGCAGCCGCTTGATTTTGCACCGTCATCGATTCAAAGGAAAATGCAGTGCTGAAAAGAACAGAAAGACTCCCACCTGCCTTCGAATTTCTCTCTTTATAACCGCACAGAGCAGCAGACATTCGAATCTGAGTAGAGCTCTGTCGCGCACAAAAGATTCAATCACAGTATTTACACAAGGTAATGACTGGTTGCAGCTCATCTGTAAAATCGTTTATAATCTAAATGACGGGCGACCATTTAAGCCGACATCGTTCCTACCACCGGCGTTATGAAATGTGTGAGACAACTGAGGAGAACGAACAAATGGCCAAAACATCTCATCTCTCATCCCAAGCACTACTTAAAGTGGTCTTAGATTGGGCCTTCCCTGAAACCAAACTTGATATATTACGTTGACACAGAAACAAATCAGAAGAAGCAATTACACACCGCTGAAGAGCGTATAAAAGGTGAATTGCTTGGCGCAAATAACGCTCCATTGCCACGGAATGACTAATTAATACAGAATGGAATAGAATAGAATAACTTTTATTTTCCCATTAGGGAACTTCAGTTGTAGTTTCCAGCAGTAAAAAAGACATAGAGAGTGGGGCAGACCTACAAAGACAAACAAAAATATGTCACCTTCGCGTGAATCCTATTTAAAATACAGGTTAGAAAATTTTGGGCCGAATTACATATTCTAGCCTACATATTCTTCCTACATCTAGGAAATACAATACAATTCAAACATGTACAGCTGTGGTTTAGATACACTAAGGTTGAAGTCATTAAAACTCATTTTTTACCACTCCACAGATTTCATGTTAGCAAACTATAGTGTTGACAAGTCAGTTGGGAGTTGGACCCATCTACTTTGTGCATGACACAAGTCACAAGTCATTTTTCCAACAATTGTTTACAGACAGATTATTTCACTTTTAATTCACAATATCACAATTCCAGTTGGTCAGAAGTTTACATACACTAAGTTGACTGTGCCTTTAAGTTTTTCATATTTGGTCGCATATCCTTTGGCTTTGCATGACTTCCTGATGTCTGTGACCCAACAACATCAAAAGACTCTTGATATCTTATTTTCTGGTACTCTTACAAGCGATAATGTCTAAAACGTCTCTGCATTTGAATGGATCTCTATGGGAATTTGGGGGTGGGACTAGATTTAGCTGTAAATTACACTGGAACAGTATGGAACACATGGTTGGCTAAATGGCTGTAAGTCATCAAGGGTCTGACGTATCAAACAAGCCTTTAATCATCAATCACTCTGCTGCCAGAAATACAGTAGATATGGATGGATAACTAGAAAGGTTTCTTCTCCTGCCTTTTTTCTCCATAAAGTTCAATAGGAAAATCTGTCAGAAGAAACAACCCTTAAAGTGATCCATCCATATCTACTGCATATCTGGCAGCAGAGTGATGGTTAATTTAGCATAATTTACAGCTAAATATTGTAATTGTTGAAAAAATTACTTCAGTCTTGCACAAAGTAGATGTCCTAACTGACTTGCCAACACTATAGTTTACTAACATGAAATCTGTGGAGTGGTTAACAATAAGTTTTAATGACTTTTGACCACAACTGTACATTTCTTAATAGTTTTATGAATGTATATTACACTGAAAACCTACTATACGCAGGAAGTGAAAGGTCATTCTGAATGATTTGTGCTGGCTTAATGTGGCTTTGTGGCTGTACTCCCAGATTCTCCCTGACTCAGTACCCGATTGGCCACTATGTGGGGTCCGCTGCCACAGATGTAAGACACTAATATGAAAGCACAGCAGTACTTTACTCTCACGGTGCAAGTAAAACGGCTCGGCCAAGGCAACATAACGAGCCGTATCTGTCCGTCACAATGGTATAAACTAGCGAGAGCACAAAGAACACGGTACAGCTGATGGTAGCCCACGTCATAAAAATTAACTATTTTATTTTTTTAATAATGTACTCCTCTAACACCGGCCCGTGTTTCAACTCCAGCTTTTGATTTTTAATGCGTTTTACTCATTACTAAAACAAACTAATCCGTGTAATCAATGAATGGTCACGTGGTACGTACCACATTTGATTCGTCAAATCGCTTCACATTCGCCTTTAGTATATGAGAACTTGAGATCGATGACTTTCAGACTTCAAGATCAAAGAGCCACAAGGAGGCTTTTTTCGTTCATGCGAAAGCCATTAGGGGCTGAAATAAGAGGCTCAGTGTCGTGTGCGAATAAAGCCCAGATGGATAGGGGGCTGTGGGCAGAAGCTTGTTTACATGAGATGCAATTGCATTTCAGTCCATTTCTTTTCGTTCCCTCTTTGTAGTCTGGATGTGTCCCACATACTTAAGCCGGATGAGGCTCCCCAATAACTACAATGCCAGAACGGAACGGTATACTATCGGAATCAACGGCACGCCTGAGATCCTCCGTGACGGACGCACGGCAAGAGGCTGGAAAATCATTTCCCGTGAACAGAACAGGCAAATCTTATCTGGGTTTCTGCCACTGCGGCTCGATCGGCGCAGGCTTCGACACTCCAGGTGCCCTCCGCAGCTGAAGTTTCCCGGGGGCACCTTCCTCTCATCCCAAGCTTTAGGGCCCCAGGGGACCATCGTGGGATAACAGCCAGCTCCCATTCAAAATGCATGAACCATGTAACCTTTGATAAGTTTGGGCGTAAGTGCTTCCTTTAAGCAATCCTTGGCAGAAATGTCATAAGAGCAAGAGTGTACCAGTTGCTCAGGGGATGTCGGGTTTAAAATATACAGTGCCCTCCACTGTTATTGGCACCTGAGATTAATCTCCCTCATGAAGAAATAATTATCTTTAACAAAACCACATGTGCCACAATTATTGGCACCCCTGCATTTATATAAAGAATAAAGTAGTAATTTTTATATCTGGTCACATATCCTTTGCACATGCCATTACTTCCTGATGTCTGTGACCCAACAACATCAAAAGACTCTTGATATCTTATTTTCTGGTACTCTTAGAAGCGATACCATAACGTCTCTGCATTTGAATGTATCTCTATAAGAATTGGGGGGTGGGACTAGATAGGTGTAAATTATGCTGGAACAGTATGGAATACATGGTTGGTAAAATGGCTCTAAGTCATCTAGGGTCTGAGGTATCGAACGAGCCTCAAACCATCACTCTGCTGCCAGATATGCAGTAGATATGGACGGATCACTTTAAGGGTTGTTTCTCCTGACAAATTTTCCTATTAAACTCGATGGAAAAATAAGTCAAGAGAAGAAACCTTTCAAGTTATCCATCCATATCTACTGTATTTACTGCAGCAGAGTGATGGTTTAAGGCTTGTTTGATATGTCAGACCCATGATGACTTTGATGGTGTTGGGTCACAGACATCAGGACGTCATGGCATGCAAAGGATATGTGACCAAATATAAAAATTATTACTTTATTCTATATATAAATGCAGGGGTGCCAATAATTTTGGCACACGTGGTTTTGTTAAAAATAATTATTTCTTGACTCATAAAAATTTACTTCAATTAAAGGTTGGACTTTTCTCATTTTTTCAGTGTGAGATTAAGCTAATTCACCAAAAGGTGAATTTTTTAATAACCATTTTCACTCATCTATACCAGGGGTGCCAATAATAGTGGAGGGCACTGCATTTCATTGAACACAGGACGTTAAGCCTATGGTCTGCACTCTAACCAGTATGGAGCATTTGCAGATGAAGCTGTTCCTCCATCAATCCCAAAGGGCACCAATGTACGAATGCATCAATTCTCTGGTACTCTGGATGTCCTTTTGTTCCATTGAAATTTCAATACAAATTCATTCCACTAATTAAGAAAGGACTTTAAGGATTACAGCCGTTAAACGCTCTTTGGGGGGTGGGTTACATTTATGAAGGCTGAGAAACCTTCAGGCCCATGTTACATAAAGCAATACACGTGCAATTTGTATCACTTGCAAATGAAGACGCAAGACCCAGTGCAAATCACATGCAAGTCGTTGTACAGAATTACCTAGATGTCAATCTTATTCTATTGCAACAACCAATCAACCGGGGCGCTGTTTAAGGTCAGAGGTCAGATGATTAAGGCTAAACGGGCCAATGAGCAGCCCCCTCACCCCCTTTTTATGCATGTGAATTAGAACCAATCAATCAAATTTATTTATATAGCACATTTCATATAACAATAAACTCATTGTGCTTCACATAAAATTAGAGAAAAGTTAAAGAATGAAAAATAAAACTAAAGACTAAAAGCTATAAAAAAAGCACATATTTATTTATAAATGCTGAATGTATAGCTACATTATATAAATTCTTATTTTAATTACCATTATGCCCACTTGTAATGAGATAAACTTAAGTCATGTGGAAAAGCCAACATGGTGGTCTGCGTGTAAGCGAACACCACTATAATGTTAGTTCTTATCATTACATTTTATATGCCTAAATACCACAATAGTAATATTGCATGCAATACATGAGACATTACTGTACAAGTAAATTGCTAAGTAGGCCTATAACAGGGCTTTAATTGAGCTGCTCTGAGCAGCTCTCAGTTCTGGAGGGTTGTGCATGAATCAATAATAATGCTATAAATCATGGAGTGGGTCTATTTCTTTTAAGATTTCAATGTAAAGCCTTCAATTTGTGTGTGTGTGTCATGTACAGCACTTGATTAAAACTAAATAATAATTATTGTATGGTAGCAGTGATTGTGAAGACGGTGTCATGAAAGCTGAAATGTAATTTATCACTTAGCTTTAGTTAAATGAGAATACGAACCTGAGCCTGCGATAATAATCGTGCGTGCGTGCGTGCGTGCGTGCGTGCCCATCCCATCTACGCTCCTCAGACACAACTCCCTTAACCTTAATCCCATTCATTCATGCTACATGCAATGTAGGCCTAGATTCAGGCTAGTAATTTAAAAAATAACACTATCATATCCTGATCATTTCCCATACTGTACTTTCAGAGATCCCATATACAGACTACAAATATAGGCTACGAAATAAAACAAAAGTAGAGAATACTGACAAACTTTGAAAAAAATAGCCCTACGTTGCTGTCCTGGCAAAGATAATGGTAAACTTACTATTTTATCTCAATTATAACCATCATAAAAATGTTTTCCCAGTTGGAATGATTCCCTGTTTTACTGTGAAATACTGACTCCTCTGGTCAATAGTGTGTCTGCTGGGTCAGCAGCAGTTGTTTTATACCAGAATTCCATGCAAAATCTGGACGTTTTATACAATGTCATTTTTACTAATATGTTTTTTTTTCTCCCCTCAATGGCAGAAATCCAAGGCAGATTTGCATATAAGAGCACATCGTACCGCAAGCTTGCTTGTGGTTGCAGAGTCATTACTCCTCGCTGCATTGATACCGTTTTTTAAATTTTTTATACGGAATGCAAGTAACCTAATGAGATTGAGCGCCATCGTCTTTCACGTGTGAGTTTTCACCAGGGGCAAAAGCAAATCCTCTTAATGACTCCTCCATTATTGTTGACAATGAGTCTTTCCCTCTGGTGATTACAGGTCTCAGTGGGGCTTTGAAACGCAAGCACGACCCCTGTGACCAGTACAGTCAACTCGCTATGATGGCATATTGGATAATGGCTCATTCAAAGCAGCACTTTATGCAGCTATTCTCATTTTGAATCAAACTGAATTTACTTACGAGTGGAATGTGAATATCACTCGCGTAATGTCACAAAGGTTTTCAGCATGTGCGAGTATGAAATTTTTAAAACAGCATCTATGTTAAAAATCTGTGCCCTGTGATTACCTCCCAGTTATTTTCTCACACTCTTCATAAGTTACCAATGCATTAACAATGAATTATGCAAAAATGTCTGTAAAATGTCGCTTCCAACTTTCCCCTGAATCAAAATGCAAGGACTGTCATTTTGAAGCACCGGACACCGCTCTACAATTGACCGGTGTTCTACCACCTAAAAGTGAAAGCGCCCCGTTTTATTTTACCCACATTATTATCAATATTTTTTTTTTTAAACCAGCACTTTCCATCTTTCACAAAAGCATAATTTGTATGTAACTTTGGCAGTAATAAACACACAGCGTGGGCACATTGAGCAGTTATCCAGCTGTCTCACACACACTTCACAATGGGACACTTCTGAGATGCTCTCAGAGATGTACAGTATTTAAAATTTAAATTAAATGCATTTTATATTTAATGTGATTGAATTTCATATTTTATAAGAAGATGCCTATGGTTTGTTTTTTTTTCGGAACTTGGTGTCCATGAGAGACAGAACACGCAGTGCAGTACTGTGCCATCATTAGGTTGTTTGAGCCAAGGAACAGTCAGCACACCTTGGGGTATCTGGCCAGCTTCTGCCTAGATATATTAAGCTGCAGAGTGAGAGAAGACTTACTGATAACAACAGAATATGGCTAGTAGTCTCCTCCCTCAGTCCCCCTGGAACAGACCATACTCTTGTAGAAGAACTGAAAGTTTATTATTATTATTTTTGTACAAGTTATTTGATGCACAGCAACATGTTACCTGTTTTTACAGTTAGACAGAAAGCGCAAACGAATGGTAGCAGTGCATCCTGGGTGGTACCTTGTAATTTAACTTCCAGCGGGAGAGCGGGGACTGAACTGAGCATAGCTGTACTCGTACCAGAAAAGCTTTATTAAACTCATCGGCGGATAAAAGGAAAAATGTTTGACGTTCGCTGTACTTCAGGATGCCTGAGTCAGGCCTGTCGGGTGCTGTACACGTACGTCGGAGAAGCGCCCTGCTGGGTGATGCAATAAGGTAATGAAAGATAACAGCTTGTTATTTTGGACAAGGAACCATTTCATTCACCGACAACAGTGGGTCCCAAGTTGCCGCGGTGCATGTTTGGTTTCCACAGCTGTTCCACAGATGGCGGGTCACGGGAACACAACCGTCAGAATGGCTGGTGAGAAGCGTGAGAGGATGGCACACGAATTTAGCCGTTGGGCCGTGAGGCACAGATACTTCCTGGAACAGCATGACAAGGCCTAGCTGAGTGAGAAATCGGTGTAACTTCATACAGGTAGTTAAACTGCAGGCCAAGGTAATATATTTTGCTTCTACATTTCACTTTATTTTAATAACAAAATGTTGTTGATCCTTAGGGTCAGAAATAGAAACCTAAATGCGAACTGAAGCCAGAAATAGCCAAAGTCTGGGAAATGTAAATAATAATCTGAAATATAAACCAAGGAAACTAAGCTAGATCGAACGCAGAAACGTAATCTGCTTTTTCCGAAGGCTGTGTGGCACAACCTCTTTCTCCAGAAGACTTATTGGCCAAACTAAGACAATTGCGCAGCAAAGTCTTCAATTATTTCTTGGAAGTCCCCTGGGGGGGGGGGGAAGGGCGACACTTGTCGGCCCGGCTGAGAACGGAGAGCGGAGAACCGCCACGTCCTCGGGGGCCATCTCGCCACGCGGTAGAAACAACATCGCCTCATTTCTCAACTCGTGAGCTGGACTCCAGAGTTACAGGAGACACTCTGGGATTTCTCCTCTGCGAACGAGGTCGCGCCTCATTTCTTTCACGCCCAACCTCTCTACGGCCCAGCTTCCGCGGGCCAGGTGAAAAAAGGGAAAAAGGCGGAGTCATTGCTAACCGCAAAATGACTTCTTCGTAAAGGAAGACCTATAGGGCCGCTAAACTCCGACCAAATCTGCCGTCTGCATAATATGCCTCCACTCGGGCTGCAGTGGAAAAGCAGAGAGATGTGGCACTTTATCTTCTGTTGTGCAAATCAGACAGGCCTGAAATAATTAGTATGGCACACAAAAATGGGCCAGCCTTCTCAGGGTAAATCTGCTGACAGGAGACAACAGGGAGATGTTTTCAAGCTGCCACGGCTTCGTGTTTAATTGCTTACAGGATCTTATCGGTGTCATGCAGCACGGCTACACATTTTTGACATGCAAACCTTCAACGGTCCAAGGAGGTTCGGTGCGTGGCGGAAACCCTTTATTGCAGACAGAATGGAGAGCTAACCCCCGTCTCGAGGATCGAGAAAATGTTTTGTAACGTGCGTTGACAGGTGGAGCTGGTGGTCGAAGGCAACGCTTGTCCAAGCCATTTTACGCTCCTTTTGAAACACTTAAACAATGTTGTCAGGAGGTTAGCATAATAATTCATCACATCTTAAAAGTGATTTTAAAATTAAAATGTAAGTATCTGCGATGGCACTACTGGTTAACTTCATACTGCTTTTAATCTAACCATTATATGTGACTTTTTGTTATTTTCTGTCATCAGGTAGTAATTATGTCTTTCCCATTAGGCTAAATTATGATGTTGTGTTTTTCTGAATTCTGCCTTTATTTTCTGAGATACTCTCAGTGAGGCGATATGAGGGATTTATGTGGAAAATGCACTGCATAAAATCAAATATTGCAGAACAAAGGATGATTACCTGGTGAGGATACAACTTCATGCTGGTTTCCATCCCTTATCTTTTTTCTCTAGGTCTTTATTGAAGTGTAAATTTCCACAAAAATTGTAAATATATATATATATGCTATATTTAGACATGTTCTGGGACAATGACTACTGCAATACACTATGGGCCTGATTTACTAAGTTTTGTACCAATCAGTGGTTGTGTTATTAGTTGTGTGTGCGCTAAAAGGTTTTGCACATGCTAACAGTAAATTGGGCCTTATATCTTTCCGTATAGGCTAAAGCTTTGTATTGCACTGTAAGTGCACTCTCTTAGCCTAGTCTACATGTTACAGGAAACAGAATGGGAATATAAGTGCCTTGGAACTGATTTCCCTGCAAAAAATAAAATAAAAAACTTTGATTCTCTGCAGATTTGTATGCGTCCTTTACTCTTTGAACAGATGTGTGCCTACTGCTGAAACATCCAGGAAAGGAAAGCAAGTGATTGCCAGACTGGTCCGTGTGGTCTTTTGAAAAGCTTGCTCACTTTGGGAGCTACCCTTCTCTGTCAATGAGGGGAAGCTTCTGAAACAAGGCAACCTAATGGGATGGTTGAACCTCAAACAGTGGAAAACTCTCACGGTTCTTTGCGCTTGCCGCACGCAAACAAAAAAATAAAGATTGATTTAATCCAGCCATGAGCTTATACACTCGCAGGGCCTCATTAAAAGAGCTAGAAGGAAGCTCCATGACAACGTGATGGTGCAGAGAAAAGGCATCCAAGGGACCCTCGTCAAAGCCAGAAGTTGGAGAATCGTAACTTTTCTTGGTTTTCTTGGTGCTTCTTAAAAAATAAAAATGTTTTATCTTATCAGACACTTTTAGTCATAACAACCTACAATGGTAACAATTCTGCATCGTGTATAGGCTATGTTGTGACCCATTTACAGCCCAGGGTTTTACAGGAAGACCTGTGGTCCCACAAAACTTCAATAAAAAACCACCAAATCCACAGTCCAGCGACATCATGTCCTGTTCACACTGACAGTACACTACTTTTTAATCATATGCAGTAAGTTTTTTGGTTGTTGCATAGTATAGCTGCTGAATACCATTACTCTAAGATATGAATGATGGACCACGTGGGGTTCACTGTTGACGCACTGGAAAGCCAGACACAGCCACCATCTGAGATTTTCACCGCCTCTACTTCACACAGAATTCCAAGCTAACGCACGTGCTACACATTTAAGCTTGGGAAAGAGATTTACCATCCGGCAAGCGTCATCTTATTGCTGGATATAAATGTCACTACACATCTGTAATCAGACTCTAAGTGAAAAATTTAAATTGCGTGGCCGTGATGCTTAATATTTCTCTTTTTTTTTTTTTACTGTGGGGCCACTGGGTCTCGTTTCTGCATCTTGCTCTGATTTGTAATGAACAGAGGCACAAGGACAGGGCAGAATTCAATGGGGGCTCGTCGGGAGATGTAGAAAAAAACAAGGGAGGATCAAAGCCTGGGTCCGCCATGCCGCCATGATTTAATTAGTAAACTGTTCTGATGGTCCATCAGTAATTGCACTCGCATTCTAAACGCTTCCAACTGTCAGGGAGAAAGTCAAGTGGTCATAATTGAAAAACTTTACATTCTATATGATAATGTAGCATCCACGTGGTTTTGAGATTAGAACACACACACACACACGTGTGTGTGTGTGTGTGTGTGTGTGTGTGTGTGTATGGGGACCAGTCCCTGTGTGATACTGTAGAACATATCAAGCGTGAAGAGCTCACATCAGAGGGTAGCACGTGAAACTAATGAACAGCCACACGCTCAGGGGAAAGTCAGCACTATCTAAAAAAAGGATCCTCTAAGGCCGGCGAGAATCAATCCAAGGTCTAAAGCGCAAAGAGAAAGCAGCACAGCCCAAGCCTAGCGCAGAAGCGCCCTCTGCCAGCACGCGCCTCCATTCTTTACCCTACCTTTTGGCTAAAAAAGCGAAAGGGCCGCTCAGCCGAACAGCCAAAACCAACCGGGCTGGAGTGCCACTGAGATTAAATTTTGAGATCCATTAAGATAAATGTATTAAATAAATTAGTCCAATAGGTCCTCATTAAAGGGCTGCCGGAATGAGGGGTGGGTGGCAGGCTCTCGGTTGAGCTTGCTTGGATATGCCAGAGGCCCCTGTGGCCATTCTCCAGAACTGGTATAGGCCTTACAGGCTAAGGCATCAAAGGAAGCCTGCACGTGGGCTGCCACTGGTCCAGCTGCTCTCGCTCGGCTCTGGAGCCAAAAAAAAAAAATACAAAATAAAAAAACTAGCCTAAATAAACGATACAGCCGAGAACTTCATCGCTACTGGAGAGGAGCCCACGGTGCGAGGATTTTAACGGGAGGGGTTCGACCCCCGTCGTGCACGATTATGCGCCGCTGCCAGACCAGGCATCAGGGCTCAACCCTGAAAGCAGCAGCACCAACAACAACACCAATAACACCGACAGCAGCGCGGAAACTACGCGGTACGTAATTGTAATATTAAATTCCGGCACTTTCTTTTTTTTTTTTTACGCGGCGACACCGAGTCTTCTTTTCACAGGGCTTTGAATAAACATGGGGGATGGTGGACCCACGGAAAATGTTAAGTGGCGAGAAAAAGAGGTGCACAAAACAGGCATTCTGCACACTGCCACCTTTGTTGATCAGGTTCGACCGTTTCCATGGCAACAAATCCCAACACTGGATTTTCTCTCAGAGTGCGAGTCTTGTGTTGAATGGTACACTGTCCAATGTCATCACACACACACACACATCAGGGAGAAGGACTCCTTCAACTGAACAATGTCCGGAGTATGCCCCCCTGCTACAGCAGAAATCCTTGAGCCAGTCACTGAAAAATATCATAAGAAACTGAATTATTATTATTATTTATTTTAAAAAAAATTTAAGTTAAAGCATCCAGCTGCTTTCTCCTATGGGAAGAATTGGGAGTTTCGAGAGATAAAGAAAGCTCTCAATCGTACTGGGTGTCAGTTGGCCTCTAAACAGCAGAGTGTCACAAGTGGCCACCATTCGCGGACGCACAACATCCTTCCCGGGGGCGTCTGGAGTTTATTCAGCACTCCCAGTTGGGGTAAGCTGTGCATGAATAACAGGGGAGAGTGTGTCAAAAGAGGAAAACGGGGGCTGACGGCTTCTCTCACCTGCCTTGACCACTGTGAAAGCGCTGGGGGGGTGCAGCTCGGCCATTGGTACGCAGGAGAAGCACCGCAGCAACACGGCTCCCAAAAGCTCCAGACAGCAGTATTCGAGCGGCAATGGTTTCTCCATCAAAATGTATCCTCGAGGGGAGCTCGAGCATTGTGCTTGATGAAAGTGAATTAATAGAGTGACTACTGCACGGCCTCACGGATTCTGTATAATAATGAATAACTTCTGCGAGGAACAACTTGGCGCTTTAGCCTGTCCCAGGGCTGTAGCGGTCTCGTTTGTAGAAGAGTAGATAAAGTGATTTGGGAGGACGGGCGCCTCAAACCGAAGGTTTTCTCAATCTCTTTCCGAAGGGGCCAGTCCAACCGGCTATCCCTTTATTTAGTCGTTGTGTTTTCTCCTTAAAGAAAAGCCGAGGTGGTTCACGCCTGCTTTAAACTGAACAGCGTTAACACCACTGTCTGCAAAGGCATTCTTCAAGCTAAAACATCCAAACCAACTACATAACCTGGCTTTTCAATCTCGTACGCAGAAAGTATGTGCCATGATTAACACCTGGTTTATTAAAAATGGCATGGAAATATAAACATGACTGGACATGTCCCCCCCCCCCCCCCCTTCACTCCCCACTCCCCCACTGAGGCTTTGACAGTCAACATCCAAACTAATGGCACAACCACTCCAAGCCCTTTAAATCGAATAACCATCTGTGGCAAGATTCTCTGAAAGGAATGGTCATAAAAATAGTCATGGGACGTGCATGCTAACATTCTCCACCCAACCCCTGCCCCCAACGAACCATCAAGACACACACAGATGCATGTACACAGGCACGCGTACATGCACACACACATACACCAGAAACTCTCTGTAAATGCTATGCATCTGTGCTAAGCAAAACCTTAAGTGTTGGAGGCAGAAAACAGAAACCCAATCAGGTGTTAATTATGAATTGAAAGAAGAAGGTTACTCAGTATTTTCAGAATAATGAGAATGAACTTTAATTGCAAAGGAAGCTAAAGAAAATAATGTAATTTTTCAAAAATGGATCGTGGAGTCTTACAGAATGGTGCTTACCTTACCAGTGTAAAACTGGAAATTGTATAACTCCAGCATATGCTATGCTAGCCCTCAGCAATTTTATTATAAGCTTGTGTGTTTTACTATGTACTGTTCTACAGTGTGTGTGTGTGTGTGTGTGTGTGTGTGTGTGTGTGTATATACATTCCCATTAATTGTTGCAATAATTACAATACAAGCGATCCATGCACATACAGTAGGCTATAGTAATAATGAGATCATGTGGTGACAGCCTACTTATGCAAGGATAATACTGATCCACTTAGTACTTCAGCTTCGTACAGCATTGAGCACCGAGAAAGCAATGTTTGCAATGTGGACACTAGAGGGATGAGTTTGTCTTTTATTTTTTGCTATTAGCACTTAACCAACATCTCGGATGGAATTACTGGTAAATTATACACGAACCACTTTAACGTGTTGTAAGCCACAACCCTGTTAACAAAACGCACACACACACGCACAAAAAAACGTCTATAGACGTGCACTTTTAAGACAAGTTCTGCGCACAATACAAACGCAAACCATTTCACCAAGAACAGTAATTATAATCTCTGGACTGATACAACTTTCAGCCAAGACTGAAGAGGAAGGAGCACCACTATCAGCCAATGTATCCTAACGAGCAAGCAGAATGAATGGTGAACTGGATCTCCGGCACAATGCAAAGATAACACATAGCAAGCTGGTTGACACATTTCCGTAGAGCCTACTGCATTATTCCGAAATGAATAACAGCAACAACAACAACATAATAATAATAATAATAATAATAACAACAACAACAACAACAACAACAACAATAAATGACTGTGCAATATACGATTTATGTAGCATGCTGCCTTATTTCGTTTACATAATATTTTTTTGCCACGTACAAACATCCACACTGCACCGTCCAGTAAGACTATATTGCTAGCGAGCTAACAATAGTTTCGAATAGCAAACCAACTGTGCTCTATGATGCAGCTCGCTAGCTAGCAGTAGAAATAGCAAGCTGCACTAGAAACAGAATGCATCACTACAATATAAAACAGGACAAATTATATGAACTAGTCTACATAGCTCCATTAAAACTGTATGTTTTCCATAGTACAACATTTACCTATGTAATGCATTTTTTTTTGCCTAACCAGCTAGCTGGATATATTGTTAAAACATTGCATTTTTCTTGCTTGTAATCTAGTTTGTTAACTGGTACTGCCTATGTTCAAATAAATAAATAAAACATGTCATGCGCTAAATAAAAATATAATCAAAATTACGATTAGCCTATACATTTTTCTAATTTTCACAAGGCAAAAATCTCCATCCCTTACCTTATGGTAGCTAGCTAGCTTGCTAGCAACCTCCTCCTAGGAATGCATTCTTTGTTGATGCACTTGATCCTTCGCTAGCTAATTTGAAAACTATTTAATCAGGACGTTAGCTAGCTTGCTATGACTGAAAACAGCTTTCACAAATACATGAAGCTAGGTACCTGCTAGGCTATCGGGAAAAGGCACATCTTTAATTCAGTCTTTAATACCACGCGATCTCGTGTTTTATTTCTTTCTAATAATGATATAATCAGTCACTTCATTTTTCTTAGTGCCAAATACAGAGATCAAAATGTCCTGGCAATTGAACCACGCGGCATAAGTGTCCCCCATTCTGTTTATTATTTACGGTATATTCCAATTATCAGATTGCAGATCCTTTCGCTGTATATCCGTCACAGACAGTTACATATTTTTTTGCTGGAGCGAGATTTAAAGGCAAATAAAGGGAGAATGAGAGACAGGTTTCTTCGCTACGGAGAGCCAGATGGTTCAAACATCATTTGTGTATTCCACCGCAAGAGGGAGCGGAGAAATTGTGGTGGTGTATTTTTTTCTCCTTTTTTTTTTTTTTTTTTTTTTTTTAAATCAGACGGCTCAATCCACCTGGGGATGACAGTAGGCTATTTCTTTACTTCAAAAGACTTTATCAGTGCAACGTTTTTTTATGATTTGCTCTGCACGGAATGTTAACTGCACGTAGGCTATGTTGCTTGATTTGTCCAAATAATATATTCAACAAAATAACATACGTTGTGGGTTTGGTTTGTTGATCGCAACACACATGAGTCCATTGTAATAGCATTTTAAAAACAGCATTGATCATGCCAAAGCATTTACATATAATATGCACAACTAAAATGTACACCTTTTTAAATAAGAATTCCCCTTCACTTTCTGATGTTATATAATTTTATGTTTTTTTTAACAAATAAAAATAGCATGGTGTGACTCCAACCCCAATTGACACGTCCAGCTAACATGTGCACAGAGAAGTGATTCATTCTACAGCCCAGATCGAATCTGGTCTATGCCAGTGCCAACCGTGACCAGGAGACCCGTGGAGTGATTGACCGTAGCTTTTCCCATTAGTTTCCCTGCCTCATTGCTCACTACTGACTCCTCTGGTCAATCAAGTGCCCGCGCGGTCAGCTTCCATTACCTGCACATCTGTGCACTCTCACAAGCATAGTAGCAGCGGCCACTCAGATGGTAGTTTGCAGAGTGCGACAGAAGTGGTTTCGGCTAACTGCAAACTGGAAGAGCCCATGAGTTGGCATTCAAAATGGAGATAAGAAATTGGGGAAAGAAACAAATGACCAAGTATCAAGTGATTTTGAACAGCATTTTATATTTCAGTGAGGGCTTCAAATTTGTCCCAAATAGATGGTTTGCCTGCCCAAAACACCTTTTCCCACAAGTGCCCGATGTGATTAGATTTTTTTTATTTATTATATTTGTATTGCGTTATTGTTGTTGTCATTATTTCCATTCATTCATTTTGGTAAATTATATTCTGTACAATAACTGAGTGCCGTAAAAGTTTCTTGTGGTTGGTGTGCCATTTTATCACTTTAAGCACCTGTCCCCCAAAAGGCCTCTACGGCCCTGGTCTACAGTTTCCTCTTTATAGGGTTCGGTAGATATGTCTCATGGTCTTATTTGCAGAAGTATCTATCCTGGATTTTGTACATTTTCCTATTTATGGTGGTTCAGTGCTTTTCAATATTAAATATAACCAGCCAGACAGTAATTAAAATGATTTTACTGAAATATGCAATCACATTACTTTGTGTATTTTGCAATCTTGTCATTTATGTATATTTCAATCCCTCCTGGGAAAACATCTTGCTTTTTAAAAAAAATATTCAAAAATATTCATATTTCTTATTTTGAGAGCACATATGGAAAATGTAATTTAGACCATTTTCTGTGATTGCCTTGCCTTCCCACTGACCAGCTCTGTAACTACCATTCGGTACCACCATTTGAGGACCCATCCTTCTCCTATATCAGGGGTCCTCATTCTTGAGGCCTCTCAGTGTATGGTGGTTTTCTTTTATGTCAAAACTGTCACCCCTGAATTGTAATGAACTGTCAATTGTTCATAATTAGATACTTTTAATATCCGTCCCCAATTTGGAATGCCCACGCTACAATGTTCACCAAAACCCAATTCGGGAGAGCGCAAACAAACATGTATTCTCTTCTGAAGCAAGTGTCAGTCGCTAAATTTCATCACGCCACTGTTTTTAAGTGCAACTCACACAGACATGAGTAGGAGGAATAAACCACCTGTGCAGCAGAGCAAAGAAACTTATGGGACGCCAGAGGAGACAAATGGGGGCCACTGGTGCGCGAGGAGAAACTGGGTTCATTCCAATCGCTTATTTTCACTCCTTGCATCCTCCTCGCGTCCTTTCCTCGCTCCTTAGCTCCGCCCAATGGAGGAAAGAATGCGAGGATCAGATACGAGGATGGAGGAATCGAGTCAACACGCATTAAGCAAATGGAACGTCCTTGCTCAATCAAGCGTCAGCGTCATATTATGCTCGCGTGCTTAACGCTTAATGCTTTTTAGCTTATTTTTTCAAGAATAAACGTTTCTTTTGTTGGTTACAAAGAATGAGTGGCATTATGGATTAGAGCTTCATAATAAATGGAAAGGAACGGGAAAATTGCGTTGTTGTATGGGTGTGCCTGCGACATGGAGTGGTGGATAATTTATACACATCACGCGTTCCGAGAAAAGGCTTCCGCAAAGACTACACTTGTGTTTCCTCACTGAAGCAACCTCCAGGAGCCTCCTCGTTTCCCACTCTTCGCTCCTCCGAGGAGCATTTAGCGGTTTGGAATGTCCTAAAGATGGCAAACCTCGATCGATTTCCGGGTCAGACGAGAACCGAGGAGAAGAGGACAGATAAAATAAGCAATTAGAATCCATTCCCAGTCACCCAAGCCAACTGAAACCCTCCCATCTCTGGGCAACACCAGAGGCAAATCGTCCTACAGGCCTGCCAAACCTGCATTGTGTTCATCGTAGGAAAAATATGGTAGAACATAAATGCACGTTTCCAACAACTTTAGTTGATCAAGAGGGGATCAAGTCTGAAAACCACTATACTGTTTATTGCTGTGATTGGTCAGGATCCTACATGCTTCTAAAATAAATGTGCAATACTTTACTGTCCTATAGGGAGCGGCAAGCAATTTAGAGACAATTGAAATTGCGACCAAATGATAATAAACAGCTTGGGATTAACACTTGATGAACACATTTTTCACGTGACCAAAACAAGACAAATAACAGTTTAAATTGGGCTCAAAACGAGGAAATGTAAATAGATAGCATAGCAGCAGATCATCCAGTGCAAAAATCACAACAAAAAAAGAGGCGAGAACATCATTGCAACTCCCCCATATGTGCAGTCCGGTAGTTAGCAACGCTATGATCCATGTACAATATTAGAGCCGGTTTTTATCTTTGCTCTGACCAACCAGCGTAGCTGCATAGACTTTGGTCATGGCTAGAAACACACTGGGGTAAGTGCCCAAACTGCCCATTTGGGACTATGATTTCATCTCCAGGAACGTATTGGCTGCTCGTTGATTAAGAATGCTAATTAAATGAGTAAGCACAAATCCACGGACAGAAGAGGTGCATTAACGGCATTTGGGCAGTGCTGCATCCCTGTCATCTGGGACCAGCCCCTCCCAGCTCATTTCATAACAAAAAAAGATGTGGCCAAAACTGGGCTGTGGCCAAAATCAGGATGAATTTTCTCAATTGTTTTTCAATATTTTAAACATAATTTCATACTACCAGAAACATATATAATTGAAATAACTGTTTTTATCATTCCAGTGTGATTGATGATGATGCCTTACATTTATATAGCATTTATATAGCGTCTTTCTCACCAACCGGCACTTTACAATGATGAGGAAACTCACCCACTCATGTGTAGCACCCACCTGGGTGATGCAACGGCAGCCATTTTGCACCAGAATGCTTACCACACATCAGCTGAGGTGGAGGGGGAGAGAATCATTTTTAGCCAATATTGTATGGAATGAGGATTGGTAACCCACTCTATTACTGTAACTATCTGGTCAGTTCTACCAAGTTTTGCAGCATGAAGGTCTAGGGTGGACAAAATGCACAGTAAATTACAAAAAAATAAACAACAGAAAACATACGTTTAAATAGAAATGTACCCAAAAATGTGTATATATTTACAAATTGCATTGTATTGTAAACTGAAAGTACAATATTAAATGTTGAGACAAATATAGGTTACTGAACAGAAATAATCATTTAAATATCAATCAACTGTGTTGCATTTACCCTTTCTTTCATGAACGGGAGACAGTTATTGCTGAAACATTCCATCAACTTGCTAACTAATGTCCAAAATCCTGAAGAATGTTTTTTAAAGCATTTCAAATCTGCAGGTCCCAAATGTGGCCAGGAGCTGCATCAATTCCGCGTTTCACACAGTAGTAACTCTTCTGTCCATCAGGTGACTGCTTACTGCCTGCCTGCCTGTATAAATTATACTGGCCTCAGGCGCAATAACTCTTGAGCTCAGTTGGTGGAATACAGAGCGAACAAAAGCAGAGCTACACCCCACACACCTCATTAGCAGGTACTAATGTGTGTCCTCCCATATGGATGAAGGATGTTGTAGTGAGAGAAAGAAAAAGGAGGATGATAAGGTTTTTATTTTATTTTTTAAATATACAAATTTGTTACCCAACGCAGTGCTGAGCATATACAATTCCCACTCCAATTAGGAATGGCCAGTCGTCTGCATACATGCGCAAACCCCACTGCCGATTGCGTGTGTAGACATCCACGGTTCCCCTCCAAAACACGTGGCGTGGCCAGCTGCAGACTACAGCTAACCCCGCAAAGAGCGGAGTCGGAAGACAACCTTTAATTCATATGCAGCTTTGACTGCAATCTACAGGCGCCCGATCGACCAGTAGGGGTCGCTAGATAGCGATGCACGTGGAACCATATCCGACTAAACCCTCCCATTTCCTGGGGGACGCCAATCGCCAATTGCGCGTCGCTCCTACGGAGCCACCAGCCACAGTCGGACACGTTTAGACCTGTTTAGACCTGAAAAACCATCCGTTACATTACAGCCAACATATGTTGTTTCAAAACTTAATCTTCCTCCATAAACTCACAATGTCTTTACCTTTGTACAAAAATGACAGTAGTATCTCTATTTCAAGTCTGGTGTATACATAGTGAGAGCAAACGCTCACCCGGTTATTGTCGTGTGTTCTTTTGTCTGGTGAATCTCCATGGACTGGTCTGGTTCTGTTATTCCTCATTTTTGACAGGTTAACACAATTAAAATTGATTTAGTTTCTTGTACATCACACACAGCTGGAAACTCATTGTCTAACAAAACCCATCCCCCAGCAGGAAATGCCAATGTCTCCAAGTAAAATACTGTAATGAATCTCTACAGATATTTCCAGCTGCATAGTACTCTTCCATTGTCCTAAATGACAAGGAGAGACATAACAGCTCATTACAGACTTCAGTGAAGCAGCACATGTTCTGGTGATATTGAACATTTCTTTTCAGAAATCAGCAACTTACTCATATACCGCAGGGATGGAATTTTGATGAGTCTAATCAAGTAGGTAGGTAGCACCGTTGTCATGGAGGATGTTATGTTCTATGGTACTGTGGTGGTTGAGAAAAGGTTAAGAAAATATTTAGCTGTACACTGTAGTATTATGCCTGCTACTCTGTAATAGGTTTTTTGAAATTACAGTTTCCTAAACTAAGAAAAGAGAAGATGCAACAACAATCAATATTAATGCTTTAAGAGTTAGTTAATGATTGAATTATCTGTTAAAAGCCTAACCATGAAACTGGCTAAAATGTTGAACAGATGAGATATGCTTCACATCCTAAACACTTGGTAGTTTATGGTTTTTTCCTGCTTCAGATTCAGAGCTGCCAGATTAAGCCCTGAACTCACTCGTGTCGACGAACCATGAAATTTACGAGATTTTGCCAGCTCTAAGAAGAGCACACAACGTCTCTTCACTCCCCCTTAACTAAATGACTAAAGAAAACAGTTGTACTTTTTTCACAGTCATGGTTACACACTTTCCGGACCATCAAACCCCACCAAGCGCCAGATTATTTGTCCACTGGATAACAAACACAGATTGACAAGTTTCCTTCATGTTCTGTCAGCACTGAAGTGCTTGTGGTCAAAAAAAGTGCTTGGTAATGAAGCCCCTATTGATTGAATAACAGCTGCAGCCTTCGATTTGTGATGAAATACGCCTCGTGTTGCGACACCCAGCCAACACCATACAAGACGTGCAATACTCCATTATAGGAGAAGGCGCTGCATGCAGCCATTTAACCAAATCCTACTTCCTTTAGCATTAGCATTCGAAAACAGGCCTCCCAAAACTCAGCCGGTCATTAATCTTCTGATTAAGTCTGCTGAGAAGATGTTGGCGTCAAGATGTACCCCAATGCAATAGTGTAAGATTGATCACACTCTATATCAGGCCAGCCAAGATCTCGTGTTCTGTACATCCGTGATAGGGAGTGAATTCAGAAAGTTTTGTGTGATTGCTTAGCTGGTGAAAATAAAATGCAATCATGTTCCACAAAGCAGTTGGCAGTACGCATGCGCGTGGCTTTGCAGCACTGTGGCAGACTTACTTGTTATTGAAACTCAATACGGGTCGTGAGAAACATGACAAAGAGCAGCACATAAATTGCTGTTTTGACGCCATGCTGTGCGCTGTGCAATGGTGCATTTTAACATTAGAATGAACTCTGGCAGCAGCACACAGGGAAACCCCACTAGCAATACGACGTCCAGTGAATGGCAAAACCACCGATTTAGTAATCTTTTGGCAAACATCAAATTGAATTGTAAAAACAACCAACTAAAAAAAAAAAAGCTACAGGGTGACGTGAGGTCAACAGTAAGCCCTAAGCATCACTTCTGAAACTGAGATATTGCACTTCACAGCTTAGTTCTTCCCCTGCTGGACCCATCGTTCTCCTTGCATGGCACCACCTCTTCTTCTGTTTGGAATCTCAGAGTGATACTGGACAACAAACTGTCCCTCTCCAAGAATATCATGGCAATTTGTCAGGAGTAAAGATTCTTCCTGTAGAACAAGGGGTTCTCAATCTTATCCAGTAAGGGCCAGTGTGGGTGCAGGCCTTTGTTCCAACCAAGCAGTAACACACCTGATTCTACTAATCAAGGTCCTTAGCAAAGACTCTAGTCACTGATGAGTAGAGTCAGGTGTGTTAGCGCGAGGTTGGAACAAGACTGCATCCACACCAGCCCTTTCTGGATAATACTGACAACCACTGCTGTAGAACATCCACTCATGCCAATCCCATTCTCATCAACATCCACTACCTATATCAACTCCCATCAAATTCAAAACCTTGGTGCTAGCCCATCGGGTAGCTAAAGGGACAGCTCCGTTTTATCTTCAGAAGATCACCAGACCCTACACACCTACCAGCCCCCCCTGTTCTGCTACATCTGGGCTTCTGGAACTCAACTCTTCCATGGCTTTATATATCCTTGGCTGAGCTTCTTAAGACATCCTTTCTTTCTTTGGATTTCCTTTTGGATGATGTGATAGGTAGGTTAAAGATAGATAACCTATCTAGTGGTACTTTTTGTTACAATACAAATGGTTTCTTGTTAGGTTCATACAGTATCACACTTATTGATTATAAGAGGGTCTCAGAGCCTTCTCGCTGATGCAGCATTGTGGTATTCCTGAGAGCAACATGGATGTTCTCCACTAGGCCTACTGGACATCCCTCTGGAATAAGAGCCTCTGCCAAGTGACTTTAATGCAGTTTCTACTTTCCCTTTCAGTGGAGTTCTGTACAGAACAGTGAAAAGGACAAGAGCAGGGCAACACTGACGCCAAGCGCCCGGGGGCAGATTTTCAAGATTAGCATAGCTGTCGGCAGAGATGGAAGAACGGAGGTCCCCATTTGTGCAGCTAGCCATTTCAAAAACATTGGGCCTCATTCACCAACCGTTCTACTAACAAATTTGTTCTGAAGATTTACGTTCGTCGTGATTGGTGAATGGGGCCCATTGAGCCGAAAATCAAAACTTATTTTTTAGCCAAGTAGGAATTCACAAACACCTTTCTCTAGTTTTATTTTCAGTTCACTCTTCCGGCCCTTCAGCTCTGTGTTAATTTGCCCTGCTAATGCATAAGCCTTTGACGGCGCTATCACGATTTTCGCTAAATTTACAGAAAGACTGGGCCCCACGCTGGCTAATGACCATTCGCTTAAATAGTTATACACGTAAATCTACCTGACAAATATTCAGATTTGATTTATGCGGTCAATTATAACGAACACTAAGGCACATTCATTTTGAGGCAGCACCCATAAGAAACTACAGAAGTAATGTATTGCGATTTTAGGTTGATATATATCGCCATCTAGTGAGCACAACCGGTTAACGCAGAGGCCAATTGGTCTGACGCCTATATGGCATTACAAAAAGTATGCTAAAACCATGTAGTTAAAAAAAACAAGTCCAAATGAGTTTAGAGATTTTATTTCTCAACAGGATTCGGACAAATTAAGAAGTCTAGAGAAGAGAACGCACTTTTACACACCCCTGAAAGAACAGATTCACCACATCGACATTTGAAACACAGTCACTGGTACAGGAGCACGGTCTCGGCCTTCTCTCCATGATTATCAATGAACCTCTACGCAGATGACAATTTAGGAATGTACCAATACAAGAAAAAGAAAATCACAAAAATATATCACAATAGTGTAATAGTGACAGTGTGGTATTCACACACACATTACTTGCGGCAGATCGGTTATGGCTCCGATAACAGATTACTGGATGTTCCCGACAATGAACTATGTTTTGCTATTTGGGATGTTGCAGCAAATAGGCTGCTAACAACGATGAACGGCGCACTTATTACAATATCTGGGTCAACCTCAAAATAAAGGCTGCAGTAAACTTTTTTTCAAATATGGGCTGCCGCTTGCTTGCTCCAAGCACATTCACAGCAAATCGGGTAAACTACTAAAAAACCATTTTTAGAATCGTATGAAATGCACATCAGTGAATGAAGAGGATCCTGGCTTATCTCATTTGTACAATAAATTAAGCCACCTGAAAGCATTCAAGTTTAATTTGCATTATTTTATATGGCCGTTCAAATTAACGCAATTAAATCCACAAGTTAATTAAACAATTAAATAAAAAATAAAAAACAGAAGGATCAGAGTAGTTTTTGCGAATAAACAGCAAGCTCAGGCGTGCACTCGCCAGCTGGTATTTCGGATGGTACGGCTGGTGAAGCTGATTAAAAGTAAAAATGGACAGATAAGATCAGCGTTCATAGGAACACCCTGCTTTTGTTGCATGTAGTCTCAAACAATGAGCAAATATGAGCATCGAGTCTGAAATGATGAGTCGGGGGTCATTGAAGCCGACATTAATTGTGGTCAGTCAGCCCACGCAGTGCCTGCATGTAAAAACGTACAAACCGGAAGTGTTAAACCACGATTTAAACAACAGTGAGATACAACATAAACCCGGGGCATAGTGTCCTTTTCCCAAGGCTACACGACGCGTGCTTTTGAAAGAGCGCGCGAGTCACTTTCATCCGCAGTACTCAGCGAGGGTAGGCTACTTCTGAAGGCTGAGTTGAGAGGAAACGTCTCAAGACCTCCGCATTTTTCAAAAGCAAAAAAAAAAAAAAAAAAAAATCAATGACGAGCACGACCAGGGAACAATGGAATAGTAAACACCCTCATGCTTCACAATTATAAAGACAGAAAAAAAATCTCTTTATATATACCAGTATACAGATATATATATATACACACACTCGATATCTATACGCTCTCCTTTTTAACCATTCATAGCTGAAGAGTGTTTATCATTGCTGATGTCTATGCCAGCAGGCACGAAACATTTAACGTTCGGCTTAAGCAAATGAGGTGCAACAATGAATATTTCATTGCAACCTAGATTGTTTACAATTAATCTACATTTAAAATATTGAGACTTTAATTTGCTGCGCTATGCAAATCAACAGTAATAAGCAGTTGTGTTAAATACTTAAATGGCTCTCTTTCGCGCCAAGTTATGTCGGTCTAATTCAAATCCCAGCGAGGATAAAGACCAGAAGAGAACGACCCTCATCGTGATGGAACCAGAGACGTCACAGCTAAAACCACGAGCCTCTGGTTCTGCACAGCCTTCACCTCCAATACTAAGGAATGGTTAAATACTGTGAACATTTACATCCACTTAAAAGAATAACTGCTACACAACATTCAGTTTGATACACCGCTAAGCAGCTTGACAGCAAAAATCACTGTAATCCGGCCAAGATGGGCAGGATTTTCACCAGTCTATCATCAAACAATAACACAGTTATTAAATGAGACCTCCTGTACCCAGGACTCTGGTGACTTGAACAAGTTTTTTTTGGACCCCTCCTTAATTATGAAACACCCTCTGAAGCACTTATTCTGACTACATTTTAAACTTGATACAATAAGGGGATGATTCACTAGACCAATAAAATAAACTTGCTTAGAATTTTCCTACCTGACACAACCCAAAAAAATTACCAAATACAGATGAGGGTGGTTTTCTTAAAGGTGTACAGATTGGTACCCGCTACCCAACGGTTTTACTTCTTTAAGATAATGTGGAGCTGATACTCAGAATTTGACAGCAGAAGCTTGACAAGCCGGTCACTCTTCAGCAAATGAAAGGTTAAAACAGGTGTGAGGGGGAAAAAAAAAAAAACATTTCAATAAATTACTAAATATATACACAATTCATCTTCTCCTCCTGAACAACACGTTTCATCTTCTGTTGGTCGTGTGTCATTTCCACATCTTCTAATCTCCCATTTTTACTTTTGAGGTCTAAAAGGAAAGAAGAAACACAACATTTCAGCTGTATGCTTTTTAAAACAACAGAGATATCCTCTTATGTTTTATGTACAGATTGTATTGACTTTCTGGGAGGTCTGATCACCATCGGCACTGTGAACAAACTTGTTTACAGAGCACAAAAATGCCTGCTTCATTGTCAATGAACTGCTTTGCATTCTGGGAAAATGGCATCCCAATGTACACAGATCACTTCAAATGACCTGAAACGAAATGCACACACCCCTTGTGTTTTTATGGTCAGTGACCTTTTTGAAGTCAGGGATGCAAGCAGAATTTGGGGGTTTATAAAAGGATACCTCGTCTTGCCTTGCTTCAGAACAATTTTATCTGCAACACTGATGCCAATTACAGCTCCCAAAACCACAAACGGGCTTCATTTAAAAACTGCAGAGAATCATTTTGGTTTTGCACTTTATTGGAATACAAATGAACGGGATAATCTCTGCTAAAAACACACACACAAAAAGATGAAAACCTTGCAAAAGTCTGAGTTTTCACAGATGGGCCAATGCAAGGTGGTCACAAAAATGAATAAATGATTACTGAAGCGAATAAAATTAAACAGAATTAAATAATGGATTGATTATTTGACAACCGTTTTGATAAAGCCAGCACCAAATTTAATTAAGTGCTGTCGATTTGATAACGGACCCAAAAGACTACCTACTAATCATTTTGGACTTCAATTCAAGTGCTTTTAATTTGATGCCTTGCATATCTTCCACCGCTTTAATCAATTCAGTGCGCAGCATTTAAATTTGTTTCCACTTTCTTCTTGCCGGAAGACATCCAGCCAGATGGAATCATGCAATCTATGAGAAAACGCACGGTACCAACTGCACACACATCATAGGTACATCTCGGTAATCTTGTTTACTTCTCGGCAAACATAAAATTTAAAAGCTTTCCAATTATTTAACCAAATCTTTTAAAATGTGGGTAAACCGATGGGCCGCAAGTAAATGCTATTTTCATGACATTTCAGGTATTTAGCAGACAAATCTTATCCAAAAATCTTACAAAATACAAAGCTATTTTAGGTAAACCTCCTTCTTATCTTTCATCTCACTTGATAGGAATTAATAGTAATTACAAGCTGGGTTCAAATTATTATGCTTTTCAAAGTACCTCGCCCCTTCTCTGAATTCGGAAAACTGGCAATTGCTTATAATGCACCTTAGTCATGGAACATGCTTCAAAAAAACTAAAGATGGTTAGCCCTGTTACTTTGGCTGAATTCAAAGACTTGATTCATAAAACTATAACTGAGAAATGTACGTGCGTCTAACACTAAGTGCCATTATCTTCATGTAGTTATTTATTTATTTATTTATATTTTCTCAATTACTGTATTGTTTGAACGTTGTCTAGTATTGTTTTACTTATTGTATTGCTTGGCCAGGACACCCTTGTAAAAAATAATTAATCTCAATGGGATTTTCCTTGGTAAAATAAAGGATAAATTTTTTTAAATCCAGTACTTTGTACATACAATGTCTTTATAGAGCTGGCTATTTACTGAAGCAATTCAATTTGAAATACCTTACTCATGGGTACAACAGCAATGTTCCACTTAGGAATCGAACCTACAGACTTGCAGTAGCAAACCCAGTTACCTAGCCATTATACTATACTGACGCCCCGAAAACACTTCCTCCAGCCTAGTTTCCAAGGGCTCTTTGGCAACAATTTTGGCGATTACTCTGTAAAGTGTCCTTGGATTTGAGAAAGGCGCAATATACAGTGCCCTCCACAATTATTGGCACCCCTGGTAAAGATGAGTAAAAATGGTTATAAAAAATTCACCATTTTGTGAATTAGCTTAATCCCACACTGAAAAAAAAATTTAAATAAAAAAAATAGATACTCACCTGAAAATGCCCATATCTACCGTTAGGGCAATACTTAAAAAGTTAAATGCAACTACAACCATTTCAAACTTGCCTGGAAGAGGACCCAAGTTTATTTTGCCCGCACACAGTGAGGAGGATGGTAAGAGGCAAAAAAATCCCCAAGGGTGACTGTTGGAAAATTACAGAGGAAAGTAGCATCTCTGGGTCATCAAGCCTCCAAAACTACCATTAGACGTCACCTCCATGCCAACAAATTATTTGGAAGGCATGCCAGAAAAAAGCCTTTCCTGTCATTTCACCACAAACGTAAGCGCCTGGAGTTTGCTAAACGCTACTGGAACTTTGACTGGAACTGTGTTCTATGGTCAGATGAAATGAAAATTGAGCTTTTCGGGAACCAACAGTCAAGGTGGGTTTGGTGTAAAAAGGAGAATGGCTATACCGAAAATAACCTGATCCCCACTGTTAAGTATGGTGGAGGTTCCGTGATGTTGTGGGGCTGTTTTTCCTCCAAAGGTCATGGGAACCTTGTTAGGGTACATTGCATCATGAACTCCATGAAATACCAGGAAATTTTAAATCTGAATCTGGCTGCCTCTGCCAGGAAACTAAAACTGGGTCGTCGTTGGATCTTCCAGCAGGACAATGATCCAAAACATACATCCAAATCAACACAAAAATGGTTAACTGAACACAAAATCAAGCTTCTGCCATGGCCATCTTTGTCCCCTGACCTAAACCCCATTGAAAACCTGTGGGCTGAGCTGAAGAGGAGAGTGCACAAGAGAGGACCTCGGACTGATCTGCAGAGATTAATTATGTAAAGAGGAATGGTCTCAGATTCCTTGCTCTGTATTCTCCCACCTTATTAGATGTTACGGGAGAAGACTCAGTGCTGTTTTATTGGCAAAGGGAGGGTGTACAGAGTATTAAATGCAGGGGTGCCAATTGTGGCACACTTGGTTTTGTTAAAAATATTTTTTTCTCAGAACAAATTTACTTCAATTAATCATCTTTACCAGGGTTGCCAATAATTTTGGAGGGCACTGTATAAATTAAATGTATTATTATTACCTGCAAGATGGCGACAATGACGCCGAAGAGCCCGATGGCACTGCCAAAGATTTCCACGATGAGGATCTTCACAAAGAGGCTGGCGTTCTGGGCATCAGCCAGGGCGGCTCCACTTCCCACAATGCCCACACAGATGCCACAGAAGAGGTTGGAGAAGCCCACGGTCAGTCCCGCACCAAACATGGAGTAGCCTGTCGAGAGACGACACAAACCTAACATCACACCTTTGGGTGCATGCCACTGTTTTAACACTATGCAGTGTTAAACACTTTAAACCATCGCAGCATTTAAAAGCGATTGACACATCCAGAGAAAGGCAAATACCCAAGGATTTAAGCTTGGATATTTTTTATGTGTACCACTGGTTCGGTGCTGGTGCGGAGGCAGGATCTCCAACATACTGTCATCAAAGAATTCACACCCCCCCCCCCCCCCGAAAATAAAACTACTTCCTCAGTCACCAATACTTCCCCTTCTTGTGGATAAAAACACCATAAGCCATCACAGCAGACATTGCATTTAACACCTCCCACTTCCCGGAATCATATCTCATGCAATTTTTATTGTCCAGATGAAGCAATCACATTTTATTCTGAGGTATGACCCTGTGAAAGCTGTAATAATTATTTTTATTATTTTTTTCTTTTCAGAGTAAATATATTTCAATAGATTAAATGTAAGCAAAGAAGGAAAACCCTCATCCCTCATGGACAGACATAATTCCAACATGAGTTCAGCAGAAAAAATAAAACATCCAATAGTGTGATGAAACAGCCATATGAAATATGGCGGTTTCATTACACACAAGTGAAGACTGATCTCTGTACCTGCTTGATAGTTTCTTGCCCCAATTGTTTCTGGAGAGGTTCCACTGAAATTCTGAGAGAGAGAGAGAGAGAGAGAGAGAGAGAGAGAGAGAGAGAGAGAAGAAGAGAAGAGAGAGAGAGAGAGAGAGAGAGAGAGAGAGAGCAAGTCACACAATCTGTGCCATTGAAACTGGATGGGAAGTTGTAGGCCTACACGGTATTTCAATGGGCTCAAATTGTATCGATAGGACTTGTTGTATGCACCTAGAAGTTCTGCTCATACGATACATACCTCAGCCATGTTGCTTATGACGATAGCCATTATGATCCCGTAGATAGCGACAGCTTCACAGAAAATAATGCTGTGCGCAAATATGAAAAACACAATGTTATTGCTCATTTAAAAAAGTATAAATAAAACATAGGCGTGTTACACTGCACACTGAAGCATATGGTCATAATAACTCTGAAAACTTGAGGTGTGTATGCGTGCAAGAGTCAGTGTGTTCACAAATGTTCACATTACGATGGTTAAAATATGAATTATTCCGTAGAATACCACAGGAAACACAGAGTTGGCTGAAAACGCAACAGCACAGCCATATGTACCTGACCAGATTCTTTGTTTTGATCCTTGGAGCTTTGACTCCTCCCCCAAGGATGCTGGATCCTGTGATATAAATGCCCCTGAAACGGACAGCAGACATGTTACACGGCCAGTGAGTCCATGCATCCAACCGGCATCCTTTTCAGGGAATGACTAAATCTTTCATTACACCATTACATAAGTTTGGATCCTACTGTGTTAATTACATTAACCGCATACTCGTTGGGTCACAGATAAAACAGAAAGAGACAGAAGTAAATCTTCTCTGGACTCCGGTGCCAAAATCAACCATGAGCATTTGTCACAAGACTGGAAAATTCGAGTAGCAAACATCTGGACATTACTAATCACAAGTTCCCCTTTCAACATGATCTCAAAACACTACAGATAAATTAGATTAACAAGCTGCAAGGAACCATTTTATAACATTTTTTTGTATGTGAAAGGAACACGGTCAATGGCACAAGCCGGGAGTTCTAGGAATGCCTGTATTATTTTGCCACCTCTTCTACCCACAGGTTTGAATGCAGCTGATGGCACTGAAAGCAACCCTCTCAGAGCTGTAGAGAAGAGGAAGTGCTCTGCTCTTACCATGCAGCTCCAACCACTGACAGGGATATGGCCAGGCCTATTCCAAGGTTGGCCCACATGAATGGAGAGGTCTCTGTCAGGAACCTAAACAACACAACATGATTGGCGTGTGGAACTGTCCGACTCAAGAGTCTTTTCACAGCAATTCTACGTACGGTTAAACGGTCTAAACGGTTATTCATTCATGCGAATACATGCATTACATTTATGTTTGCAGCGATTTTAATTAGATATGATGTGTGAACATGCTTAAAATTCCACTTTTAAAATAGAAAAACCACAGTGCACTCACCATGCTATATCAAACCGGAATCCAAGGTCAAATATTGTGTAACAAATGCCTAAAAGCAAACAACAAACAAATGTTCTACAATCAGCATAGCTTAAGCAATCAACATTTCTTTAGCCCTAATTTTATGGTCACATTTTATGACGCCTTTAATGTTTGGGGCCAAATTGACCCCCAAAGTTTAAACTGACACAAAACTATTGTAATAGAAACATTTTGACAGTGTCACTTTTTGTATGTCTTCCCAATTGGCTAGCTTTTACCCCTAAATATTAAGAATCTGTGATGAAACATCTCATTTTAGAGGCAAATCAAGGTTTGTCCAGTTTGAAACCTATATTGGACAGTGCCACCAGAATTACCCACAAAAAATCAAAAGGTCATATTTTCTTACATGTTCTACACCTACCCCAAACATGACCACACACAACAGCTTTGCCTAAGGTGATACAGGCCTTGAAAATAGAACATTCTGTTTATTGTACGTTTACTATTTAATCCCAACAAATCTGAAAAAAATCATATAGTGTCAAGATTACAAAATGAGGTGAACTGGTTTTTAAGAGACGTCAAACATAGAATCGGGGTTCAATTGACCAGGAATATAATATAAGGGTTAAGAAAACAAACAAACTAACTTTTTGGAACACACTATGTACATTTACAACTGCCTCAAACCCCAAAAGTTCAGTCTGTAAGCTATGCGAGAAACGTATGTCAAGACCTGCTTCTGAAAAACAGGGGAATTAATTTAATCGCTAAAGTGGTGGTCCCAAACCCTGTTCCTGGAGATCAACCGTCCTGTAGGTTTTCACTCCAACCTTAACAAAGCACACCTCATTCAACAGGAGATCTCGTTGAGCTGCTAATTAGTACAATCAGGTGTGCCAAATTAGGGTTGAAATGAAAATGTACAGGACGGTAGATCTCCACAAACAGGGCTGGGGGGCCACTGCGCTGGGTTCTTTTTATTTTGGATTTGGAACAGTTAACCTGTAACATTATATTCTTCATAATATGTGAGAGTATGTGAACAGGTAGTCGGTTGAAATAGACTACCATGCAGAGGTGGAAATCCAGGGGACATAAAGTAAAAGTCCTCCGCAGTATCCCCTGGATTTCCACCTCTGCTACCATGTGGAAAATTGCATTAACACTCTCCAGCGAGATGAAACGGCACAGGCAGTGGAATGTTACAGGAGAACGGTAAAGCGGCAGGAGACTGTGTGGTGGGCCCTGCCTCCTTATGAACTGCTTTCAGTTCCGTGTCCCTGCGAATCTCTTGCGTTACTTAAACCTCACTTCTGCTCTGTTAGATTCACTAGAATTGTGGCATTACCCGGTGGCATTTCATGTGTCCATTTGATAACAGCTAGCGCTAGGTTCAGTCATTCTATTGCACCAAGGGGCAGGGGGTTTCAGTGTTGATTATTATCAAATCCTTACAAGCATAACAAGGCATTACATTGGCTAGTTTCCGCCAAAACTATTTGCTAGTTTACCGCACGGTACCCCAACGCACAGTTAATTCGCAGTTCATTATCGAGTATGACCGACGAGTCGGCTAAGTTAGCTGTAATTTTACTTTTACTCCATTTTAACATTAGCTTGCTAGCATGCGTTAACTATATGCTAACTTGGCGTTAAAAAAGCATTAGCGTTAGCAGCTAGCTAAAAACACACGTAACGCTAGTTGGCCATGTAACGCTAGTTGGCTAATCTTGCAATCAAACTAGCGAGTAAGAGCTACATTTTGCCAATATTACAGTAATTCGACTCGAAAATATGAATGAGTTGTAGCCTACACAGCAAGTAAGAAAATGTACACCTGCAGTTAGCTTGCTAGCTAACTAACGTCAGCTAATGTTACTCTGGTTGCAAAACCATGCATATATTCAACTGGCAACCACAACAAGGTATCAAACACCGATACGAGGCATTATTAGTCGTGTTTTGCCATGAATGGATGCCTCAATAGGTAACAAATTGATTATTTACCGACGATGAGGATGGTACTCCAGAAGGCCAAAGTGACCCCGCCGTAGAGAATGGCGTGTCCGTTCATGATGCTTTCACACTTCCCAAAACACAAATAATGGTCAATTGTATTTTAATATCAAAATTCCGCGTGTAATCCTTTCATCCAACTGAATTTACCCAACAGAATCCCATACAATTTGGTTGATATGTTTTCCGCCAGCAGCGTTGGAATCTGTGGAGAAAAGCCTCGATTCCGTGAGCGGAACAGAGAAGAGTCACCAGCTGATCATGTGACGAAGCAACTGCGCACACGTGACTAAACGATAAACGTCATTCTGTCAAGAAAAAAAGAAAAAAAGGGCCTGCACTCTGTAGCCAAGTGGAATTTGGACCCATGCGTTATCAAACAAGCAGTTCGATCGGAGAAGTAACTTTAATCAAAGGACGATTCAATTTTCAATACTTTGCTGCTTGTTTAAGCATCAACCATGTTTCTACGTGTTACTATTGAACTTATTTTAGAAGTGGGACGGATGTTACTCTGCGGGTATCACCTTGATGATATACTATATGCAGGATTATCAGCCAGCAACAATCCAGAATTCACATATGTGTACTTCGAGAGTAACACAAAAAGGTAAGTTTTAGTAGAGACTAGTTGTTAAATTCATTTAACCATTAACCAGTAACACTGAGCATAATTTGATATGAGTGTAATTTACAGGCAAGTCCA
>CM040395.1:139512038-139934348 GCA_022702515.1 Ilyophis sp. 1 JC-2022 | reverse complement strand
AGAGCTCCTGCTGAATTAAAGTAATGTAATGTAGTGTAATGAGTCAAACCGTGGGAGTGCCTCTTTCGCCTGCAGTATTAAGTCTGGGACAGACAGCAGTAATGGAACAGGTAGAGCGCACTGGAGAAGAGGTTCTCAGTAGGGGTCCTTAGACCACTCGGGGTCCACAAACTCTTAATCTCGAGGGCCGTAGAGAAGAAGCATTAATAGCGTTATGTGAACGGTAACAGAAATGAGTCTTTAACTAACGCGGCTACCGATACATGTAGCCTCATCGTAAATATGAGTGGATGGGATCAATCTTTTGATTCGTGGGGGGAAGCCTAACAAGTCCATAAAAACCAGGTCTGTTTAATAACAGTACAGTGGGCTATTATATGGCGGGTCCATCAAAGCATCGCGACAATTTATGAGATACCTGCCGCCAACCACTTCATCCTGCCTCACAGTGGCGTTCAGCCTCCGGCAGGATATAAACGTTTTAACTACGCCGAGCCACAGATTTCATGCGGGAGCCACGCGACGGTTTTCGGTCGGAACATCTTTCAACATCAGTTTCACCACACAAAAAAAAATTTGAAAAAATTGCTGAAAAGAGGTCAACATCGGGAGCGAGTGGGAAAGAGAGACCTTCATTCAGTTCCTACAACAGTGCAAAGACAGGCGGCGCTCAATTCATCTCAACTTACATTTAGCCGTAGAGCTCCAATTGCTTCCAGCGCGAGGCTTTCTGCCAGATACCGGGAGATTCAGCACATTTTTGCACGCATCCAGCCGACCCGTTTTGACAGCACGAAACAATGCGCAGAGGGACACACGCAGTTTGCTCAGTGTAACGTCGGCATTTTCATGCAGCACTAATGCTAAATAAATAAATAAATAACAGTCGCACCAAGGTTACCGTTTTCATTGTCGTCGTCCCCCACTTGTACTGTGTGGGTGTGAATCAGTTATTCTGTGGAGTGGATGGGCACAATGCACAGAGCAGCGTTATTGTAAACACAGCCGCAAAAAGCACACTGGTAATAGCGGAACAGCTAACAGGGGGGGCGATGCAAGAGAGGTATCCCATATACTCACAAATCTACAGTAACATTACCTAAATCCAATATCAATAATCAACTGCTTTTCCTTGTTGATATTTTCTGTATGCACTTACTGTATGTCGCTTTGGATAAAAGCGTCTGCTAAATGACTGAAATGTAATGTAATGTAATACTTGAAGTAACATCTGCAATGTGAATATTGGCCAGTACCGTAAGATAAAGTTGAAGTATATTGGAAAAAAATAATAAAACATTTTACACAGACCACAAGCATAGACTACTATTCAGATCTGTTGTGTGGTCAATTAATTAATACCTGCATTTTAACGCCAGAGAGATTGCTCATTCAGTCAATCCTGTAATAGTTCTGGAATCACAATACTCAGGCAAGGTATATAAGCAGACCATGCAATACGGTGGAACAACCTTGCTGAGATGGCCACCCTGTCCCTGCCCAAGCGATACTCAAATGTTTTCTATTTATAGTAACAAAAGAGTAAACAATTCAATTAGGTCTGCCAACCTATCAGGTTTCAGAGAGCTCCACGGAACACACAATGGCCGTTAAACCACAGACGTCACGGAGGGCCAGGGCCTACATCTCATAATGTGATCTACAGCAAGGGCTGTCACATTTAAACAAGACAGAGACTAAATACAGGAACAAGCTCCTCCTCCTTCAACATTTGTGATATCTGTTGTTTTCTTGCTGCGACAGCAGTTGCAACAACAAGAGTGGCGTTTTAGTGAACCGTAACGGGGTGGGGAAGATTGATAATGTGCAATCGCCGAAAGAGCAGGGGAAAACACCCAAGGACACTACAGGTGTGTTTGCAAATGCTGGGTTTCTCGACATCTGTCGCGGTAAAGAAATGGTTTCACACTCACAGCAAGAGTCACGTCTGGATGGCGAGCACAGGTGCCAGTGTTTAACACTTCAAGAGTCAACGCACTGGCCCGTAAACGCGCAAGAAATATACAGTGCTCCACAGAACCTTGAAAGGCAAGGTGCTGAATAATGTCACGGGAGTCTTATGCAGGACGAAGAGCAGCCGCTTGATTTTGCACCGTCATCGATTCAAAGGAAAATGCAGTGCTGAAAAGAACAGAAAGACTCCCACCTGCCTTCGAATTTCTCTCTTTATAACCGCACAGAGCAGCAGACATTCGAATCTGAGTAGAGCTCTGTCGCGCACAAAAGATTCAATCACAGTATTTACACAAGGTAATGACTGGTTGCAGCTCATCTGTAAAATCGTTTATAATCTAAATGACGGGCGACCATTTAAGCCGACATCGTTCCTACCACCGGCGTTATGAAATGTGTGAGACAACTGAGGAGAACGAACAAATGGCCAAAACATCTCATCTCTCATCCCAAGCACTACTTAAAGTGGTCTTAGATTGGGCCTTCCCTGAAACCAAACTTGATATATTACGTTGACACAGAAACAAATCAGAAGAAGCAATTACACACCGCTGAAGAGCGTATAAAAGGTGAATTGCTTGGCGCAAATAACGCTCCATTGCCACGGAATGACTAATTAATACAGAATGGAATAGAATAGAATAACTTTTATTTTCCCATTAGGGAACTTCAGTTGTAGTTTCCAGCAGTAAAAAAGACATAGAGAGTGGGGCAGACCTACAAAGACAAACAAAAATATGTCACCTTCGCGTGAATCCTATTTAAAATACAGGTTAGAAAATTTTGGGCCGAATTACATATTCTAGCCTACATATTCTTCCTACATCTAGGAAATACAATACAATTCAAACATGTACAGCTGTGGTTTAGATACACTAAGGTTGAAGTCATTAAAACTCATTTTTTACCACTCCACAGATTTCATGTTAGCAAACTATAGTGTTGACAAGTCAGTTGGGAGTTGGACCCATCTACTTTGTGCATGAACAGTCACAAGTCACAAGTCATTTTTCCAACAATTGTTTACAGACAGATTATTTCACTTTTAATTCACAATATCACAATTCCAGTTGGTCAGAAGTTTACATACACTAAGTTGACTGTGCCTTTAAGTTTTTCATATTTGGTCGCATATCCTTTGGCTTTGCATGACTTCCTGATGTCTGTGACCCAACAACATCAAAAGACTCTTGATATCTTATTTTCTGGTACTCTTACAAGCGATAATGTCTAAAACGTCTCTGCATTTGAATGGATCTCTATGGGAATTTGGGGGTGGGACTAGATTTAGCTGTAAATTACACTGGAACAGTATGGAACACATGGTTGGCTAAATGGCTGTAAGTCATCAAGGGTCTGACGTATCAAACAAGCCTTTAATCATCAATCACTCTGCTGCCAGAAATACAGTAGATATGGATGGATAACTAGAAAGGTTTCTTCTCCTGCCTTTTTTCTCCATAAAGTTCAATAGGAAAATCTGTCAGAAGAAACAACCCTTAAAGTGATCCATCCATATCTACTGCATATCTGGCAGCAGAGTGATGGTTAATTTAGCATAATTTACAGCTAAATATTGTAATTGTTGAAAAAATTACTTCAGTCTTGCACAAAGTAGATGTCCTAACTGACTTGCCAACACTATAGTTTACTAACATGAAATCTGTGGAGTGGTTAACAATAAGTTTTAATGACTTTTGACCACAACTGTACATTTCTTAATAGTTTTATGAATGTATATTACACTGAAAACCTACTATACGCAGGAAGTGAAAGGTCATTCTGAATGATTTGTGCTGGCTTAATGTGGCTTTGTGGCTGTACTCCCAGATTCTCCCTGACTCAGTACCCGATTGGCCACTATGTGGGGTCCGCTGCCACAGATGTAAGACACTAATATGAAAGCACAGCAGTACTTTACTCTCACGGTGCAAGTAAAACGGCTCGGCCAAGGCAACATAACGAGCCGTATCTGTCCGTCACAATGGTATAAACTAGCGAGAGCACAAAGAACACGGTACAGCTGATGGTAGCCCACGTCATAAAAATTAACTATTTTATTTTTTTAATAATGTACTCCTCTAACACCGGCCCGTGTTTCAACTCCAGCTTTTGATTTTTAATGCGTTTTACTCATTACTAAAACAAACTAATCCGTGTAATCAATGAATGGTCACGTGGTACGTACCACATTTGATTCGTCAAATCGCTTCACATTCGCCTTTAGTATATGAGAACTTGAGATCGATGACTTTCAGACTTCAAGATCAAAGAGCCACAAGGAGGCTTTTTTCGTTCATGCGAAAGCCATTAGGGGCTGAAATAAGAGGCTCAGTGTCGTGTGCGAATAAAGCCCAGATGGATAGGGGGCTGTGGGCAGAAGCTTGTTTACATGAGATGCAATTGCATTTCAGTCCATTTCTTTTCGTTCCCTCTTTGTAGTCTGGATGTGTCCCACATACTTAAGCCGGATGAGGCTCCCCAATAACTACCAATGCCAAAACGGTAACGGTATACTAATATCAAAGTCAAATCACGGCAAGAACGGACCACTATCGGACTATCGAGCAATGCCAGAACGGAACGGTATACTATCGGAATCAACGGCACGCCTGAGATCCTCCGTGACGGACGCACGGCAAGAGGCTGGAAAATCATTTCCCGTGAACAGAACAGGCAAATCTTATCTGGGTTTCTGCCACTGCGGCTCGATCGGCGCAGGCTTCGACACTCCAGGTGCCCTCCGCAGCTGAAGTTTCCCGGGGGCACCTTCCTCTCATCCCAAGCTTTAGGGCCCCAGGGGACCATCGTGGGATAACAGCCAGCTCCCATTCAAAATGCATGAACCATGTAACCTTTGATAAGTTTGGGCGTAAGTGCTTCCTTTAAGCAATCCTTGGCAGAAATGTCATAAGAGCAAGAGTGTACCAGTTGCTCAGGGGATGTCGGGTTTAAAATATACAGTGCCCTCCACTGTTATTGGCACCTGAGATTAATCTCCCTCATGAAGAAAGTATTATCTTTAACAAAACCACATGTGCCACAATTATTGGCACCCCTGCATTTATATAAAGAATAAAGTAGTAATTTTTAATATCTGGTCACATATCCTTCACATGCCATTACTTCCTGATGTCTGTGACCCAACAACATCAAAAGACTCTTGATATCTTATTTTCTGGTACTCTTAGAAGCGATACCATAACGTCTCTGCATTTGAATGTATCTCTATAAGAATTGGGGGGTGGGACTAAATTATGCTGGAACAGTATGGAATACATGGTTGGTAAAATGGCTCTAAGTCATCTAGGGTCTGAGGTATCGAACGAGCCTCAAACCATCACTCTGCTGCCAGATATGCAGTAGATATGGACGGATCACTTTAAGGGTTGTTTCTCCTGACAAATTTTCCTATTAAACTCGATGGAAAAATAAGTCAAGAGAAGAAACCTTTCAAGTTATCCATTCATATCTACTGTGATGGTTTAAGGCTTGTTTGATATGTCAGACCCTTGATGACTTTGATGTTGTTGGGTCACAGACATCAGAAAGTCATGGCATGCAAAGAATATGTGACCAAATATTAAAAATTATTACTTTATTCTATATATAAATGCAGGGGTGCCAATAATTGTGGCACACATGGTTTTGTTAAAAATAATTATTTCTTCAAAAATTTACTTCAATTAAAGGTTGGACTTTTCTCATTTTTTCAGTGTGAGATTAAGCTAATTCACCAAAAGGTGAATTTTTAATAACCATTTTCACTCATCTATACCAGGGGTGCCAATAATAGTGGAGGGCACTGCATTTCATTGAACACAGGACGTTAAGCCTATGGTCTGCACTCTAACCAGTATGGAGCATTTGCAGATGAAGCTGTTCCTCCATCAATCCCAAAGGGCACCAATGTACGAATGCATCAATTCTCTGGTACTCTGGATGTCCTTTTGTTCCATTGCAATTTCAATACAAATTCATTCCGCTAATTAAGAAAGGACTTTAAGGATTACAGCCGTTAAACGCTCTTTGGGGGGTGGGTTACATTTATGAAGGCTGAGAAACCTTCAGGCCCATGTTACATAAAGCAATACACGTGCAATTTGTATCACTTGCAAATGAAGACGCAAGACCCAGTGCAAATCACATGCAAGTCGTTGTACAGAATTACCTAGATGTCAATCTTATTCTATTGCAACAACCAATCAACCGGGGCGCTGTTTAAGGTCAGAGGTCAGATGATTAAGGCTAAACGGGCCAATGAGCAGCCCCCTCACCCCCTTTTTATGCATGTGAATTAGAACCAATCAATCAATCAAATTTTATTTATATAGCACATTTCATATAACAATAAACTCATTGTGCTTCACATAAAATTAGAGAAAAGTTAAAGAATGAAAAATAAAACTAAAGACTAAAAGCTATAAAAAGCACATATTTATTTATAAATGCTGAATGTATAGCTACATTATATAAATTCTTATTATGCCCACTTGTAATGAGATAAACTTAAGTCATGTGGAAAAGCCAACATGGTGGTCTGCGTGTAAGCGAACACCACTATAATGTTAGTTCTTATCATTACATTTTATATGCCTAAATACCACAATAGTAATATTGCATGCAATACATGAGACATTACTGTACAAGTAAATTGCTAAGTAGGCCTATAACAGGGCTTTAATTGAGCTGCTCTGAGCAGCTCTCAGTTCTGGAGGGTTGTGCATGAATCAATAATAATGCTATAAATCATGGAGTGGGTCTATTTCTTTTAAGTGATTTCAATGTAAAGCCTTCAATTTGTGTGTGTGTGTCATGTACAGCACTTGATTAAAACTAAATAATAATTATTGCATGGTAGCAGTGATTGTGAAGACGGTGTCATGAAAGCTGAAATGTAATTTATCACTTAGCTTTAGTTAAATGAGAATACGAACCTGAGCCTGCGATAATAATCGTGCGTGCGTGCGTGCGTGCGTGCGTGCCCATCCCATCTACGCTCCTCAGACACAACTCCCTTAACCTTAATCCCATTCATTCATGCTACATGCAATGTAGGCCTAGATTCAGGCTAGTAATTTAAAAAATAACACTATCATATCCTGATCATTTCCCATACTGTACTTTCAGATTTTGAAAGAGATCCCATATACAGACTACAAATATAGGCTACGAAATAAAACAAAAGTAGAGAATACTGACAAACTTTGAAAAAAATAGCCCTACGTTGCTGTCCTGGCAAAGATAATGGTAAACTTACTATTTTATCTCAATTATAACCATCATAAAAATGTTTTCCCAGTTGGAATGATTCCCTGTTTTACTGTGAAATACTGACTCCTCTGGTCAATAGTGTGTCTGCTGGGTCAGCAGCAGTTGTTTTATACCAGAATTCCATGCAAAATCTGGACGTTTTATACAATGTCATTTTTACTAATATGTTTTTTTTTCTCCCCTCAATGGCAGAAATCCAAGGCAGATTTGCATATAAGAGCACATCGTACCGCAAGCTTGCTTGTGGTTGCAGAGTCATTACTCCTCGCTGCATTGATACCGTTTTTTAAATTTTTTATACGGAATGCAAGTAACCTAATGAGATTGAGCGCCATCGTCTTTCACGTGTGAGTTTTCACCAGGGGCAACAGCAAATCCTCTTAATGACTCCTCCATTATTGTTGACAATGAGTCTCTCCCTCTGGTGATTACAGGTCTCAGTGGGGCTTTGAAACGCAAGCATGACCCCTGTGACCAGTACAGTCAACTCGCTATGATGGCATATTGGATAATGGCTCATTCAAAGCAGCACTTTATGCAGCGATTCTCATTTTGAATCAAACTGAATTTACTTACGAGTGGAATGTGAATATCACTCGCGTAATGTCACAAAGGTTTTCAGCATGTGCGAGTATGAAATTTTTAAAACAGCATCTATGTTAAAAATCTGTGCCCTGTGATTACCTCCCAGTTATTTTCTCACACTCTTCATAAGTTACCAATGCATTAACAATGAATTATGCAAAAAATGTCTGTAAAATGTCGCTTCCAACTTTCCCCTGAAGCAAAATGCAAGGACTGTCATTTTGAAGCACCGGACACCGCTCTAAAATTGACCGGTGTTCTACCACCTAAAAGTGAAAGCGCCCCGTTTTATTTTACCCACATTATTATCAATATATTTTTTTTTAAACCAGCACTTTCCATCTTTCACAAAAGCCTAATTTGTATGTAACTTTGGCAGTAATAAACACACAGCGTGGGCACATTGAGCAGTTATCCAGCTGTCTCACACAAACTTCACAATGGGACACTTCTGAGATGCTCTCAGAGATGTACAGTATTTAAAATTTAAATTAAATGCATTTTATATTTAATGTGATTGAATTTCATATTTTATAAGAAGATGCCTATGGTGCGTAGACACATATCTAGATTTATTTGTATTTTTCTCGGAACTTGGTGTCCATGAGACAGAACACGCAGTGCAGTACTGTGCCATCATTAGGTTGTTTGAGCCAAGGAACAGTCAGCACACCTTGGGGTATCTGGCCAGCTTCTGCCTAGATATATTAAGCTGCAGAGTGAGAGAAGACTTACTGATAACAACAGAATATGGCTAGTAGTCTCCTCCCTCAGTCCCCCTGGAACAGACCATACTCTTGTAGAAGAACTGAAAGTTTATTATTATTTTTTATACACGTTATTTGATGCACAGCAACATGTTACCTGTTTTTACAGTTAGACAGAAAGCGCAAACAAATAGTAGCAGTGCATCCTGGGTGGTACCTTGTAATTTAACTTCCAGCAGGAGAGCGGGGACAGAACTGAGCATAGCTGTACTCGTACCAGAAAAGCTTTATTAAACTCATCGGCGGATAAAAGGAAAAATGTTTGACGTTCGCTGTACTTCAGGATGCCTGAGTCAGGCCTGTCGGGTGCTGTACACGTACGTCGGAGAAGCGCCCTGCTGGGTGATGCAATAAGGTAATGAAAGATAACAGCTTGTTATTTTGGACAAGGAACCATTTCATTCACCGACAACAGTGGGTCCCAAGTTGCCGCGGTGCATGTTTGGTTTCCACAGCTGTTCCACAGATGGCGGGTCACGGGAACACAACCGTCAGAATGGCTGGCGAGAAGCGTGAGAGGATGGCACACGAATTTAGCCGTTGGGCCGTGAGGCACAGATACTTCCTGGAACAGCATGACAAGGCCTAGCTGAGTGAGAAATCGGTGTAACTTCATACAGGTAGTTAAACTGCAGGCCAAGGTAATATATTTCGCTTCTACATTTCACTTTATTTTAATGACAAAATGTTGTTGATCCTTAGGGTCAGAAATAGAAACCTAAATGCGAACTGAAGCCAGAAATAGCCAAAGTCTGGGAAATGTAAATAATAATCTGAAATATAAACCAAGGAAACTAAGCTAGATCGAACGCAGAAACGTAATCTGCTTTTACCGAAGGCTGTGTGGCACAACCTCTTTCTCCAGAAGACTCTTATTGGCCAAACTAAGACAATTGCGCAGCGAAGTCTTCAATTATTTCTTGGAAGTCCCCTGGGGGGGGGGGGGGGTGACACTTGTCGGCCCGGCTGAGAACGGAGAGCGGAGAACCGCCACGTCCTCGGGGGCCATCTCGCCACGCGGTAGAAACAACATCGCCTCATTTCTCAACTCGTGAGCTGGACTCCAGAGTTACAGGAGACACTCTGGGATTTCTCCTCCGCGAACGAGGTCGCGCCTCATTTCTTTCACGCCCAACCTCTCTACGGCCCAGCTTCCGCGGGCCAGGTGAAAAAAGGGAAAAAGGCGGAGTCATTACTAACCGCAAAATGACTTCTTCGGAAACGAAGACCTATAGGGCCGCTAAACTCCGACCAAATCTGCCGTCTGCATAATATGCCTCCACTCGGGCTGCAGTGGAAAAGCAGAGAGATGCGGCACTTTATCTTCTGTTGTGCAAATCAGACAGGCCTGAAATAATTAGTATGGCACACAAAAATGGGCCAGCCTTCTCAGGGTAAATCTGCTGACAGGAGACAACAGGGAGATGTTTTCAAGCTGCCACGGCTTCGTGTTTAATTGCTTACAGGATCTTATCGGTGTCATGCAGCACGGCTACACATTTTTGACATGCAAACCTTCAACGGTCCAAGGAGGTTCGGTGCGTGGCGGAAACCCTTTATTGCAGACAGAATGGAGAGCTAACCCCCGTCTCGAGGATCGAGAAAATGTTTTGTAACGTGCGTTGACGTGTGGAGCTGGTGGTCGAAGGCAACGCTTGTCCAAGCCATTTTACGCTCCTTTTGAAACACTTAAACAATGTTGTCAGGAGGTTAGCATAATAATTCATCACATCTTAAAAGTGATTTTAAAATTCAAATGTAAGTATCTGCGATGGCACTACTGGTTAACTTCATACTGCTTTTAATCTAACCATTATATGTGACTTTTTGTTCTTTTCTGTCATCAGTTAGTAATTATGTCTTTCCCATTAGGCTAAATTATGATGTTGTGTTTTTCTGAATTCTGCCTTTATTTTCTGAGATACTCTCAGTGAGGCGATATGAGGGATTTATGTGGAAAATGCACTGCATAAAATCAAATATTGCTGAACAAAGGATGATTACCTGGTGAGGATACAACTTCATGCTGGTTTCCATCCCATATCTTTTTTCTCTAGGTCTATATTGAAGTGTAAATTTCCACAAATTTTTTTAATATATATATATATATATATATATGCTATATTTAGACATGTTCTGGGACAATGACTACTGCAATACACTATGGGCCTGATTTACTAAGTTTTGTACCAATCAGTGGTTGTGTTATTAGTTGTGTGTGCGTTAAAGGTTTTGCACATGCTAACAGTAAATCGGGCCTTATCTTTCCGTATAGGCTAAAGCTTTGTATTGTACTGTACCTCTTAGCCTAGTCTACATGTGACAGGAAACAGAGTGGGAATATAAGTGCCTTGGAACTGATTTCCTTGCAAAAAATAAAATAAAAAATTCTGATTCTCTGCAGATTTGTATGCGTCCTTTACTCTTTGAACAGATGTGCGCCTACTGCCGAAACATCCAGGAAAGGAAAGCAAGTGATTGCCAGACTGGTCCGTGTGGTCTTTTGAAAAGCTTGCTCACTTTGGGAGCTACCCTTCTCTGTCAATGAGGGGAAGCTTCTGAAACATGGCAACCTAATGGGATGGTTGAACCTCAAACAGTGGAAAACTCTCACGGTTCTTTGCGCTTGCCGCACGCAAACACAAAAATAAAGATTGATTTAATCCAGCCATGAGCTTATACACTCGCAGGGCCTCATTAAAAGAGCTAGAAGGAAGCTCCATGACAACGTGATGGTGCAGAGAAAAGGCATCCAAGGGACTCTCGTCAAAGCCAGAAGTTGGAGAATCGTAACTTTTCTTGGTTTTCTTGGTGCTTCTTTAAAAAAAAAATGTTTTATCTTATCAGACACTTTTAGTCATAACAACCTACAATGGTAACAATTCTGCATCGTGTATAGGCTATGTTGTGACCCATTTACAGCCCAGGGTTTTACAGGAAGACCTGTGGTCCCACAAACTTTAAATAAAAAACCCCCAAATCCACAGTCCAGCGACATCATGTCCTGTTCACACTGACAGTACACTACTTTTTAATCATATGCAGTAAGTTGTTTGGTTGTTGCATAGTATAGCTGCTGAATACCATTACTCTAAGATATGAATGATGGACCACGTGGGGTTCACTGTTGACGCACTGGAAAGCCAGACACAGCCACCATCTGAAATTTTCACCGCCTCTACTTCACACAGAATTCCAAGCTAACGCACGTGCTACACATTTAAGCTTGGGAAACAGATTTACCATCCGGCAAGCGTCATCTTATTGCTGGATATAAATGTCACTACACATCTGTAATCAGACTCTAAGTGAAAAATTTAAATTGCGTGGCCGCGATGCTAAATCTGTCTCTTTTTTTTTTTACTGTGGGGCCACTGGGTCTCGTTTCTGCATCTTGCTCTGATTTGTAATGAACAGAGGCACAAGGACAGGGCAGAATTCAATGGGGGCTCGTCGGGAGATGTAGAAAAAAACAAGGGAGGATCAAAGCCTGGGTCCGCCATGCCACCATGATTTAATTAGTAAACTGCTCTGATGGTCCATCAGTAATTGCACTCGCATTCTAAACGCTTCCAACTGTCAGGGAGAAAGTCAAGTGGTCATAATTGAAAAACTTTACATTCTATATGATAATGTAGCATCCACGTGGTTTTGAGATTAGAACACACACACACACACGTGTGTGTGTGTGTGTGTGTGTGTGTGTGTATGGGGACCAGTCCCTGTGTGATACTGTAGAACATATCAAGCGTGAAGAGCTCACATCAGAGGGTAGCACGTGAAACTAATGAACAGCCACACGCTCAGGGGAAAGTCAGCACTATCTAAAAAAAGGACCCTCTAAGGCCGGCGAGAATCAATCCAAGGTCTAAAGCGCAAAGAGAAAGCAGCACAGCCCAAGCCTAGCGCAGAAGCGCCCTCTGCCAGCACGCGCCTCCATTCTTTACCCTACCTTTTGGCTAAAAAAGCGAAAGGGTCGCTCAGCCGAACAGCCAAAACCAACCGGGCTGGAGTGCCACTGAGATTAAATTTTGAGATCCATTAAGATAAATGTATTAAATAAATTAGTCCAATAGGTCCTCATTAAAGGGCTGCCGGAATGAGGGGTGGGTGGCAGGCTCTCGGTTGAGCTTGCTTGGATATGCCAGAGGCCCCTGTGGCCACTCTCCAGAACTGGTATAGGCCTTACAGGCTAAGGCATCAAAGGAAGCCTGCACGTGGGCTGCCACTGGTCCAGCTGCTCTCGCTCGGCTCCGGAGCCAAAAAAAAAAACTAGCCTAAATAAACGATACAGCCGAGAACTTCATCGCTACTGGAGAGGAGCCCACGGTGCGAGGATTTTAACGGGAGGGGTTCGACCCCCGTCGTGCACGATTATGCGCCGCTGCCAGACCAGGCATCAGGGCTCAACCCTGAAAGCAGCACCACCAACAACAACACCAATAACACCGACAGCAGCGCGGAAACTAAGCGGTACGTAATTGTAATATTAAATTCCGGCACTTTCTCTTTTTTTTTACACGGCGACACCGAGTCTTCTTTTCACAGGGCTTTGAATAAACATGGGGGATGGTGGACCCACGGAAAATGTTAAGTGGCGAGAAAAAGAGGTGCACAAAACAGGCATTCTGCACACTGCCACCTTTGTTGATCAGGTTCGACCGTTTCCATGGCAACAAATCCCAACACTGGATTTTCTCTCAGAGTGCGAGTCTTGTGTTGAATGGTACACTGTCCAATGCCATCACACACACACACACATCAGGGAGAAGGACTCCTTCAACTGAACAATGTCCGGAGTATGCCCCCCTGCTACAGCAGAAATCCTTGAGCCAGTCACTGGAAAATATCATAAGAAACTGAATTATTATTATTTATTTAAATTTTTTTTAAGTTAAAGCATCCAGCTGCTTTCTCCTATGGGAAGAATTGGGAGTTTCGAGAGATAGAGAAAGCTCTCAATCGTACTGGGTGTCAGTTGGCCTCTAAACAGCAGAGCGTCACAAGTGGCCGCCATTCGCGGACGCACAACATCCTTCCCGGGGGCGTCTGGAGTTTATTCAGCACTCCCAGTTGGGGTAAGCTGTGCATGAATAACAGGGGAGAGTGTGTCAAAAGAGGAAAACGGGGGCTGACGGCTTCTCTCACCTGCCTTGACCACTGTGAAAGCGCTGGGGGGGTGCAGCTCGGCCATTGGTACGCAGGAGAAGCACCGCAGCAACACGGCTCCCAAAAGCTCCAGACAGCAGTATTCGAGCGGCAATGGTTTCTCCATCAAAATGTATCCTCGAGGGGAGCTCGAGCATTGTGCTTGATGAAAGTGAATTAATAGTGACTACTGCACGGCCTCACGGATTCTGTATAATAATGAATAACTTCTGCGAGGAACAACTTGGCGCTTTAGCCTGTCCCAGGGCTGTAGCGGTCTAGTTTGTAGAAGAGTAGATAAAGTGATTTGGGAGGACGGGCGCCTCAAACCGAAGGTTTTCTCAATCTCTTTCCGAAGGGGCCAGTCCAACCGGCTATCCCTTTATTTAGTCGTTGTGTTTTCTCCTTAAAGAAAAGCCGAGGTGGTTCACGCCTGCTTTAAACTGAACAGCGTTAACACCACTGTCTGCAAAGGCATTCTTCAAGCTAAAACATCCAAACCAACTACATAACCTGGCTTTTCAATCTCGTACGCAGAAAGTATGTGCCATGATTAACACCTGGTTTATTAAAAATGGCATGGAAATATAAACATGACTGGACATGTCCCCCCCACCCCCCCCTTCACTCCCCACTCCCCCACTGAGGCTTTGACAGTCAACATCCAAACTAATGGCACAACCACTCCAAGCCCTTTAAATCGAATAACCATCTGTGGCAAGATTCTCTGAAAGGAATGGTCATAAAAATAGTCATGGGACGTGCATGCTAACATTCTCCACCCAACCCCTGCCCCCAACGAACCACCAAGACACACACAGATGCATGTACACAGGCACGCGTACATGCACACACACATACACCAGAAACTCTCTGTAAATGCTATGCATCTGTGCTAAGCAAAACCTTAAGTGTTGGAGGCAGAAAACAGAAACCCAATCAGGTGTTAATTATGAATTGAAAGAAGAAGGTTACTCAGTATTTTCAGAATAATGAGAATGAACTTTAATTGCAAAGGAAGCTAAAGAAAATTATGTAATTTTTCAAAAATGGATCGTGGAGTCTTACAGAATGGTGCTTACCTTACCAGTGTAAAACTGGAAACTGTAGAACTCCAGCATAATGCTACTCTAGCCCTCAGCAATTTTATTATAAGCTTGTGTGTTTTATTATGTACTGTTCTACAGTGTGTGTGTGTGTGTGTGTGTGTGTGTGTGTGTGTGTGTGTATATACATTCCCATTAATTGTTGCAATAATTACAATACAAGCGATCCATGCACATACAGTAGGCTATAGTAATAATGAGATCATGTGGTGACAGCCTACTTATGCAAGGATAATACTGATCCACTTAGTACTTCAGCTTCGTACAGCATTGAGCACCGAGAAAGCAATGTTTGCAATGTGGACACTAGAGGGATGAGTTTGTCTTTTATTTTTTGCTATTAGCACTTAACCAACATCTCGGATGGAATTACTGGTAAATTATACACGAACCACTTTAACGTGTTGTAAGCCACAACCCTGTTAACAAAACGCACACGCACAAAAAAACGTCTATAGACGTGCACTTTTAAGACAATACAAACGCAAACCATTTCACCAAGAACAGTAATTATAATCTCTGGACTGATACAACTTTCAGCCAAGACTGAAGAGGAAGGAGCACCACGATCAGCCAATGTATCCTAACGAGCAAGCAGAATGAATGGTGAACTGGATCTCCGGCACAATGCAAAGATAACACATAGCAAGCTGGTTGACACATTTCCGTAGAGCCTACTGCATTATTCCGAAATGAATAACAGCAACAACAACAACAACAACATAATAATAACAATAATAATAATAACAACAATAATAAATGACTGTGCAATATACGATTTATGTAGCATGCTGCCTTATTTCGTTTACATAATATTTTTTTGCCACGTACAAACATCCACACTGCACCGTCCAGTAAGACTATATTGCTAGCGAGCTAACAATAGTTTCGAATAGCAAACCAACTGTGCTCTATGATGCAGCTCGCTAGCTAGCAGTAGAAATAGCAAGCTGCACTAGAAACAGAATGCATCACTACAATATAAAACAGGACAAATTATATGAACTAGTCTACATAGCTCCATTAAAACTGTATGTTTTCCATAGTACAACATTTACCTATGTAATGCATTTTTTTTGCCTAACCAGCTAGCTGGATATATTGTTAAAACATTGCATTTTTCTTGCTTGTAATCTAGTTTGTTAACTGGTACTGCCTATGTTCAAATAAATAAATAAAACATGTCATGCGCTAAATAAAAATATAATCAAAATTACGATTAGCCTATACATTTTTCTAATTTTCACAAGGCAAAAATCTCCATCCCTTACCTTATGGTAGCTAGCTAGCTTGCTAGCAACCTCCTCCTAGGAATGCATTCTTTGTTGATGCACTTGATCCTTCGCTAGCTAATTTGAAAACTATTTAATCAGGACGTTAGCTAGCTTGCTATGACTGAAAACAGCTTTCACAAATACATGAAGCTAGGTACCTGCTAGGCTATCGGGAAAAGGCACATCTTTAATTCAGTCTTTAATACCACGCGATCTCGTGTTTTATTTCTTTCTAATAATGATATAATCAGTCACTTCATTTTTCTTAGTGCCAAATACAGAGATCAAAATGTCCTGGCAATTGAACCACGCGGCATAAGTGTCCCCCATTCTGTTTATTATTTACGGTATATTCCAATTATCAGATTGCAGATCCTTTCGCTGTATATCCGTCACAGACAGTTACATATTTTTTTGCTGGAGCGAGATTTAAAGGCAAATAAAGGGAGAATGAGAGACAGGTTTCTTCGCTACGGAGAGCCAGATGGTTCAAACATCATTTGTGTATTCCACCGCAAGAGGGAGCGGAGAAATTGTGGTGGTGTATTTTTTTCTCTTTTTTTTTTTTTTTTTTTTTTAAATCAGACGGCTCAATCCACCTGGGGATGACAGTAGGCTATTTCTTTACTTCAAAAGACTTTATCAGTGCAACGTTTTTTTATGATTTGCTCTGCACGGAATGTTAACTGCACGTAGGCTATGTTGCTTGATTTGTCCAAATAATATATTCAACAAAATAACATACGTTGTGGGTTTGGTTTGTTGATCGCAACACACATGAGTCCATTGTAATAGCATTTTAAAAACAGCATTGATCATGCCAAAGCATTTACATATAATATGCACAACTAAAATATACACCTTTTTAAATAAGAATTCCCCTTCACTTTCTGATGTTATATAATTTTATGTTTTTTTAACAAATAAAAATAGCATGGTGTGACTCCAACCCCAATTGACACGTCCAGCTAACATGTGCACAGAGAAGTGATTCATTCTACAGCCCAGATCGAATCTGGTCTATGCCAGTGCCAACCGTGACCAGGAGACCCGTGGAGTGATTGACCGTAGCTTTTCCCATTAGTTTCCCTGCCTCATTGCTCACTACTGACTCCTCTGGTCAATCAAGTGCCCGCGCGGTCAGCTTCCATTACCTGCACATCTGTGCGCTCTCACAAGCATAGTAGCAGCGGCCACTCAGATGGTAGTTTGCAGAGTGCGACAGAAGTGGTTTCGGCTAACTGCAAAAGCCTCAGAGAATGATCCTTCAAACCTGTGCCCTTGCAATGTACTACTGGAAGAGCCCACGAGAAATTGGGGAAAGAAACAAATGACCAAGTATCCTGATTTTGAACAGCATTTTATATTTCAGTGAGGGCTTCAAATTTGTCCCAAATAGATGGTTTGCCTGCCCAAAACACCTTTTGCCACAAGTGCCCGATGTGATTAGATTTTTTTTTTTAATTATATTTGTTTGGCGTTATTTTTGTTGTCATTATTTCCATTCATTCATTTTGGTAAATTATATTCTGTACAATAACTGAGTGCCGTAAAAGTTTCTTGTGGTTGGTGTGCCATTTTATCACTTTAAGCACCTGTCCCCCAAAAGGCCTCTACGGCCCTGGTCTACAGTTTCCTCTTTATAGGGTTCGGTAGATATGTCTCATGGTCTTATTTGCAGAAGTATCTATCCTGGATTTTGTACATTTTCCTATTTATGGTGGTTCAGTGCTTTTCAATTTGTTATTAAATATAACCAGCCAGACAGTAATTAAAATGATTTTACTGAAATATGCAATCACATTACTTTGTGTATTTTGCAATCTTGTCATTTATGTATATTTCAATCCCTCCTGGGAAAACATCTTGCTTTTAAAAAAAAATATTAAAAAATATTCATATTTCTTATTTTGAGAACACATATGGAAAATGTAATTTAGACCATTTTCTGTGATTGCCTTGCATGCCTTCCCACTGACCAGCTCTGTAACTACCATTCGGTACCACCATTTGAGGACCCATCCTTCTCCTATATTAGGGGTCCTCATTCTTGAGGCCTCTCAGTGTATGGGTGGTTTTCTTTTATGTCAAAACTGTCACCCCTGAATTGTAATGAACTGTCAATTGTTCATAATTAGATACTTTTAATATCGGTCCCCAATTTGGATTGCCCACGCTACAATGTTCACCAAAACCCAATTCGGGAGAGCGCAAACAAACATGTATTCTCTTCTGAAGCAAGTGTCAGTCGCTAAATTTCATCACGCCACTGTTTTTAAGTGCAACTCACACAGACATGAGTAGGAGGAATAAACCACCTGTGCAGCAGAGCAAAGAAACTTATGGGACGCCAGAGGAGACAAATGGGGGCCACTGGTGCGCGAGGAGAAACTGGGTTCATTCCAATCGCTTATTTTCACTCCTTGCATCCTCCTCGCGTCCTTTCCTCGCTCCTTAGCTCCGCCCAATGGAGGAAAGAATGCGAGGATCAGATACGAGGATGGAGGAATCGAGTCAACACGCATTAAGCAAATGGAACGTCCTTGCTCAATCAAGCGTCAGCGTCATATTATGCTCGCGTGCTTAACGCTTAATAGCTTATTTTTTCAAGAATAAACGTTTCTTTTGTTGGTTACAAAGAATGAGTGGCATTATGGATTAGAGCTTCATAATAAATGGAAAGGAACGGGAAAATTGCGTTGTTGTATGGGTGTGCCTGCGACATGGAGTGGTGGATAATTTATACACATCACGCGTTCCGAGAAAAGGCTTCCGCAAAGACTACACTTGTGTTTCCTCACTGAAGCAACCTCCAGGAGCCTCCTCGTTTCCCACTCTTCGCTCCTCCGAGGAGCATTTAGCGGTTTGGAATGTCCTAAAGATGGCAAACCTCGATCGATTTCCGGGTCAGACGAGAACCGAGGAGAAGAGGACAGATAAAATAAGCAATTAGAATCCATTCCCAGTCACCCAAGCCAACTGAAACCCTCCCATCTCTGGGCAACACCAGAGGCAAATCGTCCTACAGGCCTGCCAAACCTGCATTGTGTTCATCGTAGGAAAAATATGGTAGAACATAAATGCACGTTTCCAACAACTTTAGTTGATCAAGAGGGGATCAAGTCTGAAAACCACTATACTGTTTATTGCTGTGATTGGTCAGGATCCTATATGCTTCTAAAATAAATGTGCAATACTTTACTGTCCTATAGGGAGCGGCAAGCAATTTAGAGACAATTGAAATTGCGACCAAATGATAATAAACAGCTCGGGATTAACACTTGATGAACACATTTTTCACGTGACCAAAACAAGACAAATAACAGTTTAAATTGGGCTCAAAACGAGGAAATGTAAATAGATAGCATAGCAGCAGATCATCCAGTGCAAAAATCACAACAAAAAAAGAGGCGAGAACATCATTGCAACTCCCCCATATGTGCAGTCCGGTAGTTAGCAACGCTATGATCCATGTACAATATTAGAGCCGGTTTTTATCTTTGCTCTGACCAACCAGCGTAGCTGCATAGACTTTGGTCATGGCTAGAAACACACTGGGGTAAGTGCCCAAACTGCCCATTTGGGACTATGATTTCATCTCCAGGAACGTGTTGGCTGCTCGTTGATTAAGAATGCTAATTAAATGAGTAAGCACAAATCCACGGACAGAAGAGGTGCATTAACGGCATTTGGGCAGTGCTGCATCCCTGTCATCTGGGACCAGCCCCTCCCAGCTCATTTCATAACAAAAAAAGATGTGGCCAAAAAAACTGGGCTGTGGCCAAAATCAGGATGAATTTTCTCAATTGTTTTTCAATATTTTAAACATAATTTCATACTACCAGAAACATATATAATTGAAATAACTGTTTTTATCATTCCAGTGTGATTGATGATGATGCCTTACATTTATATAGCATTTATATAGCGTCTTTCTCACCAACCGGCACTTTACAATGATGAGGAAACTCACCCACTCATGTGTAGCACCCACCTGGGTGATGCAACGGCAGCCATTTTGCACCAGAATGCTCACCACACATCAGCTGAGGTGGAGGGGGAGAGAATCATTTTTAGCCAATATTGTATGGAATGAGGATTGGTAACCCACTCTATTACTGTAACTATCTGGTCAGTTCTACCAAGTTTTGCAGCATGAAGGTCTAGGGTGGACAAAATGCACAGTAAATTCACTTTGGTACAAAAAAATAAACAACAGAAAACATACGTTTAAATAGAAATGTACCCAAAAATGTGTATATATTTACAAATTGCATTGTATTGTAAACTGAAAGTACAATATTAAATGTTGAGACAAATATAGGTTACTGAACAGAAATAATCATTTAAATATCATTCAACTGTGTTGCATTTACCCTTTCTTTCATGAACGGGAGACAGTTATTGCTGAAACATTCCATCAACTTGCTAACTAATGTCCAAAATCCTGAAGAATGTTTTTTAAAGCATTTCAAATCTGCAGGTCCCAAATGTGGCCAGGAGCTGCATCAATTCCTCGTTTCACACAGTAGTAACTCTTCTGTCCATCAGGTGACTGCTTACTGCCTGCCTGCCTGGATAAATTATACTGGCCTCAGGTGCAATAACTCTTGAGCTCAGTTGGTGGAATACAGAGCGAACAAAAGCAGAGCTACACCCCACACACCTCATTAGCAGGTACTAATGTGTGTCCTCCCATATGGATGAAGGATGTTGTAGTGAGAGAAAGAAAAAGGAGGATGATAAGGTTTTTATTTTATTTTTTAAATATACAAATTTGTTACCCAACGCAGTGCTGAGCATATACAATTCCCACTCCAATTAGGAATGGCCAGTCGTCTGCATACATGCGCAAACCCCACTGCCGATTGCGTGTGTAGACATCCACGGTTCCCCTCCAAAACACGTGGCGTGGCCAGCTGCAGACTACAGCTAACCCCGCAAAGAGCGGAGTCGGAAGACAACCTTTAATTCATATGCAGCTTTGACTGCAATCTACAGGCGCCCGATCGACCAGCAGGGGTCGCTAGATAGCGATGCACGTGGAACCATATCCGACTAAACCCTCCCATTTCCTGGGGGACGCCAATCGTCAATTGCGCGTCGCTCCTACGGAGCCACCAGCCACAGTCGGACACGTTTAGACCTGTTTAGACCTGAAAAACCATCCGTTACATTACAGCCAACATATGTTGTTTCAAAACTTAATCTTCCTCCATAAACTCACAATGTCTTTACCTTTGTACAAAAATGACAGTAGTATCTCTATTTCAAGTCTGGTGTATACATAGTGAGAGCAAACGCTCACCCGGTTATTGTCGTGTGTTCTTTTGTCTGGTGAATCTCCATGGACTGGTCTGGTTCTGTTATTCCTCATTTTTGACAGGTTAACACAATTAAAATTGATTTAGTTTCTTGTACATCACACACAGCTGGAAACTCATTGTCTAACAAAACCCATCCCCCAGCAGGAAATGCCAATGTCTCCAAGTAAAATACTGTAATGAATCTATACAGATATTTCCAGCTGCATAGTACTCTTCCATTGTCCTAAATGACAAGGAGAGACATAACAGCTCATTACAGACTTCAGTGAAGCAGCACATGTTCTGGTGATATTGAACATTTCTTTTCAGAAATCAGCAACTTACTCATATACCGCAGGGATGGAATTTTGATGAGTCTAATCAAGTAGGTAGGGTAGCACCGTTGTCATGGAGGATGTTATGTTCTATGGTACTGTGGTGGTTGAGAAAAGGTTAAGAAAATATTTAGCTGTACACTGTAGTATTATGCCTGCTACTCTGTAATAGGTTTTTTGAAATTACAGTTTCCTAAACTAAGAAAAGAGAAGATGCAACAAGAATCAATATTAATGCTTTAAGAGTTAGTTAATGATTGAATTATCTGTTAAAAGCCTAACCATGAAACTGGCTAAAATGTTGAACAGATGAGATATGCTTCACATCCTAAACACTTGGTAGTTTATGGTTTTTTTCCTGCTTCAGATTCAGAGCTGCCAGATTAAGCCCTGAACTCACTCGTGTCGACGAACCATGAACTTTACGAGATTTTGCCAGCTCTAAGAATAGCACACAACGTCTCTTCACTCCCCCTTAACTAAATGACTAAAGAAAACAGTTGTACTTTTTTCACAGTCATGGTTACACACTTTCCGGACCATCAAACCCCACCAAGCGCCAGATTATTTGTCCACTGGATAACAAACACAGATTGACAAGTTTCCTTCATGTTCTGTCAGCACTGAAGTGCTTGTGGTCAAAAAAAGTGCTTGGTAATGAAGCCCCTATTGATTGAATAACAGCTGCAGCCTTCGATTTGTGATGAAATACGCCTCGTGTTGCGACACCCAGCCAACACCATACAAGACGTGCAATACTCCATTACAGGAGAAGGCGCTGCATGCAGCCATTTAACCAAATCCTACTTCCTTTAGCATTAGCATTCGAAAACAGGCCTCCCAAAACTCAGCCGGTCATTAATCTTCTGATTAAGTCTGCTGAGAAGATGTTGGCGTCAAGATGTACCCCAATGCAATAGTGTAAGATTGATCACACTCTATATCAGGCCAGCCAAGATCTCGTGTTCTGTACATCCGTGATAGGGAGTGAATTCAGAAAGTTTTGTGTGATTGCTTAGCTGGTGAAAATAAAATGCAATCATGTTCCACAAAGCAGTTGGCAGTACGCATGCGCGTGGCTTTGCAGCACTGTGGCAGACTTACTTGTTATTGAAACTCAATACGGGTCGTGAGAAACATGACAAAGAGCAGCACATAAATTGCTGTTTTGACGCCATGCTGTGCGCTGTGCAATGGTGCATTTTAACATTAGAATGAACTCTGGCAGCAGCACACAGGGAAACCCCACTAGCAATACAACGTCCAGTGAATGGCAAAACCACCGATTTAGCAATCTTTTGGCAAACATCAAATTGAATTGTAAAAACAACCAACTAAAAAAAAAAAAGCTACAGGGTGACATGTGAGGTCAACAGCAAGCCCTAAGCATCACTTCTAAAACTGAGATATTGCACTTCACAGCTTAGTTCTTCCCCTGCTGGACCCATCGTTCTCCTTGCATGGCACCACCTCTTCTTCTGTTTGGAATCTCAGAGTGGTACTGGACAACAAACTGTCCCTCTCCAAGAATATCATGGCAATTTGTCAGGAGTAAAGATTCTTCCTGTAGAACAAGGGGTCCACAATCTTATCCAGTAAGGGCCAGTGTGGGTGCAGGCCTTTGTTCCAACCAAGCAGTAACACACCTGATTCTACTAATCAAGGTCCTTAGCAAAGACTCTAGTCACTGATTAGTAGAGTCAGGTGTGTTAGCGCGAGGTTGGAACAAGACTGCACCCACACCAGCCCTTTCTGGATAATACTGACAACCACTGCTGTAGAACATCCACTCATGCCAATCCCACTCTCATCAACATCCACTACCTATATCAACTCCCATCAAATTCAAAACCTTGGTGCTAGCCCATCGGGTAGCTAAAGGGACAGCTCCGTTTTATCTTCAGAAGACCACCAGACCCTACACACCTACCAGGCCCATCTGTTCTGCTACATCTGGGCATCTGGAACTCAACTCTTCTTCCATGGCTTTATATATCCTTGGCTGAGCTTCTTTAGACATCCTTTCTTTTTCTCTACCTTTCATTCTTTGGATTTCCTTTTGGATGATGTGATAGGTAGGTTAAAGATAGATAACCTATCTAGTGGTACTTTTTGTTACAATACAAATGGTTGCTTGTTAGGTTAATACAGTATCACACTTATTGATTATAAGAGGGTCTCAGAGCCTTCTTGCTGATGCAACATGGATGTTCTCCACTAGGCCTACTGGACATCCCTCTGGAATAAGAGCCTCTGCCAAGTGACTTTAATGCAGTTTCTACTTTCCCCTTCAGTGGAGTTCTGTACAGAACAGTGAAAAGGACAAGAGCAGGGCAACACTGACGCCAACCGCCCAGGGGCAGATTTTCAAGATTAGCATAGCTGTCGGCAGAGATGGAAGAACGGAGGTCCCCATTTGTGCAGCTAGCCATTTCAAAAACATTGGGCCTCATTCACCAACCGTTCTACTAACAAATTTGTTCTGAAGATTTACGTTCATCGTGATTGGTGAATGGGGCCCATTGAGCCGAAAATCAAAACTTCTTTTTAGCCAAGTAGGAATTCACAAACACCTTTCTCCAGTTTTATTTTCAGTTCACTCTTCCGGCCCTTCAGCTCTGTGTTAATTTGCCCTGCTAATGCATAAGCCTTTGACGGCGCTATCACGATTTTCGCTAAATTTACAGAAAGACTGGGCCCCACGCTGGCTAATGACCATTCGCTTAAATAGTTATACACGTAAATCTAACTGACTAATATTCAGATTTGATTTATGCGGTCAATTATAACGAACACTAAGGCACATTCATTTTGAGGCAGCACCCATAAGAAATAAGATTTTAGGTTGATATATATCGCCATCTAGTGAGCACAACCGGTTAATGCAGAGGCCAAATTGTTCTGACGCCTATATGGCATTACAAAAAGTATGCTAAAAAAACAAGACATTTTAATGTTAAAAATGTAGTTAAAAAAAACAAGTCCAAATGAGAGTTTAGAGATTTTATTTCTCAACAGGATTCGGACAAATTAAGAAGTCTAGAGAAGAGAACGCACTTTTACACACCCCTGAAAGAACAGATTCACCACATCGACATTTGAAACACAGTCACTGGTACAGGAGCACGGTCTCGGCCTTCTCTCCATGATTATCAATGAACCTCTACGCAGATGACAATTTAGGAATGTACCAATACAAGAAAAAGAAAATCACAAAAATATATCACAATACAGTGTAATAGTGACACACACTGTGGTATTCACACACACACATTACTTGCGGCAGATCGGTTATGGCTCCGATAACAGATTACCGGATGTTACTGACAATGAACTATGTTTTGCTATTTGGGATGTTGCAGCAAATAGGCTGCTAACAACGATGAACTGTGCACTTATTACAATATCTGGGTCAACCTCAAAATAAAGGCTGCAGTAAACTTTTTTTCAAATGAGCTATATGGGCTGCCGCTTGCTTGCTCCAAGCACATTCACAGCAAATCGGGTAAACTACTAAAAAAACATTTTTAGAATAGTATGAAATGCATATCAGTGAATGAAGAGGATCCTGGCTCATCTCATTTGTACAATAAATTAAGCCACCTGAAAGCATTCAAGTTGCATTATTTTATATGGCCGTTCAAATTAACGCAATTAAATCCCCAAGTTAATTAAACAATTAGATAAAATAAAAAAGCAGAAGGATCAGAGTAGTTTTTGTGAATAAACAGCAAGCTCAGGCGTGCACTCGCCAGCTGGTATTTCGGATGGTACGGCTGGTGAAGCTGATTAAAAGTAAAAATGGACAGATAAGATCATAGGAACACCCTGCTTTTGTTGCATGTAGTCTCAAACAATGAGCAAATATGAGCATCAAGTCTGATATCATGAGTCGGGGTCATTGAAGCCGACATTAATTGTGGTCAGTCAGCCCACGCAGTGCCTGCATGTAAAAACGTACAAACCGGAAGTGTTAAACCCCGATTTAAACAACAGTGAGATACAACATAAACCCGGGGCATAGTGTCCTTTTCCCAAGGCTACACGACACGTGCTTTTGAAAGAGCGCGCGAGTCACTTTGATCCGCAATACTCAGCGAGGGTAGGCTACTTCTGAAGGTTGAATTGAGAGGTCTCAAGACCTCGGCATTTTTCAAAAGCAAAACAAAATAAAAAAAATCAATGACGAGCACGACCAGGGAACAATGGAATAGTAAACACCCTCATGCTTCACAATTATAAGGACAGAAAAAAAATCTCTTTATATATACCAGTATACAGATATATATATATACACACACTCGATATCTATACGCTCTCCTTTTTAACCATTCATAGCTGAAGAGTGTTTATCATTGTTGATGTCTATGCCAGCAGGCACGAAACATTTAACGCTCGGCTTAAGCAAATGAGGTGCAACAATGAATATTTCATTGCAACCTAGATTGTTTACAATTAATCTACATTTAAAATATTGAGACTTTAATTTGCTGCGCTATGCAAATCAACAGTAATAAGCAGTTGTGTTAAATACTTAAATGGCTCTCTTTCGCGCCAAGTTATGTCGGTCTAATTCAAATCCCAGCGAGGATAAAGATCAGAAGAGAACGACCCTCATCGTGATGGAACCAGAGACGTCACAGCTAAAGCCACGAGCCTCTGGTTCTGCACAGCCTTCACCTCCAATACTAAGGAATGGTTAAATACTGTGAACATTTACATCCACTTAAAAGAATAACTGCTACACAACATTCAGTTTGATACACCGCTAAGCAGCTTGACAGCAAAAATCACTGTAATCCGGCCAAGATGGGCAGGATTTTCACCAGTCTATCATCAAACAATAACACAGTTATTAAATGAGACCTCCTGTACCCAGGACTCTGGTGACTTGAACAAGTTTTTTTTGGACCCCTCCTTAATTATGAAACACCCTCTGAAGCACTTATTCTGACTACCTTTTAAACTTGATACAATAAGGGGATGATTCACTAGACCAATAAAATAAACTTGCTTAGAATTTTCCTACCTGACACAACCCAAAAAAATTACCAAATACAGATGAGGGTGGTTTTCTTAAAGGTGTACAGATTGGTACCCGCTACCCAACGGTTTTACTTCTTTAAGATAATGTGGAGCTGATACTCAGAATTTGACAGCAGAAGCTTGACAAGCCGGTCACTCTTCAGCAAATGAAAGGTTAAAACAGGTGTGAGGGGGAAAAAAAAAAAAACATTTCAATAAATTACTAAATATATACACAATTCATCTTCTCCTCCTGAACAACACGTTTCATCTTCTGTTGGTCGTGTGTCATTTCCACATCTTCTAATCTCCCATTTTTACTTTTGAGGTCTAAAAGGAAAGAAGAAACACAACATTTCAGCTGTATGCTTTTTAAAACAACAGAGATATCCTCTTATGTTTTATGTACAGATTGTATTGACTTTCTGGGAGGTCTGATCACCATCGGCACTGTGAACAAACTTGTTTACAGAGCACAAAAATGCCTGCTTCATTGTCAATGAACTGCTTTGCATTCTGGGAAAATGGCTTCCCAATGTACACAGATCACTTCAAATGACCTGAAACGAAATGCACACCCCCCTTGTGTTTTTATGGTCAGTGACCTTTTTGAAGTCAGGGATGCAAGCAGAATTTGGGGGTTTAAAAGGATACCTCGTCTTGCCTTGCTTCAGAACAATTTTATCTGCAACACTGATGCCAATTACAGCTCCCAAAACCACAAACGGGCTTCATTTAAAAATCATTTTGGCTTTGCACTTTATTGGAATACAAATGAACGGGATAATCTCTGCTAAAAACACACACAAAAAAAGATGAAAACCTTGCAAAAGTCTGAGTTTTCACAGATGGGCCAATGCAAGGTGGTCACAAAAATGAATAAATGATTACTGAAGCGAATAAAATTAAACAGAATTAAATAATGGATTGATTATTTGACAACCGTTTTGATAAAGCCAGCACCAAATTTAATTAAGTGCTGTCGATTTGATAACGGACCCAAAAGACTACCTACTAATCATTTTGGACTTCAATTCAAGTGCTTTTAATTTGATGCCTTGCATATCTTCCACCGCTTTAATCAATTCAGTGCGCAGCATTTCAATTTGTTTCCACTTTCTTCTTGCCGGAAGACATCCAGCCAGATGGAATCATGCAATCTATGAGAAAGCGCACGGTACCAACTGCACACACATCATAGGTACATCTCGGTAATCTTGTTTACTTCTCGGCAAACATAAAATTTAAAAGCTTTCCAATTATTTAACCAAATCTTTTAAAACGTGGGTAAACCGATGGGCCGCAAGTAAATGCTATTTTCATGACATTTCAGGTATTTAGCAGACAATCTTATCCAAAAATCTTACAAAATACAAAGCTATTTTAGGTAAACTTCCTTCTTATCTTTCATCTCACTTGATAGGAATTAATAGTAATTACAAGCTGGGTTCAAATTATTATGCTTTTCAAAGTACCTCGCCCCTTCTCTGAATTCGGAAAACTGGCAATTGCTTATAACGCACCTTAGTCATGGAACATGCTTCAAAAAAACTAAAGATGGTTAGCCCTGTTACTTTGGCTGAATTCAAAGACTTGATTCATAAAACTATAACTGAGAAATGTACGTGCGTCTAACACTAAGTGCCATTATCTTCATGTAGTTATTTATTTATTTATATTTTCTCAATTACTGTATTGTTTGAACGTTGTCTAGTATTGTTTTACTTATTGTATTGCTTGGCCAGGACACCCTTGTAAAAAATAATTAATCTCAATGGGATTTTCCTTGGTAAAATAAAGGATAATTTTTTTTAAATCCAGTACTTTGTACATACAATGTCTTTATAGAGCTGGCTATTTACTGAAGCAATTCAATTTGAAATACCTTACTCATGGGTACAACAGCAATGTTCCACTTAGGAATCGAACCTACAGACTTGCAGTAGCAAACCCAGTTACCTAGCCATTATACTATACTGACGCCCCGAAAACACTTCCTCCAGCCTAGTTTCCAAGGGCTCTTTGGCAACAATTTTGGCGATTACTCTGTAAAGTGTCCTTGGATTTGAGAAAGGCGCAATATACAGTGCCCTCCACAATTATTGGCACCCCTGGTAAAGATGAGTAAAAATGGTTCTAAAAAATTCACCATTTGGTGAATTAGCTTAATCTCACTGGAAAAAAAATTTAAATAAAAAAAAATAGATACTCACCTGAAAATGCCCATATCTACCGTTAGGGCAATACTTAAAAAGTTCAATGCAACTACAACCGTTTCAAACTTGCCTGGAAGAGGACCCAAGTTTATTTTGCCCCCACGCGCAGTGAGGAGGATGGTAAGAGGCAAAAAAATCCCCAAGGGTGACTGTTGGAAAATTACAGAGGAAGTAGCATCTCGGGGTCATCAAGCCTCCAAAACTACCATTAGACGTCACCTCCATGCCAACAAATTATTTGGAAGGCATGCCAGAAAAAAGCCTTTCCTGTCAATTCACCACAAACGCAAGCGCCTGGAGTTTGCTAAACGCTACTGGAACTTTGACTGGAACCGTGTTCTACGGTCAGATGAAATGAAAATTGAGCTTTTCGGCAACCGACACTCAAGGTGGGTTTGGTGTAAAAAGGAGGATGACTATACCGAAAATAACCTGATCCCCACTGTTAAGTAGGGTGGAGGTTCCATGATGTTGTGGGGTTGTTTTTCCTCCAAAGGTCATGGGAACCTTGTTAGGGTACATTGCGTCATGAACTCCATGAAATACCAGGATATTTTAACCTGAATCCTTTAATCTGAATCTGGCTGCCTCTGCCAGGAAACTAAAACTGGGTCGTCGTTGGATCTACCAGCAGGACAATGATCCAAAACATACGTCCAAATCAACACAAAAATGGTTAACTGAACACAAAATCAAGCTTCTGCCATGGCCATCTCAGTCCCCTGACCTAAACCCCATTGAAAACCTGTGGGCTGAGCTGGAGAAAAAAAAATAAAAATAATTCCCAATCATACTGACTGCGCCTAGCGCTTAGATTCGTGTTTGCCTTTTTTTTTTTTGTTTTTTTTTACTTGTTGTGTTTCTGAAATGCAAATATGTACGTCGCTCTCTCTGGATAAGAGCAATAAATATAATGTGTAAAATGTGTATGTAAAAGAGGGGAGTGCACAAGAGAGGACCTAGAACTGATCTGGAGAGATTAATTATGTAAAGAGGAATGGTCTCAGATTCCTTGCTCTGTATTCGCCAACCTTATTAGATGTTACGGGAGAAGACTCAGTGCTGTTTTATTGTCAATGAGAGGATGTACAAAGTATTAAATGCAGGGGTGCCAATTGTGGCACACTTGGTTTTGTTAAAAATATGCTTTTTTTTTCAGAACAAATTTACTTCAATTAATCATCTTTACCAGGGTTGCCAATAATTTTGGAGGGCACTGTATAAATTAAATGTATTATTATTACCTGCAAGATGGCGACAATGACGCCGAAGAGCCCGATGGCACTGCCAAAGATTTCCACGATGAGGATCTTCACAAAGAGGCTGGCGTTCTGGGCATCAGCCAGGGCGGCTCCACTTCCCACAATGCCCACACAGATGCCACAGAAGAGGTTGGAGAAGCCCACGGTCAGTCCCGCACCAAACATGGAGTAGCCTGTCGAGAGACGACACAAACCTAACATCACACCTTTGGGTGCGTGCCACTGTTTTAACACTATGCAGTGTTAAACACTTTAAACCATCGCAGCATTTTAAAGCGATTGACACATCCAGAGAAAGGCAAATACCCAAGGATTTAAGCTTGGATATTTTTTATGTGTACCACTGGTTCGGTGCTGGTGCGGAGGCAGGATCTCCAACATACTGCCATCGTAGAATTTACTCTGCATTTAATTTGTTCATTCTGGTTATTTGATGGTGCGCTGCTTTAATCATTATTAATTTATGAATGACACATTCTGTTCTGAAGACACAGCCAGGTCTCTTAAAAAAAAAGTAATTTAAAAAAGTGCATGTGCACCCAACCAGTCAGCAGCTAGCACACTGAGCAGGAGCAGGCTTCTACCCCACACACACAGCTTCAGTGGGTGGAGTGGTTGAAATGCCAGCATGCCAGCGTTTTCATTTTCCCATCAGTCACAACCCCCCCCCCAAAATAAAACTACTTCCTCAGTCACCAATACTTCCCCTTCTTGTGGATAAAAACACCATAAGCCATCACAGCAGACATTGCATTTAACACCTCCCACTTCCCGGAATCATATCTCATGCAATTTTTATTGTCCAGATGAAGCAATCACATTTTATTCTGAGGTATGACCCTGTGAAAGCTGTAATAATTATTTTTATTATTTTTTTCTTTTCAAAGAGTAAATATATTTCAATAGATTAAATGTAAGCAAAGAAGGAAAACCCTCATCCCTCATGGACAGACATAATTCCAACATGAGTTCAGCAGAAAAAATAAAACATCCAATAGTGTGATGAAACAGCCATATGAAATATGGTGGTTTCATTACACACAAGTGAAGACTGATCTCTGTACCTGCTTGATAGTTTCTTGCCCCAATTGTTTCTGGAGAGGTTCCACTGAAATTCTGAGAGAGAGAGAGAGAGCGAGAGAGAGAGACGCAAGTCACACAAACTGTGCCATTGAAACTGGATGGGAAGTTGTAGGCCTACACGGTATTTCAATGGGCTCAAATTGTATCGATAGGACTTGATGTATGCACCTAGAAGTTCTGCTCATACGATACATACCTCAGCCATGTTGCTTATGACGATAGCCATTATGATCCCGTAGATAGCGACAGCTTCACAGAAAATAATGCTGTGCGCAAATATGAAAAACACAATGTTATTGCTCATTTAAAAAAGAATAAATAAAACATAGGCGTGTTACACTGCACACTGAAGCATATGGTCATAATAACTCGGAAAACTTGAGGTGTGCATGCGTGCAAGAGCAAGTGTGTTCACAAATGTTCACATTACGATGGTTAAAATATCAATTATTCCGTAGAATACCACAGGAAACACAGTTGGCTGAAAACGCAACAGCACAGCCATATGTACCTGACCAGATTCTTTGTTTTGATCCTTGGAGCTTTGACTCCTCCCCCAAGGATGCTGGATCCTGTGATATAAATGCCCCTGAAACGGACAGCAGACATGTTACACGGCCAGTGAGTCCATGCATCCAACCGGCATCCTTTTCAGGGAATGACAAAATCTTTCATTACACCATTACATAAGTTTGGATCCTACTGTGTTAATTACATTAACCGCATACTCGTTGGGTCACAGATAAAACAGAAAGAGACAGAAGTAAATCTTCTCTGGACTTTTACTCTGGACGGTGCCAAAATCAACCATGAGCATTTGTCACAAGACTGGAAAATTCGAGTAGCAAACATCTGGACATTACTAATCACAAGTTCCCCTTTCAACATGATCTCAAAACACTACAGATAAATTAGATTAACAAGCTGCAAGGAACCATTTTATAACATTTTTTTGTATGTGAAAGGAACACGGTCAATGGCACAAGCCGGGAGTTCTAGGAATGCCTGTATTATTTTGCCACCTCTTCTACCCACAGGTTTGAATGCAGCTGATGGCACTGAAAGCAACCCTCTCAGAGCTGTAGAGAAGAGGAAGTGCTCTGCTCTTACCATGCAGCTCCAACCACTGACAGGGATATGGCCAGGCCTATTCCAAGGTTGGCCCACATGAATGGAGAGGTCTCTGTCAGGAACCTAAACAACACAACATGATTGGCGTGTGGAACTGTCCGACTCGAGTGTTTTCACAGCAATTCTACGTACGGTTAAACGGTCTAAACGGTTATTGATTCATGCGAATACATGCATTACATTTATGTTTGCAGCGATTTTAATTAGATATGATGTGTGAACATGCTTAAAATTCCACTTTTAAAATAGAAAAACCACAGTGCACTCACCATGCTATATCAAACCGGAATCCAAGGTCAAATATTGTGTAACAAATGCCTAAAAGCAAACAACAAACAAATGTTCTACAATCAGCATAGCTTAAGCAATCAACATTTCTTTAGCCCTAATTTTATGGTCACATTTTATGACGCCTTTAATGTTTGGGGCCAAATTGACCCCACAAAGTTTAAACTGACACAAAACTATTGTAATAGAAACATTTTGACACTGTCACTTTTTGTATGTCTTCCCAATTGGCTAGCTTTTACCCCTAAATATTAAGAATCTGTGATGAAACATTCATTTTAGAGGCAAATCAAGGTTTGTCCAGTTTGAAACCTATATTGGACATTGCCACCAGAATTACCCACAAAAAATCAAAAGGTCATATTTTCTTACATGTTCTACACCTACCCCAAACATGACCACACACAACAGCTTTGCCTAAGGTGATACAGGCCTTGAAAATAGAACATTCTGTTTATTGTGCGTTTACTATTTAATCCCAACAAATCTGAAAAAAATCATATAGTGAGTGTCAAGATTACAAAATGAGGTGAACTGGTTTTTAAGAGACGTCAAACATAGAATCGGGGTTCAATTGACCAGGAATATAATATAAGGGTTAAGAAAACAAACAAACTAACTTTTTGGAACACACTATGTACATTTACAACTGCCTCAAACCCCAAAAGTTCAGTCTGTAAGCTATGCGAGAAACGTATGTCAAGACCTGCTTCTGAAAAACAGGGGAATTAATTGAATCGCTAAAGTGGTGGTCCCAAACCCTGTTCCTGGAGATCAACCGTCCTGTAGGTTTTCACTCCAACCTTAACAAAGCACACCTCATTCAACAGGAGATCTCGTTGAGCTGCTAATTAGTACAATCAGGTGTGCCAAATTAGGGTTGAAATGAAAATGTACAGGACGGTAGATCTCCACAAACAGGGTTGGGGGGCCACTGCGCTGGGTTCTTTTTATTTTGGATTTATCTAACAGTTAACCTGTAACATTATATTCTTCATAATATGTGAGAGTATGTGAACAGGTAATCGGTTGAAATAGACTACCATGCAGAGGTGGAAATCCAGGGGACATAAAGTAAAAGTCCTCCGCAGTATCCCCTGGATTTCCACCTCTGCTACCATGTGGAAAATTGCATTAACACTCTCCAGCTAGATGAAACGGCACAGGCAGTGGAATGTTACAGGAGAACGGTAAAGCGGCAGGAGACTGTGTGATGGGCCCTGCCTCCTTATGAACTGCTTTCAGTTCCGTGTCCCTGCGAATCTCTTGCGTTACTTAAACCTTCATTCTGCTGTTAGATTCACTAGAATTATGGCATTACCCGGTGGCGTTTCATGTGTCCATTTGATAACAGCTAGCGCTAGGTTCAGTCATTCTATTGCACCAAGGGGCAGGGGGTTTCAGTGTTGATTATTATCGAATCCTTACAAGCATAACAAGGCATTACGTTGGCTAGTTTCCGCCAAACTATTTGCTAGTTTACCGCACGGTACCCCAACGCAGTTAATTCGCAGTTCATTATCGAGTATGACCGACGAGTCGGCTAAGTTAGCTGTAATTTTACTTTTACTCCATTTTAACATTAGCTTGCTAGCATGCGTTAACTATATGCTAACTTGGCGTTAAAAAAGCATTAGCGTTAGCAGCTAGCTAAAAACACACGTAACGCTAGTTGGCCATGTAAAGCTAGTTGGCTAATCATGTAATCAAACTAGCGAGTAAGAGCTACATTTAGCCAATATTACAGTAATTCGACTCGAAAATATGAATGAGTTGTAGCCTACACAGCAAGTAAGAAAATGTACACCTGCAGTTAGCTTGCTAGCTAACTAACGTCAGCTAATGTTACTCTGGTTGCAAAACCATGCATATATTCAACTGGGAACCACAACAAGGTATCAAACACCGATACGAGGCATTATTAGTCGTGTTTTGCCATGAATGGATGCCTCAATAGGTAACAAATTGATTATTTACCGACGATGAGGATGGTACTCCAGAAGGCCAAAGTGACCCCGCCGTAGAGAATGGCGTGTCCGTTCATGATGCTTTCACACTTCCCAAAACACAAATAATGGTCAATTGTATTTTAATATCAAAATTCCGCGTGTAATCCTTTCATCCAACTGAATTTACCCAACAGAATCCCATACAATTTGGTTGATATGTTTTCCGCCAGCAGCGTTGGAATCTGTGGAGAAAAGCCTCGATTCCGTGAGCGGAACAGAGAAGAGTCACCAGCTGATCATGTGACGAAGCAACTGCGCACACGTGACTAAACGATAAACGTCATTCTGTCAAGAAAAAAAGAAAAAAAGGGCCTGCACTCTGTAGCCAAGTGGAATTTGGACCCATGCGTTATCAAACAAGCAGTTCGATCGGAGAAGTAACTTTAATCAAAGGACGATTCAATTTTCAATACTTTGCTGCTTGTTTAAGCATCAACCATGTTTCTACGTGTTACTATTGAACTTATTTTAGAAGTGGGACGGATGTTACTCTGCGGGTATCACCTTGATGATATACTATATGCAGGATTATCAGCCAGCAACAATCCAGAATTCACATATGTGTACTTCGAGAGTAACACAAAAAGGTAAGTTTTAGTAGAGACTAGTTGTTAAATTCATTTAACCATTAACCAGTAACACTGAGCATAATTTGATATGAGTGTAATTTACAGGCAAGTCCACATCAAGTTCCCTTGCAGTACAATCTGATGCATGGATTCAATCAATATGTCCTAGCTAGCTACCATAATCAAGAGCAGCACATAAGTAGATCAAGTCATTATAATTCTGGTCCACCCCTTGCCCCCCAACTTTTGCCAACTGGACTACTCTCACAATGAGTGCGACCTGATTAATTCAAGTCACAACTCTTGTGTGACACATCGGTTTTCTCCCTGACAATAACCTGGCACTTTCCTTTGCAACACAATTGCAGGATTTTTCAGCAATATGTAAATGACCATGAAATTGGGTTTTTATGTATAGCTCTCAGAACTGCTGTCATTGAATAGCTTGGCACTTAGAATAGGCAGTTAGGTAAAGGTAAATCAGCAGGGAAGAACAATAAATTGAATTCACAACAGATCATTTATAATATGGTCTTTGTGTCACACTTTGGGCAGAAGTGTCAACACAGAACTCAACTTAGAGAACAGTACATCCCAGAAAGACAATTACCATGTCATTTACGCTCTGCTCGTAACATAAAAACCCATTGAAGATTCATGAGATGGGCTGTGATTATGTGTGTGATATCTAGAGCTTGGATCCCAGTCAACAGGCAAAGGTTTGTCTCAGTCTCAGCTGGATAGAATCCCAAACGACAGCAACCACAACTTGGTGCGAAGTAGACATCACATAAGTACATAATTATATTGCTTCAAATAGCAGCCTCACATGTAACTTGGCTTTGGTTTTCACAGTGGATTTATTGTTGATGTCATTTACATTACATTTCATTACAGGCATTTAGCAGAGGCTCTTATCCACAGCGACTTACACAGCATTTTTTTAGTTTCAATTGATACAGCTGGATATATACTGAAGCAATGCAGGTGAAGTACCTTGCTCAGGGGTACAACGGCAGTGTCCGACCTGGGAATCGAACCTGCAACCTTTCGGTTACAAACCCAGTTCCTTAACCATTTTACTACACTGCCAATTGACAATGTCAATTGTTAATCGGTAAAATGAAGTTTTCCATTCAATTAAGTCCGTCCAAAATAATGTCGGTGCACCTGCTCCAAAATACATAATTTCATTTTCTGAGATCTTGAAAGTTTTTTTTGTTTTGCATTAATATGTGACTATCTGGAATTGTCAACAAAGCTATAGGACTTTTCCAGCTTTATATAGTTATGACTCACATTTATCTTTTTGTTTGGTAGGAACACTGCCTTTTAAATCTATTTTGGTTTGTGCACAAACTTTTGCATTTGGGATAGAAGTCACTGTATAGCGTGACACAAAATTGCCCACACAAAATTGCATTCAACATCCTGCTGAGAAAACTTCTATAATAAATTAATATATCTATCAGTGTGTACGCTGTAGTAAAATGGAAATAGTCAAATACTTATTGTTTTTTTGATAAATGCAAAATTACATGAAAAATGGCAAACAATTGAATTAAAAAGTGACCTGTATTTCAGTGTGTTAAGATACTGATCTTTTCGTAAGAGGAACACAACACAGATGTTGTTTTGATCAGTATACAGACAGATGTTGGCTCAGCTGAGGTAGCAAGGCATAAAATAATACTCGGTTTTCTCAACTATAGCTTGAAAATGCTGAAGTAGATTTTTGTGGATTGGGGTGAATCATTTATTTCACATCTGCCAAAAAAAGTTGATATTGTATTTCAAGGCAGACGCTGCCACCTGCTGGTTCGTGCCCCGACTGCACTGCACAGTTCCAAAATTCTTTTGAATGGCTCTTAGGTTAACCGTGAATGATGTTTGCAGTGATATTGTATCGCATCATTCAATTATATTTTCATGAAGCCAAGCAACTGAATATTAATACTAAGGCAATTTAGCATATGATACTCATAAATCCATTACTTAACAGCTACAGCTTCCATGCATTCATCATCTGTATGTCTATTAATCAAATATAATTAGTTCTACTTTTAAAAAATAATTTACAGTCGTAGATATTTCCCAATTAAAAGTAAATCACTGCTTTTTAACCTGACCCCATCCCCCTTACCTCTCGTTAGCTGGGCCCTTATTCTTATTCAAACTGCCTTGGGATAATTTTGTATTGAGCTAAAACTGATGCATACTAAAACTTTGGGCAATACTATTTTATAGCATATTTATCCTTGGGGAGACACTATTTTGTATTTGTTTACAAGAGTGTGAAAATGAGATGGTTTTCAGGTGCTGGGGACTGCAGTCAAAGCATTACTGTGTCGTCACAGCATGTTTAAAATCGCTAGCGCATGGCTGGTATGTTTCCTTACAGGGGCAATCAACACAAGGTACACTAATCACTGTCCGGAACTCATGAGCTATTCATTCCAGCATTTGCACTTCCCCAGTAAAAGCAATCAATAACAGAACCCACCAACTCATGGTCTGATGCATTAATTCCTCTCTGATCAGGTGGGAATACAAGTGCTAAAAGGCCTACATAGTATTTAATGGAGATAACAGAGCCGATGAGAGACCAGGGCACAGGGCTTCACTGTACACGTGTTAGATAGTCTAGCTAGTTTAAAGCACACTGGTGATGTTGTGGTTTTGAGAGTTTGCTCCACATAGATGTCTGGTTGTACATTACTATTGGCTGTGGGGTCCATCAACCCAAGTCCATGTCCGACTGCCTCCTTCTATATCCACTGTACAGGATATGGGCCACTACTTAAGCCAGTACTACACCAAGCTAAAGGCTCAATATGGGATCCTTACAGGGCCCCGATTGGTTAACTTAATGGGGTATTTGGGATCGAATGGGAGATTAAAGGACCTGTCTGCCAAGATTCTACATGTAGAATCCTGAAGACTCAGGACCAGACTGCTTTTGAGGAGAGCACATTCTTTTCTTTGCTCTCCCCAATCAGTAGCGGAGTTTGCAGCAGTGATATGAATCCCGAATTGGGGAGGAAAGAGGGGAAATCGTTAAAAAATCTGACTTAGAGCGCTGGTAGAAGAGTCTGGTAATAATCCTACTTGAGCACATTAGATAAGTCTGCAGTATTACCCCCAACACATTCTGGCAAAATCTGTTTGCACTCAAAATTTCAGAAGGGATTCCGTTTGCCTTTCCGATTCACCGGCAATACACAAGTATAACACAACATTTCTCATTGCATTCTTAACAACAATGAACCCATTTTCATTCAGAGTAGGAACTGAATCATGATGTACAGTAATCCTCCCACACACATAAAAAAAATAAAAATAAAATAAAAGATTTTATTTTTATTTTTTTAAAGTAGAGCCAACCAGTTTAACTTTGAGTTGGTAATGCAAAGTCTCTTTTGTTCAGTTATTCAACCAAGGGAATCCTATGCTGATGCCTCACTGTTTGAGCTGAGAACATAATATGGTGATACCAGCAGCCTGTAAAGAAAATTCTAATATTTTGTCATTTGACTCAATATAACACGCAGCATGTGCCACATCACGTACGTTAGAGTTAAGGGTACATGTATAGTAGCCTACTACTATGCTACCATTTGATTTGCTAACGAAAATGATCCGGAAAAGGTCATTCAAAGAGTGCAAAACTTCTAAGAATGCATTACATTAGACTATTGAAGGCATTGATTTACAGTGCATTGCTGCAACTGAATTAAAAAATGACATTGAGGACACGTCCTTTTCTAAGTAAGAATGCATGCTCTTTCTGTGAATATGGTCTGCACAAATTCTGAGGCATAAAATGTATGCATGTATATTCTGAATTGTAAGAAAATGCCTGATTCAATTAATATATCCTATCCCCTGAAATGGAGTATAGAATTTAGGTTACAGGGATTAGGCCTGCCAAATGAAATGATTGATTCTGTAGTAGTAGCTATTTCAGAGGAAACATAGGCTGAGTACGACCCTGTTTATCCTCGAAATTCAGTAGCCTATTGGTAAATAGTAGGCTAGACTCAGGGCACAGGTGTTACGTAGGCCTAGCAATCAATCTATAGCCCATCAATCTTGCAAACTAGTTACAGTCGTTGTTAGAAGCATGAAAAGAAAACTTGTAAACTATAACTTCTAATATAATTTCTGGTCAAAATCAGCAAGCTTGCCACTATATGTATCGAAAGAATGAATACTGGCAACAAACGCGTGTGATTTCATCCAACTTCGACTGCACCCACATGAAAGAAAACGGCAATAGGCTACTTCAAATTTTTTATGGTTCATTTTCAGTGACCAGATGCATTTACAAACATTATTAGACTATTACACTGTAGGCTACAGCTGACACCATATTATGAGGCTATAGCATACCTCGCCTGCTACTAGCCTACATTTCTTCGCCGATGGCGGGCGGTAACATATGATTTCCCCTTAATAATAGGACACCAATAGTTCTAGCTGTTGATATTACGGGTCTCCAACCCAGTCTGTGGCATCAATACATTCGAGACGCTTTTTGGTTCAGAGTGCATTAAAGATGTTTTCTCTCGATGAGTACCGTTCTGTAAAACACCGCGTTTTTCTAAATTTGATTTATTTCTTTCAGTCTCTCGTCGAACTTGTTTGAGTTCAAAAGCGTTCGTTGGCAGTTTCTGGGTCGGATTGATGGACATCTCGGTCTGCATGCCTTTATGGGCGACCCGAAGCCCGGGTCTTTGACTAATAGCCGGGAGGGACAGCTGCTCTCTTTGCGCCTTCTTGTCCTCCCAAAGTTTAAGCAAGCGACGCTGATTGTTGGTCATGTCCTTCAGGTTATGCTGCAGGGATTCTACCTGTTCTTCCATAAGAGTTTTAGAAGTCACTGTGTTTGCCAGCTCAGATGTAAGCTCATCAATCGTGCGGCTCAACTTCCCCGCTCGTTCTACCATTGAGCTGCACTGACGCTCTTTTTCGTGCAGGTCGTTGATGATATCCCTGGTGGTTTTCCCTTGGAACTTGGGACTCGATTCCAAACCCAGATCAGCTCTTAGTGTTTTCACCGTTTTACGCAGCTCCTTGTTGTCCAGAGACAGGGTTTTCAGTTTATGTTTAAGCGCCTCGGTCGACCTTATCCTCGACTCATAGTGCCTCAGTCTGTCCCTGGTCACGGTCTCTCTGTGTATCGCATCGTCTCTCTCTTTTTTACATTTTTCCAGGAGCTTTAATGTCTCGTATTTCGTCACCTTTTCCACTTTTGGGGTGGAAGCAGCCATCATAATACTTAGCTCATAGTACAAATCACAAAGACATGACCACGGTATGCTATCGGCTGGATTAAGTGACTGTTAAAGCTGGATTAAGACTTCCAAATATTCCAAATCAGGCCATTGTCACCTGTACAATGGTCATACACAAGATCCAACGGTTCCTTCTGAAATCTACAGGCAAGAATGTTCTTTCCAAAATGTACAGCACTGTTGCCCTGCCAGCATTAGGTTTTCTTTTACCTGGTCGTCCGCTTGAGAGCCAAGCCCTTGTGTAACTCTAAGCTAAGTCTAGAATGACCATTAATTAGGGCAAACCACACCATTGACACAGTTTCCAGTGACACAGTTTTTCTATTTTGTTAATTAGAAACTTACACTTGGATGGAGCATTCACACTAGCACTGAAACTTTCCATTTGAATCCTACATGTAAATGTACAGAGGTTTCACTACTCTTTAATTTCTTCAAGGACAAATAAACTATAGTTTCCACTGGACTGGCTGAGCCTGGCACGAAAACAGAGATACTGTAGATTGGATCTCTTGAGTGCTATAGGCTACTGAATTTCAAACTGATTGACGGCTGGTATCAAAAAAACGTCCATAAACACGCACGGTGCTCATCTAGTGACACTGTTGCTATCGGAATCCATATTAGTCATGTTGCTTCACTTAAATATTAAAATATTCAAATATAAGTAGTACACAGTCATCACTATTGTCAACTGTGAACCTCGATAGGCTCGTTTTGTCATACTATTACAGTGCATCTTTTATCTACAAGTAAAGTTTCAATGCTTTAACACAAAGCTTGAGATAGATAGCCTAATTCAAACAGTTCTCACACGGGTTCTTTGTCCCGCTTTGTCCATGAATTCAAGTGAAACAGCCTGAAGAAATGTTCTTTATTCAAGCTAGCTGACAGTTTATTCATACTGGATACTGAAAGTGTGAAATTAGGAACAAATTAGTTCAGCATGGAGCTACTGATTTTTGGTTTAAGAAAGACAGAAAAAGAAAAGACAGTCATAAATATTAAAAACAGCACCTGTCTTGCCATGCTCCTGCACATATTCAAATGAACTACATAATTACAGCGTTGCATTATTTTCAGAATGGTACTGGACCAGCACATCTTATAGATGAATGGAACTGACCACCGTTCTTACAGTGAAATGTTACAAAATAAAATAATTAAAACAGGGAAAACTTTTTTGTAGTAAACAATTTGATGGACATATCAATTTCCTTGAGCGAATAAATATTTGACCGCTCCACGATTTACGGTTACAGACACCATGTTAAAGACAACCTACTTTGTAACAATACACCCAAATAAATGTCCTTAAGGCTGTTTGAAATCAATACTAATAGGAATAAGCTACATTTTACAAGTGCTCCTCTCCTGAGGTGACAAAGCAAAGCCTTGTGTATGCGCTCTTCAGACCGATCACCACAGAGAACTTGCAGTGGTGAAATCCGGACTTCACAGTGACTTCATCAGCACTGAAACTTGATTCTTTGAAATAAGGCAACAGGAGAACCTGCAATTAAAACACAATCACACGTGCTATGGGAAAAATAAATCATGTACAGGAAGTCAGTGCCAGGTGTCGGATTACAGGGTCACAGAGTCAGACCGAACATTTGATTCAAGTGTGCACTCATCGTGACGATGGGCCCTTTGTTCTGTCCAGTTCACAAACTTTGATGGGTTTAAATGAGGACTCAAAATTAAGGAATAACTGAAATACTCACTGGGAGAATAACTATGAGAATATATATGTTATATACATGTATATACAGTATATACACACACACATATACATACATAATTTGATTGTTTTCTACCTCGTTTACGATGATATCTTGCAACTGTTCACATCAATTTCCTTCGGGATCAATAAAGTACTATCTTATTACATTACATTATAGGCATTTAGCAGACGCTCTTATCCAGAGCGACTTACATACTTCTTATTACATTTATCCATTCATACAGCAGATATATATATGAAGCAATGCAGTAAGTTAAGTTGCTCAAGGGTACAAACGGCAGTGCTACCTGGGGAATCGAACCTGCTACCCTTTTTCAGTTACAAGTTCCGTCCTTAACCATACTACACAGTCCAGTCCTTAACTTATACATACAAACATACATACTTATACATACATACACACAGTATGACAAGTATGATTTTCACCAAAAAGATATGTCACAATTATATTCACGCCCATAATAATTATTTAAAATAAAATCCAACAAAAATGAATTAGTATTTATTAACATGCTACTTAGTATATCGCTTAGGCAACTGTATTGTGGCCTCCTATGGCTTCCTGTTTCACTGGGGTAATAATTAGGTCAAATCCATGTGTCATTCATCACCATCAGGAAAGGCAAAGAACAAGAAACAAGACAAAGGATTAAATGGTAAATGGACTGCACTTATATAGCGCCTTTATCCAAAGCGCTTTACAATGGCCTCTCACTCACCCGTTCACACACACATTCACACACCAATGGCGGCAGCCACCATGCAAGGCGCTAGCCTGCTCATTGGGAGCAATTTGGGGTTCAGTGTCTTGCCCAAGGACACTTCGACATGCGGACAGGAGGAGCCGGGGATCGAACCGCCAACCCTGCGATCAGCGGACGACCCGCTCTACCTCCTGAGCCACACCCTAGTTTAGTGATGTTAGTGATGGTAAACAGTAAACCTTCCTGGTAGAGAACACAAGTGCATCTTGCCCCCATATTATCCCTACAGTGAAATATGGTGTCTGGTTGATCTTTGATGTCATGGGGTTGTTTTTATTCCGACTGGACATTTTGGCAAAAAACCTGGTTTCTTCTGCCAAGAATCTCAAACCCTAAAAGGACCTTTTTTCAAAGCAATGATCCTAATGATTATCTCAACACAAAAATGACTTTTTCAATGGCCTTCTCAGTCGATAACAGGGCTGCCCCACCCTGTTCCTGGAGATCTACCTTCCTGTAGGTTCTAATTTCAACCCTAATTTGGCACACCTGATTCTACAAATTCGATCTCTCGCTGTTAAATGAGGTGCGCTGTGTTAGGGTTGGACTGAAAACCTACAGGACGGTAGATCTCCAGGAATAGGGTTGGGCAGCCCCGGTCTATAGGCTTTAACCTGATACACAATAACTGGTCTGAGTTGAAGAGGGCAGTCCAAAAAAGCACAGATTTAAGTACCATGAAAAATTCTCTATGAAGGTATACCCCTCCCCCCCCCCAACCAATATGTTCATTAATCTCATGAAACACTTTTTTTGTTGTTTTTTTGTTACAGTAAAAAAAAAAAAACTTTAAAAAAATGTATTCACAGTACCTCAACAAGCTGTCCGCATTCATTGCGATTCCTTGATCGGTTGTTTTGTCATCACGGGAGCAGAAGTGGGGTGTTCAGCTTCTCGCGAATCGAAGAAATACTCCTGTACAAATTCAGACAAGCAAATTCAGGGTTGTTTTCAATCCAGAGTTGTTATTTTTCCCTAAGCCCCATGGCCTCTGTGAACTATGATGGATAACCGTGATATCTGATCTGAACGTATTCACACCTGAAAGTGCACAGACTGACAGTAACTGTCATTGTTTCCGTGAGCAGAGTCCCTGGGGGAAAACTAACTTGACACCTGCTAGTATAATCCTTTCACACAAGCACATGCTCCAAAAATACACTTCCAGTTAAGCATCAGAGATCAGGCAAAAGTCCGTTTTAGGCCAGGTGGTTCATCTTGATACATTTTCTGTACAAATCTGTATGCATGAATAATTTTTAATCATTTTTAATCTTCATACCTAATTATTTTGTCTATTTCACAGCTCATTAGGCTAAAAAGACACAAAACAGAAGGAAAACAAAACAATTGTAGGACATTCCTATGGAACACTGCGAATGGTAAAACATTCGACTCCACAGGACCACAAGGGCGCTCTGAATAATAAATGGAATTAGTGTTCAAGGGCATCTCAGAAAGTTCCCCAATTCATTAGCTTACTTACCCTTTAACTAATTTCTAATGGGAGATTTTGCTGAAGTTTTGGCTCTCAGTAAAACATTTAGAAATATATTTGAAAACAAAACCAAGGGAAGTCCACCTAAATGCCAGTGTAAGAAAAGCAGATGGTTAAAGATGGAAGATAAAATGTATTTACAAATGGAAGTAATATTCTAAGAATACAATTTAGTAAGGATGAAATGGGGTCGACTTTAATGACCATGAACTACCTGCTAGGACTATAAATACTCAGTATGCTAGTTGGTAATTTTAACAGAACATTAAAGCAACAACATTGCTTTGGCTTAGGGTGCTCAAAATGAATGAGGTGAAGGAACTGCATTGTCTGGTCAAAAATGAAACATGTACTCCCCCTTTCAGTAGGTAAGTACACTTCAGTCCCAAAGGAGAACTTGTAATAAATGTTATGTGTCTCCTCATACATAAGATTGATACATCCAATAAAATGCCAGCAAAGCACACCCTTTCACTCATCTCTAACCCAGGTAAATTAAAACTCAAAAAAGATATTATTTGCAGTTAGACCAAATATATGTGGTACTTTGTTCTTACAAAAAAATATTATTATTATTTTTATTATTATTATTATCAAAATTTTTTCATAAATGTATAACTTATTCTTACAGATCTCATTGAGAGTTGAATTATATTTTGGAATATTTTTATGAGCTATAATGGTTATTTTGATCTCAATATGGTTTTAAAATGACATTTTAGAAGGGTTTTAATGCCTGTGTGGAGATGTGAAACCAAATGTACCACACATTTTTGAGGGTTTATACAGCAATAGCAAAAGAGGTACAACCAGCATACACCAATGAATCTAGGACTGGGCTAAAAGTGGGACAGATTCTTGGCAGATTACTTCAGGGCTTGGGGGCTTTCAGAGTCCCATTAATTTAGGTTAAGCATTGCCAGTTTACAGTTCAAGGGGAAATGTAAAAATGTTTTAATTTTAACAGCGTATCCGAGAACCTTCTGGTGAATTTCTCTAATCTAATATCAGACGGTTGACCAACAAAATGTCGGAATTCTATTTTAGTTAGTATGGACTGACCAATAAGCATCCATTCAACTGTACATTATTTATTTCATTTTACATAGTGACCACTATAGAAATGAAATAGCCATCATTCAAAAAAAAGAAATGTGTAACCTTTACCTTACAACCAACAGCAAGCAGGACGTGGAGAGCTGCAATGACCGAGACGGTTGCTATGGCGATCCTTCGTTGGTCATCGCGGACGGCTGGCCAAAACGTCATCACCAGAACAGAGCCGGACAGACACATGGCGATCACAATGGAGATCCACCTCACCGCCTCGCTGGGTATAATCCACAGGACCTGGCAGTGCCAAAATAACAGCATTGCCTTGCATTTTATGACAGCAATTACACAAGTCTTCTGCTTCAAGGTATCACCTTATCAGGAATTATAATGTATTATACTTGTGAGAAGCAAGCCACTGATTTATATAGAAAATAAATTAAGTGTAATGTCTGATGAGGGATGTCACAACTGATACATTGTCAGTTGCTCAGCTAAATGAATGCAATGTATTGTAATGTGAAAGTATATAGGGTATCCTTCTGGGTAGAGATACAGTATGATAGATACTGTATGTTAACCAAGGGAGGGATTCCCATTCTATCCTTGAGCAACATAATTAATCTGAATTGTTCCAGCTGTATAAATAATCTACATAATGTGTTGTATACAGAATGTGTGAAATTTATCGGACAAAATACCGCAATGCAGAAATAATGTTATTTTACTGATGTTGTAAAGGACAACACAAAAGAGGAAAGTGTACGACAAACCCTGCCCGCGTGAACCTGACAAAGACGATAAATATGACTTTTTCATGCAACCACAATCGATGTACAGCAGCTGATTTGTGGTAAACTTGAACATAGACAGAAAGGACGAAAGCACTTCTCACCGCAGCTGGGATGTAAATGAAGAGAGAATAGCCATAGACACAGACAATCTCCAGAAAGGAGTACGACACCAAGTTCATGGCTTTGCTGTTTCGCCACATCAGGAAGCCCCAGAGCGCAAGAGGAACAAACCAGGCATAGCTGTAGATGGCCGTGGCTGCAATGGTCACTGAGAAAGCAAAGCCATTTAATATTAAATATTAACATATAAATGTACAACATAAATACTGGACACTTGGTGTTAAGAATGCAAATATAAAATGCACAGGTCAACAGCTTTTTAATCTGATATTTCAACTCTCGATATATCCTTGGCAGACACCCTTACCCACGGGCTAGCAATTCCAGAGATGTTGGTAGACATTTAAGTCATATTTGCATAGGAAATCAGCTCACTTTAGTTAACAGGTATAATAATGTTCGGATTTGAAAAACTTGAAAATGTATTGTAAAACTGTGGCCTGTGGGCTAGAATTGTCCAACTCTTCCCTATTGTCTAACTGTCCGAAACTTGTTTGCATCCTTGTATATGTTCATTGCTTTATATGACACGACTTGTGCAGATTGTGAAAAACAATAAAACTCTTAATTTCAGAGAGATCTTAGAGATATGTGCCGTTTCTATTCTGAAATTTAGAAAAGGTGTGAAATTTCAGGATGACTTACCTTTCCGGAATTCAGGCACGTAGTGATACTGAGGTCGGCCAAGGTGCACCAGGAAGCTGGAGATGTTTCCACTGATGGCGATGGCAAACACAAGGGTGGCACAGATCCAGAAGGGTCCTGCAAACACAAACACACACAGAGGAGCACACATCAGAGCAGCCTGCACCATCAAACACACCTTTCAAACAGGCCACCCAATCAAATTAGACGTCATTCAACTGTCTTAAAATGGAGTAAAATACTGGTATCTTAAATGGCAGGCTTTATAATCTTTATCCAAAAACAGTCGCATATATTGCATCCTTCTCCAAATGAACAATCTTTTAGTTCAATCTCATTTCACCCTCTCATCAAAATTAGGATCTGGTTTCTGTCACATGAAATAGAGGAGTCCAGGATAAGCTGACCAAATGTAAATGAGGTGGTCAGGGATTAGAGCAGCCAATTGTCTACCACGTTCTCTTGCAGCCCGTCTCCCAGCAGTTTTGTTTCTGACAGAACCTGAGGAATGAAACAGAGCTAATGACAGCTGGATTTAGGTGTGCTGCGGTCAGGTTACTCACCATAAAGGTCCGGGTTACTACGGATGTGGAGACGAACAAAGTTCTTACCGGGCCATGGAAGAATTGACCCTTTAATTCTACCCAGTACCTGTTATAAAAAAGGGAGGTTTTCTATAAAAAAAATTCCTTGATATGCATAGATCATTGATGTCTTATTAACGTAACACTTTTACTGTACATGTACTTTTAAATGCATAATTACAAGCTATTGTACCTGGTGAGTCTCTACATCAAAATATGTTTGGTAGTATTCAAATGTCCAGAATGGAGCACTTTTCTTCTGACCTGCAAGCAACTACAAGAAAATATCAGCATTAGCCTCCGGTGCCACGTTAGAAGGTACGTGACAGTAATACCATAACAAATTCTTCAATTCATTTGCTTGATGTCCAACCTCCGTTTTGTCAGAGTCACCATTCCCCAGTATATCCTCATCCTCCTCTCGTGTGGCACCTGCTACTCTCCTCTGTTTTTGGGGGTTACTACTGGATCCCCAATACTGATAGTAGTGGCATCTCTGTTGGCTGCCAGCAGGTTTTCTGCATCGTCAAATTCTAGCAACAGAACAATGAAATGCGTCAATCCCAGATGAATGCATATTATAATGGATTGGCTTCAAATTCAATTATCCCATCATATGAATGCTCAAAAATACATTACTGTGCTTCTCACCTTGAAACTGCAAATCATCAACAGCAGCCATTTGAGCAGCTGATATTCCAGTCCCAATAGAGAATGTAGCAAGGTATCTACAGATCAAATGGAACATGAGTTAGATCAGCGGTTCGCAAAGTAGGGCAGAGACAATGGTGGCACAGTGAGGGTTGAAGGAAAAAGGCACAGTGCAGGGTGTGTGTGTGTGGGTCAAAATGTTTGGGAACCACTGAGTTAGGTGATAAGAACATAACACTAGAATGATGAGAACACACAAGCTCACATTGGGCTTCCCTTTGCAAAAGAAACAGAGTTTACTACCACTTTGTATGTTCCATTTTATGGATACCACTGTCCCCAATCCCTAAAAGTCCAAGGAATTTCCACACATTTTTAACTCCAAGTGCAAAGGACTCTCTCAAACGCTACTGTTAAAAGAACCAAAAATACCACCACCCTCTGGCTACAAGTACAGAACTTAACTTAAGTACAACTTGCTTTCCCAGACAAAAACCAGTCAGCTTTCAAAAATAATTTTCAAAGCTGGAATTACTCTATTAGTTCGAATCTGTTTCTATATCTCTTTTTAGCGAATGTGTATCTTTCTGTCATGTGGTGAATAAAGCTAAATACAATATTATGAATAGAGTTCAAAATCTACTACTATCTTTTAAAGTGCTGCCTTACAATTATATTGCCAACGTGAAGATGATTATAAATAATAATTATTAGCAATACAAGCAGTATAACCATTCTATTTAAAATGATGGTGTCTTCGCCCGAGGCTTTATTTATTTCAGTAATAGAACTAAACCGTTCCCAAGCCCAAGCTTGCCTCGTCAAGAAAACAGGTCAGATGAGATTCCACATAGGTCAACTGTAGCAGGCCCATTTTGATCGAAATTTCATATTTTAATTTCATAATTTGCATATTTCACATAGTTAAACCAAGATAAACAATTTTCAAATATCCAAGCAAGGCAACAAAGCTAAACACCCGATCGTTTCAATAATTAGTGCGATAACACAGTACAAGCTAACTTAGCTAGCGAATGTAGCTTAATTAACAGGCACAACAGCGTAGGAGACAGCGTTATCTTGCTATGTTACTTGTTGAGAAGATAGCCAACTATATATATATATATATATATATATATATATGCAACGATGACAATAGTGAGCTACCAGCAATTCAGCAATAATATGTAGCTAAGTTAGCTAGGCTGCAAAGCTAAATCACTTTGCTCTAGCTAGCACATCAATCCACTAAAGTCCGATGACGTTACTAAGTGAATCGTCACAAACGAGATCAATCTACTATTGTTTTGTTCAAACATGCAAACATTTGGTTATTTGGTAGATGAGTAAGAAACCGTTTATGGGACGTGTTTAAATAACCCAAAATTTTATCTTACTGCCTAAACCCAACACAAACCTTATCCGTGGACAAACTTCAACGCATCCTGTCGCATTATTACTACGTCATATGTTTTGTTTATGAAGCTAAGGCAGTCGCAGAAAAGTTTCTTAAAGCGATATTGGCCAAAAACGTCTGAGGGTGCGTCTCAATATTCTTCACTCCCCACCTCCCTTCCTCCACTACCCCACTACCACTCCTCTCCTACCCGGAAATATGCAAAACTGCCTGAAACACGTGACATAAAACACGTTGCGACTTCGCAAAAAAATATTTAAAACAAGTGATATATTGTGCAGTTGAAGAAGCAAACTTGATGTTGTAATCAAATGTAATGCTATAGATCAGGGGGTATTCCACAAAGCAGGATTACTGAGTTAGCTGGATAACTGCACTGGACATCCAGCGAATATCATGCCAATACCGTCAGACCTGGCACCCTGTTCTATTAGCATGCAGTTTTATATCACAAGCAAAAAGTAGTCTAAGCATTTGGTATAGGTGTCAGATTTTTTTAAATCCAGAAACACTCATCACAATTTAACATGAGTAATATTTCCAAGCACCGCTTTGTGGTGATGCAAACATGTAGTGCAAACAAGTCTGTCAGTAAATCAGTAATTCCAATTCCCCGATTCAGATGGACCGTGATGTCAGTGGTCTCTAAAATGTTCTCTAAAAAACTTCCTATAATACATCAAAAAAATTTTTTTTTTTAACTTCCTATAATACTTCTGCCTTCTTGTTTTCAAGCAGTGGTGTGGCGTAACGGATAGAGAAGCGGCTCTGTAGGCTTAATTACATAAGTTCCACAGGCCAGAACCTTGAACTGCTTACTTGACCTTCCAACCTTGGACACCTCTCAAAACACATAGGGCCACTTATCAACACCTCTCAAAGCATAAAACACATAGGCCTTCTTGTCGATGTTGTCAAAGCTCTCCATACCTCTCAAAGCTTTAAGCCTGAATTTTCTACCATCAAAGTTGAACAATTAATTGAATGTATAAATCACTCTGTCAAAAGATATTTTCTTTACTTTTGCAGTAGATGGCAGCAAAGGATCAGCTGTCTACTCTACACTGTCAATACTTTAAACCATTTGTAAAATGTGCACATCTTTTGCTACATTAGTTTAGGAATATAAAAAGTTTTTAAAAAAATCCTATTAATTTATCGATAGAAACAAATTAGCAAGTTTCGAAGATAGTCAAATCGAAGAAAATCGTGCAAGTAGCATAGAGCAGACATGAATATATGAATTTGATATGATACGACTGTGCAGCTTGAAAGTCGTGGCGGGGGGTTCGAGTGGCTGACAGGGTTCTCCAAAAATATAAAAATATTGTGTTAGTTTACAGTAATTTTGCATGTGTCCAAAATCCCTGGCCGCACCCATGGCCACAGTCATTGCATACAGTCTGACGAAGAAGTGTTGTCTTACTAAATTGATACCTGACAGGCAAAATAAAATAAGCACGGTGATATGTAGCTTGGCCAATCCCTTGCATCTCTTGGAATGGTTGCCTGTGAATGAGTCGTTTAGCTTCACTGAGCTCAGACGTTTGATCGTGTTGCCAAGCAGCAAACGCCACAATAAGGTGTGGCAGCAAAATACTTCCGAAATACCACATCGTCTTTATGTTTTGTACTTTAAAAATATTTTATCAAAAATAAATCATATAGGTTGTAAAAGTATAATGTGTTAGTGCTTAGGTATGTTTCACCAGAGGAAAAGCCCAAAAACAGTTTATTTTGCATGTTAGAATTATTAACGTTACATTGTGTGAAATAATTAGAGGCTTGGTTTCTTTCCGGAAGGAAATAATCTGCACTTCGATAGAAAAAGTTAAGTTGCTTGGAGTTCCGAACAATAAAATGTATACATTTTATACCTTTTATAAGTAAATTATATGTATTATAGTTACGCGTTTTTTGCTTCATGTATATAGTTAGCTCTTTATAATAATATGTGGTTTAGCAGACCCTCTCCCGGGTTAACGTAGTTCACGTTAGACAGCATTTCAGGAGAATTCAATACTGAGAGTAAGTTACGATACTGTTACGTTAGCTGCTTTACGAGTTTCTCCCCGTGAGCTATAGTGCTAATGTTAACGAACTAACGCTAGCTAGACATACAGTAACAAAAGCGCATTTGATCAGTGACCGAAATGTTTTCCAGGGAACACACTCAAGATGACTGTGGGCCCGTATATATTCGCGAAAATGGTGTACTTCGTCGCGTAAATGAAGCGAAAAGTGCGGAGGAAGTTCCACTGTACAGAAGAGCAAAGCCTTCCCGACTGTTCGGGAGAGGATTTTCTGTGGAGCTGTGCATGGAACATCGAGCTCAAGACAGCACCCACACAAAGAGAAAAGAGCACTTTGTCTTCACTTACAATGAAGGCGGCAGTCTTCGTTATTCTGTCAAGTCTCTTTTTAACATTTCCTTATTATTTATAGCTGAAAACGTTGAGCACGTTGATTCACTAATTGGTTTCCCAGAACAAATGGCAGAACGACTCTTTAGGGCTGCGGAGGCAAAACAAAAATTTTCAGACCCGGTGTATGGACCCAGGGCTTTGCAGGTGTTTAGTGAAGCCTACGGGGACCTTGTGCTCAAGTCACTGTGTCTAAGGAACAGGTAAACTAAGCGCTGCAGCATCGCGCATCTCTATTCAAACTATTCATTATTTTATACGACAGGTCTAACTTACAAGTACATCCATTAACCTGTTTTTCTTAAGGTATCTCATTGTGTCAGAAAAACTGGAGGAGATTAAAGTGTTCCATAGCCTAGAGTGTCTCGACCTTTTCGGTTGTAAACTCGGAGACAACCATGAGATTCTTCAACATATAACTTCTGAGGCCTTGTCCAGGTATGGCAGGAGTTGAACTCTTGAAATGGTTGTACAGATACATGGTTGTAATGTCAAATATACAGTACATGTCTTTCATATCTTCTGGTTTCCAGTCAAGTTGTGTTTTAGTAACTCATCTCTCATATTCTCAATAATGCAGTTTTCATATTCTAATATTCCTCTTATGCAGATTCCTGTTAAATAATTGTGGTCAAGTTTGTCAACCAACCCAGTCCTCTTGGATTGTCTGTCCCACAGTCTAGTGCACTTGTCCCTGGGGGATAACCACCTCTCCAACAGAGGCCTTCAAAAGCTGACCGCACCAGCTCGTGTGATGAAGAGGGGGCTTGACAACCTTCAGCTGTTGGATTTGTCCTGTATGTCACGTTAAGAGCAACACATCCTCTGGTAGAATGAGCCGCAATGGACACAGTTGCTTCCACACTGTATTGGAACTGGGCTGTATCTATGCAACTGAAATGTGTTATCTGAACCTGCTTCTTTAGTTGTTCTCAGTACAATCATGGAGGACCAGTAAATTCAGTATTTCAGAAGTCACTTGAGTTTTATGAATGGACTGTCTTTTTCTTTTGAACAGAGTGAGAGTTTCAAAACATGTCATTTGTTAATTGTGAATCACTGGTATGTATTGACTGAATGTATTGGCTCCATCCATTATGAGGTTTGTGAAGTCTCCTTCTCTCACCACTGTCCCCCACCCCATAGGGAATACCATCAGTGAGCAGGCAGTTGGATATCTGTCATGCTTTCCAAATCTACGAGGGCTGGATATTTCAGAAACCAATATTGAGGTGCTGAAGCTACTCTGATTCTCTTTGCTATTATGGAAACTCTTATGTTCACAGTGCGCTATAAGCCTGCCCTGTTTGTAAAGATCCACAAATCACACGCACATCCTAATTAATGGAGGTTCTGATTAGAAGGGCTTGTGGTACATGATTTAAAGGAACACTCATAAGCTCCAACACAAACCTTTATTGACCAAACCATATGTGTCAGAGCTTATGAGTCTTACAAGCTTTAGTTTCACCAATCATGTTTGTAACCAGATTTTTTGCAGAGCCGCCTAATTTCTGTCTGTTATTTGCACCTAAGTTATGTGGCTTTTTTACGGCCCTAATAAATTACGTAATTTTTCTTCTCAGTACCTGTATTTCCCAACATTTAGGGTTCTAGGTGACGTTTAAAAAAAAATTATTATGAATTATGGCATAAGAGAATGGACTCAGCGAACAAGCTATTTGGTTTGATTTACTTTTCAGCTCACCACTTCATTGCGTCAAATCCTACAGAATAAGATGGGCTTTGTCTATTCTGAGGCTCCACTGCAAGGCTTCTGTCACTCACACTGTAAAACACAGGGCTGGGCTGAACAGGTAATGTCCGTTAATATCATCCACATACAATCACATTGTAATTTTCTGTGTCTTGCTCAATATGGATTTAATCATGAATGCATGTTTTCCTGTCTTATTGGGGGCATGTGGTATAAGACAATAGGGAGGCGGTGTAGTGCAATGGTTAGGGAACTGGACTTGTTGCCATGTTGTAACCTTGAGCAAGGTATTTAACATGAATTGTTAAATATATCCATCTGTAAAAATGGATACTTTGTAGCAATGTAAACGTGTACGTTTTTATAGAAGAGAGCATCTGTTGATTGTCAGTAATGTAACCTATTAACCGTTGGTTGTGTTTTTAAATGGATATCCTATTTCTGTTTGAAAATGCTTTTATTAAAAGCCTTCTGCTTTTTTTCATTAAGGCTGAAAATGCATTATAATTGTGAAGGGCCAAATTACACTGTTCAGACTTGTTATGTTTTCAGATTGTCAACCAGTGGGAAATGTACATTTTGGAGTTATCCAAGCCAAAGAAAGATATCCAGCCAAGAACAGAAGCGCTTCGGTTTTGTGAGTTCACTGCCGTTCCTGACTAAATTTCAAAAGAAACATCCGGTGCCCCCTCTTTTCTTTCATACATTGACATTGTTTTCTCCGTGTCTGTTTATCTCCACTCCAGATGGTAGACACAGGTTTATCCAGGAGACACTGAAGGTACCTCCACTCATGTCTGACAAAGGGTGCAACAAGAGGATTCAGTTTCATAAACCAGCTCCAAATAACCAAGTACAACCAGCAGGGAACACAAGCAGGCTAACTGAGCCACTGTCACAGGGCAAGAGGAAAAGAACACTGGACTCTGCAGTGGAGGGCAGTGGTGATCCCGGCCCCCCTGAAAAGCGTGTTTCTTCCTCTTCTCTTTCTGTGGAGGACTGGGACCTACTGAATAGCTACTGAGATCAGTACCCAGCATGCACTGAGGCTTGATCTGCTGCCAGTCACCTTTGAACTTTTAAATTTGCATCAACTTGAACGTTTCACTGTGATAATGATCTATTGTATACGTCTGTGATACAAGAACTTTATGTGCTTTTTATTAAAAAAATTATAATAATTCTGATAGCCGAATTTGCTATTATAATCGTGGTATGTTTGAATTGATAAAATGTGTTAATAAAATGTATTATTGTCAGAAGTATTGTCTCTACAACGTTTTGAAAATATATGGACATAGTCATTTAAGAATAATGTATCTGCAAAATGAATGTGTGCTGTTTGTTTGGGAGCAGGGCTTAATGGGTCATTTGAAATGACTGCATCTTGTCTTGATGGTCCCGAGACACCTTTACTTATATCAATAAAAGCTATCTGTAGCCATCCCAATGCAAAAAAAAAACAAAGAGTACACTTGATAATATGACACCATAGATGTAAAATTATTGAACAAAACACTGAAAAAACTGAAGGAGGAAGTTCTGTTATCCGCTGTGGTATGTTCTTGGAAATAACTTAAGTTCATGGTATCAAAATACCGTTACATCCTGCGCTTTGGATATTACAGTATAACACAATGATGAAGAATATCTTTTTATGTACAAAAACAAAAAATTTAACTGAGGTATTGTAGTACTCCAGAGATTCACACATCTCAAACAAGTGTCAATATTTACAGGCTACTGTGGAGCCAAGCTAATGTATATTTGAACACTGCCACATGTAAGAGTCAGAATCATAAATAACCATTACCTTGGAGAAACATTTATTGAGTCTCTTTATTCCTTGAATTGCATCACCCTTGTTAAAGATACTTCTTTGTTGTCTGCATGCCTCAGCCTCGTATATACTACATATACAGGTGCAGCTCAAAAAATTTGAATATCGTGAAAAAGTTACTTATTTTTTGTCACTCATTTCAGAAAGTGAAACTCATATATTATATAGATTCATTACACATAGTGAAATATTTCAAGCCTTTATTTCTTTTAATTTTGGTGATTATGGCTTACAGCTAATGAAACCCAAAATTCAGTGTCTCAGAAAATTAGAATATTTTGCTTTAACATATTTTTAAAGTATCATATTTAATATTTGGTCACATATCCTTTGCATGCTGTTACTTCCTGAAGTCTGTGACCAATCAACATCAAAAGACTCGATATCTTATTTTCAGGTACTGTTACAAGCGATACTATAACCTCTCTGCATTTGAACTGATCTCTATGAGAATTGGGGGGTAAGACTAGATTCAGCTGTAAATTACGCTGGTACAGTATGGAACACATGACTGGCGAAATGGCTGTACGTCATCAAGGATCTAAGGTATCAAACGAGCCCGAAACCATCACTCTGCAGCCAGATATGGAGTAGATGTGGATGGATCCCCTTAAGGGTTGTTTCTCCTGACTTTTTTCCCCCCATAGAGTTCTATAGGAGAAATAACCCTTGCAGTGATCCATCCACATCTACTCCATATCTGGCAACAGAGTGATGGTTTGGGGCTCGTTTGATAGCTCAGACCCTTGATGACTTACAGCCATTTAGCCAGCCATGTGTTCCATACTGTACCAGTGTAATTTACAGCTGAATCTAGTCTCACCCCCCAATTCCCATAGAGATCAGTTCAAATGATCAATACATTTTTTTAAATCATAATTATAAGTGATTGTTATGCAGCTGTCCCTAATCCATGGTCATTAAGTTTGAGAAACTCTGGAAAATAGAAGCCATTGATTCAGAGAAAGGGCCTCACACCACCATATTTTCCAGGTGGAGAGGTTATCAAGCTCAGCTGAGAACACGGCGTCAGAACTGACCAACAATGTACTCTGTGTTTCAAGTGAGTTATGGCGTCCACTTATTGTAAAATTTGTGACGTGCGACACCAGCATAACTCAAAAACGTTTCTAGTTTATGGGGAGAGCTGGGTAGAATGGAATTTAAAACATCTCCGCATGCCTGATCAACTGATTATCAGTGTGTATTAAACCAGATTGTTTCTTTAGTAGCCAGAACCACCTACTTGGTACATCACCACTTGGTAACTACAAAAGCACAGTAAAAACCAACCTTCGTTGTGGATTCAGGCATACCAACGAGCAGAAATCATATACACATTTTGATTTATCTGAGTAACAATATTTACATAATTTACATAAAACTCTGAGGCATATTCAACTTGAAAAAGTTTATTTTTAACCCTTTTAATGAAAACAAATACAAGAGAAAAGTTACAAATCCCTATGGATATCTAAAACCCTAACTGCATAACCTACCTTCAAAATATCCAAGAGGGTCAAGATGTACAATTTCCTGATGACCCCATAACCCCAAATTCACTCACTCGTTCACCAGTCCCAGCAATTTAATTTTAAATCACAAGCAAATCCAAATTTAATTAAACCTTAGCCTATTTGCAAAAAAAAAAAAAAAAGAGAGTAAAAGAAAAGACACTGGTGCATTTGAAATACATAACTCAAGCTCAGAAAAGCGCATTACACTATTAAGAACCTGTCAAAACCCACAAAAGTAACTCATTTTTGGGGTTTTGCAGTGGCAAACAAAACCTGGAATTCAAGCCCAGTCCACCCACAAAGCAGTTAGTTCAAACAGCTTAATCATTTCATCACTTCATATTACACCAAATAAGGGCCTTACAAGACACCACACAAAGCGATTCCTACACCACAGAAACAGTGCGGTGTCTTTTTGGTAGTGTTACGCCACAAAAGTGCAAATATACAGACACAATTAATTAATATCCCTTGCCCTAAATCTGAGGTCTGGAGGAAAGACAAAAATCAACATTTCATTTTAAAAGACCAATCCTCTTTACATCTTCCTGCATGTCAAAGATTAAGTTTAATGTCTAAGAGTAAGACTGAGAAGAAGAAAAAAACAAACTGATGGCTCCTCCTCTTTCGCAGTCGACCGCAGTCCCTAAATGTCGGACTTATTCAGGTTGACTTTTGACGGTAGTGGGCCGGCTTCCTCTTCCTCTTCCGCCGCAGAGCTGATGATCACCAGGGAGGATGGAGGGTATTGGGTGAGTTTCTGGTCCTTCATGCACTCCATGTCCCCATATATGCTCAATTTCTACAACACAAAAAGGCGGCAACATTACCCATTAGCCTGCTTGCTTTCATACTGAAGTCATTAATCGCGCTTCAACACAATAAAACCATTGACTCATCCATTTTGAACACAGGTAAGGTTCATTAATGCACACCAAACACTCACACCACTCAATACAGTTTTAATACAGTTGTAATCCCAAGAGGGAAGTTCACGCTAATCTAACTTGATCTGGTCTGAAGTCCTTTGAAGACTTGCAGCTAAACTGAAACTGAAGCAAGCTCTGAATTTACTTCCAGGCCAAACAAGATGTTTCTGGTCGACAAGATCCTACTTCGCATGGAAACCTCGAGCATGTTATGCCTTCAGATGTTGACGTGGCCCCGTTTTCATACCCGACTTACGGACAGCAGTCCCAGACTCACCTCTGCAGGGACGTACTGGTCCACGGCAGTAGCCACTGTGGCACAGCAGATCCAGATGAGGACCAGGACAGAGAGGACCAGAGTGGTGGTCAGGATCCAGCCTGGAAGCCAGGGGTTCCTGAAGAAAAGATATGAGTGGTACAACCTGAAGGAGCTTCAAGCACCTTGATAATGGAAATCCTATAGAATTTACTGATATAAATGCACAAAGATTACATTATATTCATTTGGCAGATGCTTTTATCCAAAGCGATGTACAAAAAGGGCAGATTTAAGATTACTTCTTAAGGCATTGTTTCCAACCAGAAAAATTGAAATTTGTCTCCCCATTCTTTTTATTTTTTACATTTTTGGAATTATTATTTTTTTTTAATACTTTCCCTATAACAAAAGAATATTTTACCACAAATGATACTGTATGTCTAAATAACTTATTTGGTCAATTCCACCAGCAGTGGTTGGAATAAAAACTCCCATATAAATGTCCCTCAAGTAACAGATGATGAACTAAAGAGAGACTGACCTATTCTGAGTAAAAATCATATCTTAAAATCACATGATCCCATTTCTCAGGTACAAAACAGTGCACTTGCAGGTCCAAATGGAGATATTATTTTTAGATTCTGACTATCAAGTCAGAACGCGAGGTATTAATTAATCTTCCACACACCTTTCCCTTCCTCAGAAAGGAGTCAGCATAAAATGTAGATACATTTCTTTAAAAAATAAAAATAAAAATAAATAAAAAGTCTAAATTGTGCCGTGCAGAACAAAATCTCTATCTGGTCATGGTGTGCCTTGGATGTTAACAAAAAAGACAAAAGGTACAGCTGGTTAAAATGCAGCTACTTAGCACTGTAACAGGGAAGTAATGAGGCCAATCTAGCATCTGACAGAAAGGGGTGGTAATCCTTCCCTTCCTCACCAACAGATTATTCAGCAGGCCAAGCCATCAGGGAGCCCCATACAAGCTGTCACCATGTGAAAAGGCCCACCACGGGTCAAGCACATCCTGACCTTTACACAATGGTATTTATCAGGAAGCACTGTGTATTAGCGGCTGGGCCATTGGATACATGATGACTATCACTTTTACTTATTCAAATGGAACAATGTTGGATATATAAAGAAAACATATCTCCAGACTGGCTCCTGTGAATCTCACGCTCTTTAAGGTCACACCACTTGCAATGCATACACTGCACGTTGCATATGATAAAGAGCAAAGACAAAAAACGTCTCTCTGCGGGTAAAAACAATAATGTCCCGCTTTCTTAATCTTCTCAGCAGGACAGATAGCTGGCAACTGTTTGATTTTAACTGCCCGCAGAGCTCAGTAAATAACCAGGGCGGTATTTCACGAAGCGGGATTAAGGAGTTAGCCGGCTAACTTTTGTAAATACTTTGAAGTAAGCCAGGCTCTCATCCAATCGGATCCCAGCAAATTCAAAATATTTATAAAGGTCGACCAGCTATCTCCTTAATCCCGCTTTTGTGAAATACCCCCCGGTAAAATGATACAACTTCAGCTGAGGAGAAGACCATCTCCGCTCAAACACCATTCACTCCTGATTTGAGATTTAAACCCTAGAAAAACACACCTCGAGAGACAACTGAACAGATTGTAGTTGTCCTCCGAGTCGCTTCTGTCCATGAGCATGTCCCGGTCGCGCTCTTGGATGTAGGTTCGGTGGTAGTCTTTGTAAACAGGGTTGCTCAGTCCACGATCTGTTGGAGATCATCATAAGCACCAGTTAACGAGAGGCAGCAGAACCACCAAACCAACCAATCAGAGCTGGCGTATGCAACTATGCTCAGGTAAAGGGTCACTGGAATTCATTCCAGGCATGGATAAATGCTCCAAAAATGTTGCGACCTCCAGATGAAAGACTTACACAAGCTCTGTGCCTGCTCCGGGACTTCCTCTCTCGACACTTCAAACTGAGGAATGAACTGGATCTGTGGTTCGGTCTACGGGTTTAAAACAGGACCGCCTTCTTACGATATTGATTCATTTTTACAGTCAACATTTATAATCATTCATAAATGAAAACATGTAATGTCTACACACTGACACATGCTTCCTGCTCATCTAAAAACACACGCGTTTCAACACTGAATATGTAGGCGGCGCACCTTACGACATTACCTGGAATATGACCACTTTACCATCATCGGCCTGGAGGTAGAATGTCCAAGAGGATGTGATGAAACTGTGTGCAGAGCTCATGACGTCATTCCAGAAACCTCGGACAAGTGTAAGGGGGTACAGCAGGTGAATCCTGGGCATCATGGCCAGCAACTAAAGAAGATATACATATGAATCGATAGAAATTACAGTGACAATGACAGAAACAGAGCAAAAAAATTAAATACAAAAATAGATAAGATTACATGCATTCTTACAGCCTAGGGTGCAGGCCATCAAATCGAACTTTAAAAATACACCCAGGTTATCATTTTTAACAAACCACTGCAGGAAACTATCAAGATGCATACATACAATATATGGAACACATTCACTGGTAACAGGACATGCAACACTAGCCTGTACAACTAACCAAACTGGTTAAACAATTCCCCAAACAGTAAGAAAAATGTAGGGGTTGCGTTATATAATGTGTGTCTACCTGTTCCTGCCTCTGCTCTGCGAAAGGCAGCTGGTTCTGACAGCCCAGGTTGCAGGCGTACTGTTCATCTGTCTGCGTGTAGGCTTCGCGGCAGGCTAAAAGATCAATTTAAAACGGCACAACATTTAGCCCATAAAATGGGAGCTGTGAAAAAAGCAACACGGTCACTGGGAATTAAACATCCATCATAACTTTAACAAGAGTAGAAGTTTTGCCCGCAATCTTGGTAATATAGAAATAATGTAAAGATTGGAGATACATTTCATTACAAAAAACATCACGCATTAGACATTCTAGATTACGTATTACCCAGTATAACAAACGTCAACGAACAATCATAATATTTGGAATTCTTTGTACTTACAGGAGCAGGTCAAACCAGTAAGTTGACAATGAAATGGCTAGAGAGTGAACTTAATATCAACATATAGTTAGCTACCTGAGTCGCATTCTAATTTGGTCTGATTGAGATCTTCGCCCTCGCCCACAAACTGGCAAATAGAGAAGAGACGACAGCCCCTCTGACAGGCATACAATTCCTCCTCCTGTAAAACAAACAAAGAAATCAGAGCGGAGTCGAACACAATTGCAGCTCGTATCCATTGTGCCCCAAGCGTACTAATGTTAGCTAATTGTCATATCAAACACGGAATTTAAAAAAAAACATTCCGCGCGTACTTAAATACTTATAAATAAAAGGAAAACAAACAAATACATTTTAAAAGCTGCCACCACAAGCTAACACTGCCCAGCTAACGATAACAAGGAGCAGGCAGCTAGCTGGCTGAGATGGCAACCAATTTCAACAGCGAGCTAACTTGGCTAATTTAGCTACTCTGATATAGGGACGTAAACAAATCTCGCAGGACAGGCCGTCAAACCCCATTTGTTAAACATATGAACGTAGACAGTCTCCCTGCAGGGGCGATCAACATCCTCGCAGAGTAAATGAACGTTAATGAGGTACATTTTCGCTGGATAGCCAATTTCTAAATAAGCCAGCTACCTAGTGCTAGCATTTCGGGCAGTGTTTACTTTGCACTAGCCCTGAGCCTACACAGCGCTGCGCAGCTGGCGAGCCATACTGACCCGGGGGTAAGTGTGCAGACTGTAGGTCATCTGGCACGTTTTGTGGCAAGAGGCTGTATTTCCCAAAACGCCGTCAAACACGTCGGCAGAGGCTGCAGTGCATGCCAGCAGACAGCACAAGCTGACGATGCTCCCACATAACTTCCATCCCTCCATATTTGTTCCTTTGAGATCTGCACAATAAGCTACCCGACCCAGCTCAGCCGCAACGCCGTCTTCCTCGTTCTTCTTATGCCTCACATACAAAATAACGCGAGACTATACGGGACGACGGGAAATCACGAGACCTTAGTACTTGGACTGTAAAAGCGGCTCGGTTTATGTTCACGATTGCAATTATTGGCCTACTTTGTTATTGTAACGCCTCCTGTAACGCCGTTTTCTGTATTGTTGTCGTGGTCGAACGTTTGCTAGCTAATTAACTAATTTAATTCTCAACACGTTGGTTGCTATAGCTTGATAGTTTGACGTCACTATGATAGCGACAGAACATGTAGCCTATAATTGGTGTACGCTTGTAATGAAAGCAACCTCAACTGTGTGATGTAGTGTCCTATGCTCAGTTATCTCTTTTTGCCGATAAACCTTGATAGCTACATTATAACCAACGTTTTCAGCCAACAATGGACAGATTTGTTGTAAGACAACCCAAAAATGAGCCCAAAAAGCAAACTACGACCCATGGGAAAGTGTACAGACAAGCTACAATAGAGTCTTTGAGGGTGAGTAGTAATATGACGTCACGTTTAGCTAATCCCCTAGTTTAGAAACCAATCCCGATATTTTCGTAATGGTGACTTTTTTTTTACATTAAATTACCGTATCGTATTATGTTGCAACGTTACAGATTACGCTGGACATAAACAACGGATCCCGGATTTAATCATCCCCCACGTAGCACTGTTTAATAGTGAGCAGTGATACAGAGCTGTTCCTCAGGAAGTGTCAGCACCAACCTGAAGCAAGATAAAATGATGGTCTGTCTTTATTACAGAGAGTGGTCGTGATTGAGGACATTGAGCGTTTTAAGTCAATGCTGGAGCTGCCAGGACAAACGAAGGAGAACATGCTGTTGGCCTTGACAGAGTTAAACAAGAAAGTGCCGTCTCAGGAAGTACTCAGATCTACCAAGATCGGTAAAACTGAAGCTTTCTTTTGTTTTCAAGATCATTACTGTCTCCACTGATTGCGTCATTGCCATGGTGTTAATAATGTATTGCGCCCTATAACGTTTAGTCATTTATTCTGCGCAAAATTATTAGTGCACAGAATATTGGGGTGAACAATGTGAAATGGATTGCCATATGTGCATGCTGGAGATGTCTGTGTACACACGTCACATGCTGCGTTACGTTTTAAACGCTAAATAGGCGCTTAAGAGCATGCATTTGATTTTGTAGGTCACACTGTGAACAAGACACGCAAGCATTCAGATCCCGAAGTGAGCGCGCTGGCGCGAGAAGTCTATAGCCTTTGGAAGACCTTCATTGAGGAGAATGCAAACAAACCCTCCATCGAGGTACGATGTGATGTGCAGACTGAGGGGCTGAGGAACAAAGCCAGAAAGCTCCTGGCAGAAGCCATGAAACTAGAGGTAATAATAATAATAAAGGGAATGGTCTTAAGTCTCATAAAAAACTAAAATACTAATCAGCATACCCACTATCCTTGGTCCACATAGTTGTTGATTCTTCCAGCATTTACCTGGCCATACAACATAGCAACTCTTGGTCCTGTCTTGTAGATCCACTATCCTGAGTTTTATTGACGTCTGAACATTTCTACGCACTCCCACCCATTGTGCTTTCATTCTATGTGAAAACATTAGAATTTATGATCCATAACCGTTATTCTGATTGGTTGTTGTCTTTTTGATCTTTTAGGCAGACCATGCCCTGATTGAGAACATTGAGAGAGAGGTGTTCCACCAAAGCTCGCGTCTCATCAGTGGTGCTTACCGACGGACGGTGAGGGCACTTGTTTTTGCCTTGAAACACAAGCCGGAAATCCGCGCACAAGTCAAGGACAGCAAGCTGTCAATCAACCAACTTGTTGCCACCCACAAAAAATAACTATGGTGCTAAAACATAAAAGAAGAGATTGCTGGAAAAACTGGGGATTCCACTGAAGCTGGTCTTCAGATCTGTGCTAGAGGTTTTTTTTATTCTGGGTGGCATTTGTGGAAATTTTGATGCTGTTTTTATAATTTGTTTTATCATTCTTGTAACTTATTTTCTTAACTATACAATAAATATTCAACATAATGACATTATCTCTGAGAAAAAATAGTTTCAAAGGAATGTTAAAATTTTCAGTTCTCTTTCTGTGGTAAATGGTTCATATTACCTAGTTGTTGATCCCTATGCCTGATCATGGCAGTCGCTTTGGTGAACAAGTCTAGGCAAGCCTAGCTCAGCCCGGACGCCTGTATGCAGCCAGTGAGGAATGGGTATGTAATTTATATATTGTGATAAAAATGGACATCACATGGACATCACAGGATGTGTGTGTTTTGGCGACAGTAAATTTTCATGAAGTAGCCTACGTTATATTTTCTAGTCTAAAACCAAGCAATATTGTGACATTATTTGAATTGCACACACACACTGATGATACAAGCGTTAAAACAAAATATTACAGGTCTAAGTGTAGGGTATGTCATTTATATATTGTGATAAAAATGGACATCGCCTATTTTTGTTTAGATACATTAGTTCATAAAATACACATTTTTTAAATAGTTTTGTTGGCCTATATGGAGAGTTGAAGTTATTTTAATGTCCTGTTGACATTTTCTATACACAGAGAATGCAAACATTGAGCGCTTTTTGTTAGTTGTTGCTCCTCTGACATTGATTGAGTTTAAAACATGGGTGATGTCTTCCTCTGGAGAGTAGCTATCTGGCCTAACTTCCCTGAAGTAAAAACGGAGTAAAGTTTCAATACCAGTCCCCCTCTCGCTTGTGAAACAATATTGACTGGGCCATAACGACTACAAGAGATTATACATTTCAGCCAATTGACCTGTATCTTTAAACATATCGCCAGCCAGCCAGCCAGCCATATCAGTATTGCTGTTGCAAAAAAGATAAAGGGTATATATAATCTTTTTATATATCAATTATAAATGCATGTATTTCAAAGTATGAGAGAATTGCTTGAATACTGTCACTTTCATTGAGTCGCTTCAGACCTTAGACCCTATCAAAATCCTTTAAGATTTAACTATAACCTTGCCCCATAGTTCTTTTTTTAAAGGTGAAGTTATGAAATTCAGTGATGCATGCAAGTTTAGTTCACAAAAGTATTATATATCAGTTGCTTTGAAATAGTATTTATATAATATATTTAAATTGTAACATGGAGATTAATGTATTGTATCTTTTCACAGTAGTCCTTTTAGTAATAATATGGCAAAAGGGCAGGGATTCAGACAGTGGCTTCAAATACAGAATATCTTAAATTTCCACAAAAAACAAATATGCTGAATTTAGGCCTCTCTTCCTAAAGTGTAAATACTCAATGTAATAATCAGAGCATTGGAGGGAAGTCAAGCGCCACTTAAAAACAATGTTTACAGTAAAACCTCTACCTTACTGTGTAGTAGGTAGTGTATGCACATTAAAGGCAAGGAACCCATTTCATAGCAGAAAAATCTCAATATCCTTCCACAAGTGTGTCACACACTGTGGTCAGCATGTGACATTCCACTTCTCTGATACATGAGCAAGAAATCAATATTTGACTTATTTCCTGAAACAAGTCTGTGCAGTTTTGTGTTAGCATACAGTTTATACTTTTGGTAAAACAGAATTTAAATTCCTCAAAGTAAGACACAAACCACCGGAGCGCACTGAGAATAGACTATACAGGTTATACAAGCAGTCTATATGCAAACGAGAATGTATTAAGGAATGAATAACAATGTGATTTAAAAATATAATTTAAACAGAGGAAATGATATGTGGAGCAATGGATTCTGCACCTTGTATGAAAGTTGAATAGCATGAGAATTAATTAATCAAGAAACCACAAAAATTAATTCAAATATGCTCAGGCACTTTTGCTTTATTTAATAATGTATTTAATAAAGCAAAAGAAGGCTTTTCATATTTGGATACCTTCAATAATAAAGGCAAGGAACATTAAATTTGACCTTGTTGGTGAAGCCCTGAGTTTCTCACAGTTGCTGAATTATGTGACATCTGGTTTATCATCACCGACTGGGTCTATTCATTACAAAAATGACCACGTTAGTCATTCTAAATTAAATGACCACTACAATAGTGTCTCTCATGATTTTGGAGTGGGGGAGAAGGTAGATCTACTTTATAGCAGCACCAGCCACACAATGGCGATCACCATGAGGATAACAGCCAGGACACAGATGCTGATGAAGACAATGTCGCTGGTGTCGTGGGGCTCTGAGTTCTCCTTCACGACGGGCCCGACGTCGGCCTCCTTGGCTCGCCGGGCCAGCTCATTAAGCTTGTTCCGCTCATCTGCGGTGATGAGGCTGACGGAAGCCACCTTCCGCTGGGCGTCGCACTGAACCTCGTACTCCTGGACGTTCTGCTGCTTTCCGTCCGAGAAGTCGATGTAGAGGGTGTTCACCAGCATGGTGATGTTTCTGCGCTTCTGCAAGAGCAAGGTCACAGCTCTTTCAGGCTTTTTGACGACTGACTCGCTTGTTGAGATGGGAGGCTAATTAAATTAATGGCTTCCCTAGACTTAAAAAAAATATTTTTACATTATTAGGCATTTGGAAGGCGTTCTGATCCAGATTGACTTACACAACATTCTTTACATACAATCCAGCTGGATATTTACTGAACATGATTCAGGTTATGTACCTTGCTGAAGGTTACAATGGCCGGCCTGTGCCAACCCTGGGAATTGAACCTACAACCTCAGTTTCCAACCCAACCATTATGCCACACTGCCACATCACATTCCTACCGGCATCCTGTTTCGTTTTTCTTACAAATCTAAAAATTACTCTGAACTGTGCTATGCTATTTCTGCCTCTGTAGGAAAAAAATGCATTACCTTATTTCTAATTTGTTATTAACAGAGTATTCACCCTTTGTAATGTAGATAATGTGTCCTGAGATTATCTGTAAGAGATGGGAAAGGAGTTAGACAGAGCACTAGGCCCATTTACCTGCCCGGCAGTACCACAGTTGTCAAAACGAGCCTGGATCTTGAATGCCGTGGGTGTCATCTGTGCAGAGCAGGAGGGGTTCCCCAAATACACACTGTCACGCCCCAGCTGGGGTAAAGACTGCTGGGAAATCTGCATCTGAAATTCAGTCCTGGTGCAGCTAACGTTGACGGGCACCACTTGGACACAAAGAGGCACATGCAAGGGACATTGTGTTAGACACCAATGGCGACTTCAAGCGAAAAACATAATGTATTTTTGATACATTTTGGTTCGTCCCCAATGTGCGAGATGTCTGTTGGACTTTTGTATGCTAAAGACATTAGTTCTGTAAGAATACAATAACTATTGATCCCATCTTGTGTACATGATCTTCAGAAGGGTGTAGGCTAGATGCTACATGAGCACTCACCACCTATGTAAGAGGCAGAGAAGCCTCTGTAGGCAGAGTTGCGATCAGTGTTGAGGATGACCAGAAGCTTGTTGGCTTTGGAAAGCAGGGGAGGAGGCTGCTCTGAGCCACACCATCGCCCCAGCAATTGGTCGGCCTCACTACTCCCATCATGCACGGATACTGAGTCGTAGTCGCACACATTTGTCAGGCTGTTGCGGTCCTCAAGTTCCATGCTGGTAAAGAAAAGCTTTACCCGGTACCCAGTTTCCAAGTTAATAGTCCAATGGCAGTTTATGTTGTTGGGGTAAATGTTGGGGTAGTGAGGACTGGTGAAATTTACTTGTATGGCTGTGAGGACCTGCTGGCATTCCCCTACAGAGAGATAATACAAATATGTGTGTGGTGACTTTATTTATTTATTTATTTAAACAGTTTTTATGAAAAGGTTCTCAGCTATCAACAAACTGATGGCGTATTAACAAAAAAATTGCAGTTAATCCAATATTATAAAGTTAGCAGCTTGTCAACACCATGTTTACTAGATATCGATAAACCTACTTAACACATCACCAATCTGTTGTGCACGGTGTCCATTTTGTGTCTTCAGGCAAAATAAAAATTGAATAAGTGTGTATGCTGATCAAATGCCTCTACATCCAAATGGTTTAGGTGGCTATTGTCATCTTCACCTGAGTAGTAATAGGCCTTGAATCCCCTCCCTCCAATATTGAAGTCAGATTTGAAGACCACCAGCAGCTGGTTGGAGGTGGTGACGATGTTGGGGGGACGGTTGTTCCCACAGTAGTTTCCCAGGTGCCTGTGGGTGACAGTTGGCCCATCAAAGAGGGCCACGTAGTCAAAGTTGCATCCTTCATTGTTCTCCAGCTGGAATTCCAGGAAGACCAGGCTGACAACTGTGCGGTTTGACACATGCACAGTCCAGGAGCAGTCAGCATTATTGCTGTATTCGACAGGGTAGCCCGGACTGGATATGATACCCGAAAGGCCGGTCAGGACTCCTCCGCACATATCTGAGGGGAGGGGAAAGGACACAGACACCAAGGCAGACGACAGCGTGTTAGAGAAATCACAGTTCAACAGGCATTAATATACAAGTACATTCATTCACGTCTCCATTACACATCCAGACCATATTCTGCGACCATCTTCTTTTTGTAAGTCTTGCATTAATTCCTGAGAATGCATAGTTCTCATTGTCAGCTCAAATTGAACAGCGAGAACTTCTTCCTGCAGCCTGTTGCAAGTCCCGGTCGAATTGAACGATGTGACAGACATAAATTGTATGCATATTTGTGGTCTCGTATGAATGGATACAGTGCGGTCATATGGAAAACAAGACAGGTCTTCCGGCGGCGAGGTGTTTGCAAGGTTACCTTTCCTGTACCCGACCAAGAAGCCCCTGTGAGCCACGTGTCTGTCCGAACGGAAAATGATGGACATGACGTTCCAGGAGGAGGTGAACTGCGGAGGGGAAACGTCCCCACAGTACTTCCCCAGCAGGTTGCCCTCGTCCTCCGCGATGCCGTTGTAGATCTTGATGAAGTCGTAGTCGCAGTCCGCGTGGTACTCCAGCTCAAAGTGGTGGAAGGTGAGGAGGACAGAGGAGCCCTCTGAAACCACAATCAGCCAGACGCACTCCGTGTTGTACGGGTACAGACCTGGGAAGTTTGGGCTGGATACGTTGCCGTTGGGTGCAGAAAGAATGCCTCCACATTTGACCCCTGGTGGTATAATAGCGTAATGTTGCTGAAGGAATATTAATAGAAAGTGAAAGGTAACAACCCCACGGTTTACATATTAAACTTGCACGCCCTCATTTCCCTAAACAATTTGAATACCTGGACCAAGATAATATGTAGCATACAGCTATAAGATGGTGAAGGCAGCCCTGCTGTTCGCCAGCTATAATCATGATTTCAACTTCATTTTTCTAAAGTAGATATGGTTCGCTTTCTTATTTCAATAATTTAGGTTAAAACAGAGGCGCACAGATCAAAAGAATGAAGTGGCTACCATCATAAAAAATCCACATTCAACATTATTTCAGATAGAACGAGGCTAAAGATTCAAAAGCGATAGGCAACCTACAAATAGAGGCTTTGATGAGAAATACCTCTATAAATACATTATATTACATTCATTTAGCAGGTGCACTTATCCAGAGCAATTTACAATGTAGGAAAGTATAAATGTATTCTCCCGGTGTAATAGTACCAAACCTAAGTAACAAACCTAACCATTCCCAGACTATGTACTAAAGCACGAATGCAAAGCCAGAACCAAAATAAAATTATAGTTACATACAGATATAAGTCCTAAGAAGAAAGCTTGTTTCACAAGCCTAACTAATATTGCAAAATCATTTATTTTACTGACCTATTCAATAAATGAACATCAACACAACAACCGATGAATTTCTTTGACATGTGGACTGCTTACCTATCGGGTGCACAATCAGAAATACGCGCAACAATACAATGTTGTTTGATTAGTATTTTAATCCTTAATATTGATGATTTTATGCAATGAATAAAATGATTGTCAAGATTTTCACGAAATATTTATTTCTATATTTAATTTCGATGGATCAATTTGATTTGATGAAAAGAAACATCCGATGCCTTTTACCTGGTATAAGATGTGAAAAAGGACATGTAGAACAAACCCCAAATAAAACAATTACGCACATTTTCAAAACACTTGTGCAAATAGGTAAAGGTCAACACTGGTTCAAAACCCTTTTACAATGTTTATTATTCATTCAGTATTCCCTAATATAGGAAACCACGACCACAGCGCAATTACTAAATGGTAGGACAATCGAAGTAGATAAAATCCATACCTTTTCTGGAGCTAGCCTTGCCACAAACACAGAGAAGATGAATGAGGACAGTGATCCTAAAAGCCATGCTGTTGTCTTTTTGAGTCACGCTTCAGACACAATGGACGAGGAGCGAGCAGGAGCGAGAGGGGTAATGTCAAAGCCTAGTGCACCGAACAGAAGCCCAGGGAGTTTGTAGATTTAATAGAATGCTTAATAATTTATCTCGGCCTTGAATGAAGAACCCGATAGGCCGCCCTCGCCTCCTCCACTAAATTTTAATGGCCGATATTGGATGTCTCCACAATTTACATGCGTGCAGGTGGCTTGTTGGGACACTGTTTGGAGAGAAGGCGATCAATGTTTCATAAGTTCAACAATGGCCGGACACGCTTCCATGTGGGCCGGACAAAAGAGGTCCACTGCCCTGTCCATTCTGGTGGTCAGGACAAGGGTCTTGGCAGGTTGGCGGTGAGAACATAGCCCACAGAAGGTGTGAGCAGGCCTCACGCACCAATGGAGTCAGGTTTCATTAGAGGAGGTCAACACCGGTACATTATTTGTGTGCTCAGCAGAACAGAAATATGGGGTATATTTACCAAAGCTGGGTTAATCAGCACTGTAATCAACTCCAATACAAAATAACAACACATGATGTTTTCATAGACCTGTACTCAATACACACAACACACCTGACTGTATATAATTTCATTCTTGTGCATATCTAAGCTCTGTTATCCCTTGTCACATCATCTGTTCCTTTGACATGGTTTTCAATTACAAGCAGACACCGTGCACCAAGGGATAGTATACAACAAGAGGTTAATTACATAGCACAAAGCAATCATTATTTTCATATTCCACTGCAGACTGTTTCTGCAGAATATTCCCTAAACACCATCTACACACTGTAGATCCCCCTATCCTTGCACCTGATTACAAGGCTAACAGGTGGGAAATAATGCTCAGCACAAGATACAAGCTTCTGTAGCAATGGCATTTACTTTGATAGAGTTAAACAGCACACTTGCACCGTTCATATGGAAGACTGACATGTATGCGCTTGCTGCACAATTATGCCCATTACATAAAATATACAATTAACGGATAGCATGGGATCACCAATCCTAGTCCTGGCTAGCCACGACCTGGGGAGTCAGGTATAGGTAAGCAGTTTTTTCTTTGTTAGTAATTCAGCAGTTAATCGATTCATTAAATCAGTTAAGTACCCATAAGTACACAGCTTGCTTTCTTAGGCCTAAATTGATGGCTGATTTTAACATAAAAACAAACCAGTAGGCATTGTGGCTCATGCTTATGGCATTTTAGACTGTACATGTCTTGGCATCTTTGGAGAATTTGCATGTGCGTTAAAAATGTGCATTTCCTGGCAGAAGTGTGATACTACAGTGTAGTTTCATCTCCATTGTGGAGGTCCACCCTCCCTCCCCTGCTTCCAAATCTGAAATATTTGGATTGAACGACTAAAACCTGAAACAAGAGTCTTCATCGAGTCCAGCTCTTCTCAGCAGATCGAACACGTCGTCATTAAATTCTACTGAGCCGCATACGAGAGCAAAAGGCGGTTTGTGACAAGACTTCACCAAAGTGTCCACGAGCTCAAAATCCAGTCGGCCCAGATGGGTTTTGTCCCGATAACTCCAGGGCAGGTTTTCAAGGCTCTCCTCCTGTTTGAAAGGCAGTGATAAGTTGAGATGTATTGTTTGCAATGTTTATTTTTGACCATGTATTTTCACTTAAATGTATTTCTGACTATTTCCTTCCTGTAATCATATTCACTTAGAATGGTCTAGAAGTGGGGTTCATCTTTCCCCCCCCCACACATAACATGATTGGGGGCACTCATTCATTTACATTTTAATGGGGGATTCAAGTAACCAATAGATTTGTCTTTTGTACCATAGCACCATGGCACATAACCATGAAGCTAGGTACAAGGACAATACACAAGCAATATACAGCATGTACTTGCCTTGCTGAGAGCAAAATGTGTCGTGATATTCCAAAAGTGAGATTGCTCCTGAAGAAAGTCTTTCATGTAGATGTCTTTGTAGTTTCTGAAGCAGCCGACCAGTTTGACGAAGGTTTCATCCTCCTCATCATCGGTGATGGCCTGCAGCAGAGGGATCATCGGTGCAATCCCAGTGCCAGAAGCCATCAGCAGAAGCTGCCCGTACTGGGAAGCAACAGGAGACACAGTGAGACACACCTAACCTGACATTTTTCTGTAGATTTATTTCAGCGTAGCTAAAAACCACTTTTTGAGCAGCTTTGGCTTAGTTGCAGCTCACTACTACAAAATATTCTTAAGGCTCCGACACAGAGACTGAACACGTTACACACCTTGTCTGACTTATAGGGAAAACCTCCAAATGGCCCCCGCCACTCTAAAAAATCTCCTGGTTTCCAGGTCCTGATGTACTGGGACATGAGGCCATCTTTGTAGAGCTGAGGTATGATATAATGCTAATTATTATTTTACTGAAACATGCAACGGAAACAACAGCAATGACATTACAATCACAAGAACATTCAAATAATTGGTTTGCATTCTGTTACCTTGATAAGAAATTCACAGCACCACTGTGTATTCACTGGACTGATAGGGGTGTATGCTCTTTGAAGCTCTAGACCGTCGACAACACCCCTGAAACAGCGATATGACTGTCACAGGAGAAACAAAACAACCCTTTACCTTATACAAATTCATTCAGAAGATAGCACCATACCTCAGCACCAGGTGCTGTCCCAGACCCAGTGCAAGACCGCCACCAGTTGGCAGCTTGAATCTATATAGGTTCGTATCGTCGGTTAAAACCTCAATGGACTCCAGCTCAAAGGCACTGAATGAATCCGGGCTCAGTGTAACGCGCTGTTTTTTCTGCTGTAATATGACAAAAACATGAAGCCAAAAACATAAGCACGCGCTTAATTAATTCAAACATTATGCCCTGGAAACAATTTGAGTAGATAACATACAAAGGGTTTTGTGAAGATCAAACGATAGTAGTTATAACCGATTTAGCTAGAAACAAACGACAAATTAACTGCACTTGAATCGGCCGTGACTTATGACTTTGGTCATTGGGGCTACAAAGGTTGTTTTGTATTGTATTGTATCTTTTTTCAGGGGGTTAACGGACGTACTCTCTCGGAACCACTACCTGGCTATTTCCTGTGAGAAGTGAGGGGTCCCCCCTCGCTTTAGCCTGGGCCCATTTCTCAAAGTCTTTTTGGAAAGTGTCAAAAATACAAGGATGACAGCCACTGCCGCAGCACTGAGAAGGTAGTGGCTCTTTCGGCTTCAAACGAGCCCAGATGTCTTCCGCTTGGTTATCCAAATCGTCATGCATTAGAATTAAACTAGCCCCACTGGCAAGCTAATTCATTATGTTTATAAATCACCAACATACATAACTTACTATTCACGATACACTATTTTCTGTTTGGCTTAACAACACGTGGACTTGAAAAGCACAGATATAACACAGCTATGCAAATCACATATTCTGGAACCACTGACTTGTCACCAAGATCATGCGCCTTTGTGGAGCACAGCGAATACCTTGATATCTATCGGCTAGCAAACCAATATGCACATTGTCACAGCTGTTGATAGAATTACTAGCAAGCACTTCCGCGTTTGTGAACGTCCATAAGAAAGCGTGTAACAATGTCAAGTTTTAACAATACGCACACACTTTTTCGTACACCATTAAACTAAGGACACAAAATAATTAGAATTCATGTAAATACATTTATTTTAAAATTTATTTTATGTATTAACCCGAAGATACAAATGAAATACAAAGACACAAATGTTTAGTGTCGGTATTCATTGTCACGGTTATATTTCGAACGACAGCACTTTACACACGGATTTGTAGACGGTGCCTTAGTATGAAGGACGTTCAATTCCCAGAATCCCTATCGTACAACATGGCTGCCCCCTGTACAGATGTCCTGTGATGATCGCACAGTTCAACGCGTCTGTCCCTAGTTTACGTTTAAGTTACGTGCAGTATATGAATTTTTTCGCGTGAAAACAAAATACATTAGCAAAAATGTCTAAAGTAACGACGCACAGCCTTAAAGCCACGAAGCTTGTCTATACGCTAAATTATTTCACTGAACGAAGCAGGATGAACTCGCGGATGATCGGACAAAATGTTGCTGGGCATCGGTTCTTCTCCATCAGTGGCTGTCAGTGTTCGAGGGCTCCTCCGCAAAGAAAACCAACACCCGCTGTTCACATTCCCGGACTGGAGCCAATCACCTATGCCGACAGAATGCACTATGTTCCTGGTTTGGCAAAGCCTGCATTCCCACGCTGGGAGCGTGGTTGGCACGACCCCTATCATCGTCTCGGGCCCAAAGATGAGGAGATGCCATTACACAAAGAAAAACCTTGTTACATATTTCACCAGAGAACAAGTGTTTTGGAAGGTAATTTGAGTTGTGTCTACTTGCAATTAAGTCTGGTTTTGCTGGTGCGACACTAATTTTGTTTTAATAATTATTATTGGCCTGCTCCTGTACCAAAAGATGTCTAGCCATGTACCTAGCTAGGTAACTGCTGACCAACTAATGCATATCCACCCCACCCTATCAAAACAACTGGGATACAATGAGCTATAGTGTTACCGGCAGTTGTATTGTAGTTAGCGGGTTTGTTATGGGTGTTCGTTTTGCCTTGGACTTGATATTGTCAATTTGCATCAGATTGTCTTCTGCGATAAACAATTATTCTGCACTATGGATAGTTGTTGAGTGTGGCATTATTAAGTGGTGCAGCATAGCACTTATTATTTGGAATGTAGTTGGTGCAGTATCAATTAAGGAGCCTCGTTGCACGTGCAGCTACGTGTAACCATGAATCAATGGCGAATGGTTATTTAGTGAGGTTGCAAAGTGCTTTATTACTCGTTCTCTAGCTGTTTATTGCCTTCTGAATGTTAAATGTTGTTTTGATTTTTACAGGCGTACGACAAGCATTGTGGCTTACCAAATCCAAGCCGATAAAAGGGCTACCCTCTCATATTTCGTCGTTGGCTGAAGACACAGCCAATCAGGTCGAGAATCAGGATGAAAGAGTCCAGCAAGCAATAAAGCACGCAAGATTTTGGGACACCACAGAAATTCGGCCTGCTAGACAGAGGTTTTGGTGAGTTATTCTTGTAAACGGAATAAACCTTATTAATTTCCTTCATCAGTGTTTTGTAAGTAACTTACATTTGATTACATTATAAAAGGGGGAAATGCACCGTCTGAGTAATTTTTGATGTAAATTGAAGCTACCAAATGAGATGCAAGTGTGTACTTTGTTGTTTTTAAAAATATATATTTCATGTTTTTTTCATATGGTTTCAAGGACTGAGTCTACTTTTTTGTTTTTCTATTGTCAACTAAATAAGCTACATTATTAACTGCTAGTTAGGAAAAATACAAAGTTGTATAATTAAAATGAATGGAACCATTATGAAAACATTTCTAACGTTATGAGAACAAACCTTTCATTTAAGATATTTTACATCCCCGTTTTGTTTTTGTCTCTTCCACTGTGGGAGTGGCACAGGTGGTACCGTAGTTCAAATATGAAAGGTGACATTTGGTCCAGTGGGGGGTCTAAGAGCATGCTAAATCTAGCCACGAGGAAAGGGTGGCCAGTCCTGCTCACAGTGGGGACTGTTTGTATAGAGCCCTTATTAATTAATCCAGTCCAGGGGAGGCCAGGATCTCTCTGGCACTGATCTGCCTCCTGCCTGCCGCCAAGGCCATGATATCTTCTGTCACAGTACAGAATAGGTGCCCTTTTCTGTAGGGAGAACAGTCTTTCATCCCCGACAGGTTGTATTGCTTAACATTTTCTTTCAATCCTTCCGTCAGCTGCCAGGGGAGGTAGAACCGGGCCGTGCAGACGGTAAAATGTCATGCCAATTTCTCTTCTCCGTAAGATACTGGCTGTAGACACCCCGTCTATACTAGGTGATCTCCAATTTGTCAACCACAGTTGACTGATGCTGAATAGCACTGCGAGCTGGCTATTTGAACAGCGTCTTTAAAAAGACCACAAAGCACTGAATAAAGTTAAAATGTTCTCCTTGCAAATTGTATTGTAGGGCTTGCACAGTGGGGGGTCAGGGGGGTAAAAGTAAAATGAAAAGTGAAAATAGTTCCCAGTGCAGCAGCCACCGTGTCAGCCGTATGTGTTCATCAGGGCTTATGGAAACCACAGCAGCACCTTGCTTAGATACACACAGATGCTTCTTTCATCTCTAATCATCTCATGAAAACGTAGAAGTCTGCGGCCCCTCATCCTCGTGCTCTTTTGAACCCTCTGAAAACATGACAGGAAGTTTCTCAAACAGAAAGGTAATTTCCGCCTAAAAGCTCAAGGTTTTCTCCCTTGGAAGAAGCTGAATTGACGGTCAAGTTAAAAGCAGGGTGAAATCAAACGGTAATGCGGGAGGGAGGATCGTTTTTTTTTTTTTGATCCGTTTAGTCTCGATCCGCCAACCAGACATAAAGAATTTCGGTTTAAAAGTGGTAAAAAGATGTGCTCCCCTTTCCTGTTTCCTTTTGGACTGTGCGCCTCGGTAGAGGACAGAGGAAATGAAGACCCAGGCAAAGGGATCAGGGCAAAGTTAATAAAGACTCCTGAGCGCTCAGATGGTGGCAGTCAAAGCTTAGCCCCCTTAGCTATTGTTGCTCTCTTAGGGGTGGTTTTGGTGAGCTTTGTGCAGAGGTAAAATTGAGAGTTACGAATGTAACTACGGTTCTATGAATTCTGGATGAACGCTGGTGGTCAGTAAGAATGAAATGGAACCAGGTTCACAAAGTAAAAGTCTGCCCCAGTATTTTGTTCCAATCACCTGGTTTTGCTAATTAGCACAATTCCTCAGCCAGGAGGTAGAACTAATTAGTGAAATCAGCTGGCTGAGTTCATGGGTGGATGAAAAACAATGCAGGACTTTTAATTTCGTATCCCTGGACGTTATACCTCTGGCTTTGTGGTTCTGGGGGTGTCTGAAGTACCACCGTGCTATCGCTTCAGCCCAGTTCTGCTGGAGGACCTGCTTCACCTCTGTGGGACTGTACAGGCAAAACACCCGGCGCTGGGCAGGAGGATGGCAGCTGACAACTACAGCCTGGCAGCCTGCTGGAGCAGAGGTATGCCCGGGGCTCTCGCGCCGTTACACCACACTGCCCGGGCTCTCGTGCCGTTACACCACACTGCCCAGGGCTCTCGCGCCATTACACCACACTGCCCGGGCTCTCTCGCCGTTACACCACACTGCCCGGGCTCTCTCGCCGTTACACCACACTGCCCGGGCTCTCACGCCGTTACACCACACTGCCAGGGCTCTCACGCCGTTACACCACACTGCCCGGGCTCTCACGCCGTTACACCACACTGCCCAGGGCTCTCGTGCCGTTACACCACACTGCCCAGGGCTCTCGCGCCATTACACCACACTGCCCGGGCTCTCTCTCCGTTACACCACACTGCCCGGGCTCTCTCGCCGTTACACCACACTGCCCGGGCTCTCACGCCGTTACACCACACTGCCAGGGCTCTCACGCCGTTACACCACACTGCCCGGGCTCTCACGCCGTTACACCACACTGCCCAGGGCTCTCGCGCCGTTACACCACACTGCCCGGGCCGTTACACCACACTGCCCGGGCTCTCGCGCCGTTACACCACACTGCCCGGGCTCTCTCGCCGTTACACCACACTGCCCGGGCTCTCTCGCCGTTACACCACACTGCCCGGGCTCTCGCGCCGTTACACCACACTGCCCGGGCTCTCTCGCCGTTACACCACACTGCCCGGGCTCTCGCGCCGTTACACCACACTGCCCGTGCTCTCGCGCCGTTACACCACACTGCCCGTGCTCTCGCGCCGTTACACCACACTGCCCGTGCTCTCGCGCCGTTACACCACACTGCCCGTGCTCTCGCGCCGTTACACCACACTGCCCGTGCTCTCGCGCCGTTACACCACACTGCCCGTGCTCTCGCGCCGTTACACCACACTGCCCGTGCTCTCGCGCCGTTACACCACACTGCCCGGGCTCTCTCGCGCTGTTACACCACACTGCTGTCTTTCAACTGAGCAAACATCACTTCACAGAGGGCAGTACTTGAAGCCAAGGACTAACTGCTTAGCTTGTGTTTGTAATGGCCAACCACCTGTAATTCCTGGATTTTTAATAGAAAATAATTAATTTACATGGTACTTTCTCCATGGTCAGCAAACACAAAAAGTGAACTGCCACTTAAATGTTCTTAGATGTTATTTTATTAGGCCTATTTTAGTTCTAGAATTGGCAAGACCATTTTTGAACCAATTAGCTAGCAGGTTTCTGTCTCCATGGCTAAGTACTGCTGGAGTATTGAAATACATGTTCCACTGCTTGACACAATAGCTTGTCTTAAGTGTACATGAAACATTACTACCCCGCTACTGTAACTACGCTGCATTGAAAGGGACCAGGGTATCTAGGATTGTTCTCTATACAAACTGAACACAACAGGTTAAGCTGTGTATGTGGCCATAAATCAGACTGTAAAAAAAAAACAATCTGCTTTTAATGTTGAAAGGTTAATGTTGAAACTTAACTTCGAAGTCTGATTAATCTTAAGGTCCATGTGTGCAAATGCTCAATGATATGAGATGCCATTCAATAAACCGTTACCATTAATTAAGTGTGGATTAAGTGTTGATGATATTTAATGAAGAGTGGCAGTGGTGTATAATGGTTTGTGGGTTTATTCCTAGCTGTAGAGCTGTCATTGTACCCTTGAGAAAGGTACTTAACCTGAATTGCTTCAGTAAAATGTCCATTTGTATGAATGGATTGCATGTAAAAATGTTACCTGTGTAATTTGCTCTGGATGCAGTATAATGTAAAAATGGAAGACAGAAATAGAAGCACTCGCATACATTTCCGACCATCCATCCCTTCGTGGTCCAGGTGAAGACCTGTTCCAGGTGAGGGGAAAGAATGGGGTCCTCCTGAGCAGCGCGTCTCCCCTCCCCGCCGTCGCCGGGAAGGAGGAGGTGGCGAGCACGGCGGACTACGTCCTGGAGACCTTCTACCCCATCTCCCCAACCATCGACCTGCAGCGCACCCACGTGTACCAGGAGAAGAGCTGCACTGGTACCCCCCTCAGCCTATCGGTCCTTACGCACGTCCACTGAGCTTTAGCCAGTGCAGTTCTCCCCCAAACCTGTCCCTGGAGATCAACCGGACCCCAGGAAGAATAGCTGCAACTATGCTGCAGCTAATGGGGATCCTAATAAACTAAACTAAACCGTCCTGTTGGTTTTCAGTCATGATATGTAAAAAAATGCTTTAATAAAGGTTGTGTAAGTCGCTCTGGATAAGAGCGTCTGCTAAATACCTGTAATGCAATGTAATGGTAGATCTCCAGGAACAGGGTTGGGGACCACTGTCCGACAATATAGTGTAATATCCATTACTGAACAACTGGAAGGTGTGTGGTAATAGAGCAGCACTGCAGTGTAGTGTGGCGGTTTTACACCATGAAATGGATGGTGCGATGAGTTCCATTCTGTTACCTCACAGGTTTTCGGGAGGGCTACCCATACCCCCACGCTCACACACTCTTTCTCCTGGAGCCGGGACAGACCCCCAGGCTTGGTCCCGAGCAGCTGCGTGCCAAGATGATCATGTTCGCCTTCGGGAACGCGTTGGCCAGGGCCCAGGCCTTCTACGGGGTGCGTGCAAAGGGGGGTGTATTCGGACCCTGCTGGGTAGAGATGGGATGTCTGGAGGGGACGGGGACGGGGACGGGGACGGGGACGGGGGAGGGGACAGGCTGTGTCTATATCCAGTGATGGAGAAGTTTGAACAAAAGCAGTTAATTGCCCCCATATCAAGGAATTTTGCTGAAACTTTGTCTGGGGGTGGGCTGTTAAAGCTTTTTTAAGTTTAACCTGGTAGGTCAGTAGAGAACTCAGGTCTTTTGCAGTGACAGGCTGGGGAATGACAGTAGGTGGGGAATGCAAGGCATTGTGTTCCAGATGTACGGGGCTGATTAGGTGGCCAGATGCGTAATTCCAGTTTTGTGGGAATTTAAGCAGGATCCCAGTCAACACCCCTACTCTTAAAAATAAAAAATAAAATTAAAATTATAATAATAATTTTAAAAAAAATAAGGGGCAGTCTTAGTGAATCTTTGGGATGATCATCCACAGTGGGTTTGAAGTGTATTCACGCAGTCACAGCATGTGGTCAAGAAGTGCCTGTGAACCAGAACCCATCCTTTGACCAATCTCAGGGCATTGCATTACAACATGTAAAAACTCCAGCTTGCTTAGTGTCTGTGTCTGTGTCTGTGTGCGTGTGTTCGTTCGTTCGTTCGTTCGATAACCCCTCAGACACAACCCCAAGTCTTGGAGCAGCCGGTGGTGGTGCAAGGCGTGGCAACTAACGGGCGGGTCTTCCAGTTTGCCGTGTTACAACTCAACACCACGGAGCTGGAGACCGACACAGGCGTGAAGAACATGGTCTGGCTGGAGGAGGACTTGCCTCTGTACGATTATGCCAAGGTCCTCCCACTAATCAAGAAGAAGGTGGTTCAGGTGAGTCCGACATCCGCACGCGAACACGGAGAAAAACACGGTGTAACATGTCTGCTCTTACACCGGCATAGAGCTCCTCTGTCCTGGAGAACTTTCAGTTTTCTGGTTTTATTCTTTGAAGTCTCGCTTTATCACAAATGCAATGTGCTTAGTTTGTTCCATGATGGATGAATTTTCCAACAAGATAATTTCAAGAACCTTTCCAAATGTTTTTCCAGTCCTGTAATTTCTGGTTTAACCACTTGGGGGCAGCCTTTACAACAAAGCCATGGTGGTTTTTTTTGTTCTTTTTAATCAATTTTTATGTAGATGAGAGTAGCACTTAAACACATCACAAAGAATGGCAGGCAATAAGATACATCACATCAGCTACACGCATCAAAAAAGAATATAACACGGAAGTGGTTCCTAGAAAAATCTTTACAAATATGGAATTATTCATATGGCAGGAATTTCTTCTGCCAAGTTACCTCATGGTGGAGCATTCCATAGCAAAATTTAAATATATAAAATCAAAAAAGTCAATTCAGTGGACAGAGGAACCATGTTGACCAAAAAATCTGTCTTTTTCAATATGGTTTTGGTCCAAGTTCTACGCCGGGTTCTAGAGGACCGCAGTGAGATATTTCCAGCACTCTCTAAACCTCTGAACAGCACAAAATGCAAAACCAGTCAAACCTAAATCATGGGTCTTGAACACAAGTCACTGCCCATTGGTTTTTGTTCCTACAAGTTCTCCTGGCATATTTCGTCCAGTTATTTACGTAACATCTAGGAACATTTATCCCAGTACAAATATAGTCTATTCTTTGTATAAAGTTAGTTAAATGACATTCCATTCAATTATTTTAGTTTGCCCACTTTCATAATAAAGACCTTCATACTTGCTTGGTTTTTCAGTCAGTCAAACGGCTCTCTCCTAATGAGACATGTATCCTAGCAACACACTCCTGACAGATCCACTGAGTGATGTCTGTACAAGCCGTCATGGGCTTTATGGAAGACTGAATTCTTGTTCAGAGCTACATACTGATCTTGGGAGTATCTTGTCGAACAACTCAGAATTGGGTGAAATTAATTGAACCAGAAAGTGTGTATGTGATGAAATTTAAAGCAGTGGATTGATTCTTAATTAATCAACGAATCACAAAGATTCAGTTTTGAAACCAGGGGGGTATTTCATAAAGCAGGATTACCGAGTTTGCTGGATAATTGCAAACCCGGAACCCTCCCAAATTTGGAACAAGGATTGAAGTAACGAGAGCTGTTCCAGATTTTATTCAGTGCAGTTATCCAGCTAACTCGGAAATCTTGCTTTGTGAAATACCCCCCAGATCTCTGAAACTCGATGCATTTTCCATGTGGATGGTTAATTTAAGACGGCGGTGCCCTGATTGACTGTATGAGTGACGTTTCTTAATCTCCCAAGGTTCCTGCTGGCTTAGCCGGATACCGGCCCGACACCTTCAAGAAGTTCTTGGCTCTCTATTTACATGGCGTTGTGTAAGGCCAGGGGAACAACAACTTCCGATCTGCGGCCCCTTCCCTCGACTTGAAATCAACCAGCCTATGGTGACACCGACCTCATCCCCATCTGTTCCGTTTAGTGAAACCTCTACAAATAAAACGAGAGGTTAAGACTGGATGTGGCCTCCATCTTGTCTATGTTGCGTCTCCTGAGGTTTCTCTCAACGTCCAATCAAAGAAATCACTGCAAACAGCTTGTGTTTCAGTGTGGCTGCCAATTTTAAAAAAAGAAAAAAGAACCCGCTATGGAACCTGCAGTACACAAAGAGCAGTGAACCTTCCGAGCCTGGTATAATGCACAGCACAGCTGATTCTGGTTAATAAAGGTGCTCCTATGCATTCACTGACCTGGAAGTAATAAAGCATGACCTTTGGAATACATAATGAGGCCACTTGTCATTTACACCCTGAACAGGATCCCACAGGGCTAAATTACATAATTACGCTGCTCTGTTGTTGTAGCGGCGCACAAGGTTTTTTTATGTACTGTAACATGTGCCTACAATTCCATACAAAGGAACACAACATAGTTATTTTGGTGTCAAAGTACCCAGGACTCTAATAAAGTCCTGTGTCTACATTGATGGGATGTGTGGTTATACAAATGTTGGTGTCAATCTGTCATGCTGACACAATAAAACCTGTTTTACACCATCTGGACTTTACAAACATACTCTAGTGCAGGGCTGCTGTCAGTTACATTGCAGTTCAGCCAATTGAGGAAATGAACCCATAAGTTTCTATGAAGATTTTTCAATTAATAATATGGATTTCAATACAATTCCTGAATTGACCTGGAACTGATCCCAACTCTGCTCCACTGTGTCCTCGGTAATTCTGTATCACATTGGTGTAAATTAACATAATTTCAAGAGACAATCTATTGTCTAGTTTCATTGTCAAGTCAATTGTCTGGTTTTCTAATCGAGATGGGGGAAGACGTGGCATTGAGGACTGAGGCCTGCTCACACGAGACCAGTTTATAAACACATCCTCCCTTTGCTCCTTATGACCCAGTGATTTCAAACGCTGGCCCCAGGTTTCTTCTTTGTTCTCATGCATACAGCACCACATTTGGCTTGCGTTAAACCCAGCCGAAGTGCTGATGCAACATAAACGGGTCTACGAGCAATACTGAATACTCTGCTTCAATGAACAATTTTGCATGCAGATAAAGTGTCAACACAAATAGGCTTCAAGTGCAGATAAGAGACCTACAATGTAATTGCATCACAAAATCTGATGACCGGTTAAAAAATGTAAGAGCTCGCATCTGATGCAGTTCTTATGCTGCAGTTGCAGTGATAAAAGTACGACGGACCAGCTGTAACCTCACACCGGAAGGCCATTCATATTCACACACAATCAAATTAACTAAAGTGTTCCCTTGCGTAACCCGATAGCATTTTGTTTCTGAGGCGACGCATCACCGCGATCTCCCGAGATGGTTACGACGCCTGGGCGACAGGGAGGGGGGCGTTTCAGTTACACGGCGTCTCCAGCGGCGATCGTAGGGTGAACAATAATCGTGTTGCCGCCAAGGGAGCTTCTCGCCTCAGAGCTCGATCCACTGCGCAAGTCGCCAATACAGCGGGAGCCTGTTGTTCACAGAACGGGATTTAATCGCCATCATCTGTCCCAGCTGCATGTAATACTCATCAAATGTTCCCATAAGGGACGTGGCACTGATCGCGATTATTTGCGTCGGTAACGTTTAACCCTGAATCAGTGCAGCATGGTTTTCGGGAAATGTGAGTGCATAGGCTACGTAACACGTCAATACACTAGTGACCAATACTACACATGCTATTGGCCAAAAATTGACAAATTGAGGGGTGGGATTGGTTAAGACAAATGACTTCTTGAACAACCCAAGGATTAGGGCCCAGGTGCAATTTAGCAAAACGGCAGAGCATGAGATCTTAAGACACCAAAGCAACACACATTGGGGGATCATTTGGGGAATTTCATTAGGAGAATACAGAGAATGGAATATTCATGGCACCTCTGTGCCATGGATATGATAAACGATGCTTTGCACAAAAATAGTAGGACTGTTCAACAATGAAAACATTTGACCCTTCCCAGTCGACCCAGACATGATAGTGAACCTGCGGCCTCATGGGGAAATCTGGTGAAAAATTTAATGTTATGCACCTCCAAAAACATGAGTTTAGAACAGCTAACCGAGGCAAACCAGTACAAAGTCAGGCTCCATTTCCATGTTAATATTTATTACAGTATGGAGAAAGGGTGGGGAAAAACAATGGGATCGTTCATATTCCATACCATACTCATGAAGAAAAATAATTTAGTTACTGTAGAAATTATGGTTCTAAATGATCCTTTTTTCCCTTTGCATTAAGAGAAAAATAAGGGAAAACAATTCATCCAGAGGACCAAACATTTACAGCAATACAACTAAAACAAATTCTTGCATTTTCTATTCTTTCTGCACTTATAAAGACTGCCATACTTTGGGAAAACCTACCCTAAGCAACCGGGCCTGCACAGTTATAGCAGACCCATAAAAATATATTTAAATAGTTCACTGTTTTAAAAGTATGACATACTTGTAAGTGCAGCAAGAAATGGATACAAATCTGCATCAAACGTTACATAAAACAAAAACAAAAAATTAATTGGGGGAAGGGAATTGCAGGGAGGTGGAAAAAAAAACATTCCTTGATAAACATTAAACAAATATTGAACACAAACTACAGTGTATAATTACTTTTTTCTCTCATTATAACCAGACTACAAGGTAAGAAACACTGAAACAGCTACAATGTTCAATAACCAGCACAAAGTTATGCCCAGGCAGGTAATATTTTATACATTACATGATACACTTTTTGATAGAAGTGGGCTTTTACGAAAGTCCATCTACAGGTAGTGTGCTGTACATAGACCTCGGCTTTTGCACGAGACGATGGCGCGACAGGGTAGCCTACGCGTGCGTCATTGCCCGCGCCTTCCTTTCGACAAGCCGACGGCCACTAGTCGTCGTTTTCTAATAACAGAGCGCGCCTGCGGAATAGCGGTCAGAAACATTTTTTTTTATTTAAATAAAAAAAGAGGACACGAAACGCAGTGCAGAAAAAGACGTTCTTCCTATCGTCGTTACAAAGCTTGCCAAATAACAGCTTTACCCCACCGAGTCAATACAGAGCCGTCGTCGATTCCTTGAATGCATCTTTGAGGTACACTGAGCAATGCTGTTTATTTGTATGAAACGAGTCCTTCTCCATCTCATTGTCCTTACCTATACATCCCTTACTTTCGCCAAAGTGAATGTAGTCTCGCGGGCAAGTCGCTGAAAGAGTCCGTGTCTTGACGAGATGCACACAAAAAAAAAACGGAAAGAAATCCACTTACACTTAATAAAAGCAAAGCCTTTGAAAGCAGAGTTCTTCCACAATGCGTCCAAACCAAACGATGTCAGTTTTAGCTTAAAACAAGCTTTAAAAGTAATAAATGTTTCACCAAGTCCAAGGCATCTTCTGAGAGTTCCATGGAAAAACAGGTTTGAAAGGTTGTGACACTGTAGCTGGATGACAGTGTTATTTGGGGGGTGGGGGGGGGGGCATTTAAACAGTACATTTCCAAAATGAAATCAGTCCACAGTGTGTTTATGCCGTTCAGATTCCAGTTTAAATGAAACCGATTGCTTTCTGCCATTTTTATTCTAGCATCCAAATGTGGGGAGCCCACACAAGTTTGAAGGTGAACGCAAACTTAATTATTATTTTTTTGTTGTTGAAAAAGTCTGTTTGTTTTCTTTTTAAATCACAGGATACAAAAACAAACTGAATTACTGAACCAAAATGTAAAATGCATCATGTATGTATCCAATCCTTTCAGAAGCTGGTTTTGTATTGTCTTGGGTGGCCAGAGGAGGGGGGGGCGGGTTTCAGGGAATGTCCTTAATGTTTTTATTTTTATTTTAAGTATTTTATTTTTTATTTTTTTAACTGGAACACAAAAAATCCAGCCATTTGAATTTCATTGTTGTCCATCCATCATCACATTCCACCACCACCATCATCATCATCGTCATCTTCATCACTATCATCAGCTTCATCGTATTATTGCATGAAAGTAAACTCGGGCTGTCTCCCCGGGTCCTTGCCGAAGTGTTTGGCTGCTTCTTGCATACGCTCTTGAATCTTGCGGAGTACGTCTGAGTGAGTCTTGTCCTGGGTGGGGGAGGGGAGGAATCACACACTCATCGTCATGGTAGGGGAGTACTGAAGGGGAGAGAGACAGGAGAGGGCTGAAACAAACTCAAACCCGAGTGCACACACGCACGCACGCACGCACACACGCACCACGTATGCTTAGATATGCATGCACAACCCATGCAAGCACGCATGCACGCATGCCTGCACATGCTCACACGCTCACCAAGAACATACAGCTTCACTGTACTTTGGTAAGCAGTGCCACTCAGGTAGTGTAGTAATTTAGAAACCAGGACATGATAGTAGCAAGTGCAGGCAGTTGAGAAAAGTGCACTCCAGCCCTAACCCCGCCCCCTAAGTCACACATGCACCCCAGTGCTCAGCGGCCTGGTTTCCTAGACGACTCACGTTTTCGTTCTGGAAGGAGTGCAGGAAGTTACCCCCCAGTTCCCCGTCATCTCGAGGAGTCCCTGGCGGATTGCTAATGCCACTTAAGTTGTTGGGAGAATTCTGCCAATATGGAAGTAAAAAAAATTAATAAAAAAAGTTCAGTACCTTCAGTAACCCCAAGAATGGCCTTGAGAGGGTTCATATGTTAAAAAGAGACACTATTTCAGTGGTTAAACAAAATTTACAAACATGATCAATGTACAACAACAGTGGCAAATATCCCCGCCGATTTTACACCCAGACTAAATTACACCCAGAACCAAAAGATTATTTAAAAGTGAAGATGGTCACCTTGGGAAGTCCGTCTATGTCACCTGACCCTGTGAGGCAGAAGAAAGAGAGGAAGTGGGTTATTTTAACACGACAGGATCACGGCTCGTTAAAGTGCAAAGTGTACACGCTGCAGAAGAATGCGCCCACACTGCGTTTCGTTGATCTCGTTAAACTCTGGGCGAACACGGAGGCAGGCCCGCGCTGGGAATCGATGCCATTGACGGGGAGTTCAGGGGCGGGGCTTACCTAACGACCCGTTCATGTGGTGGGGCTCCATCCCGCCCATACCCCCCATGGGGCCGTCGGAGCCAGGGCCCATGGGAAACTAGACAGAGAGAAAGAGAGACAGAGAGAGAGTGAGGAGAGAGAGGGTGGGGGTAGAGAGAGAGACAGAGTGAGAGTGTGAGAGTGAGGAGAGAGAGGGTGGGGTAGAGAAAGAGACAGAGCGAGAGTGTGAGAGAGGGCAGAAGAGTGATAGGGAGAGAGTGAGGAGAGTGAGGGTGGGGTAGAGAGAGAGACAGAGCGAGAGTGTGAGAGAGATTAAGAGAGGGCAGAAGAGTGATAGGGAGAGAGAGAAAGGGAGTGAGAGAACAAGAGAGTGCGAGTGAGAGAGAGGGAGGGAGAGAGAGACTGCACGGTCAGCACACACACCACTCTGACAAATTATTTAGTCTGTAGGAGGGGAGGGACATCGTTTAGCCTAAAATCCTGTGGGAATTTCAGAGGGAGGTTTCAGAGGGGCGGAGACACACTGAGAGACTGCACTGGTCATTACTCACATCCATCACATCCATCACATCCACCAGCCAAGGACACACAAGCACAGCTTTCCTCAGCCTCACAACACACTAGTAGCACTTATTTTCTGTCATCGCCTTTTAAGCGCTTAGAAACACACACACAGACACACACACAGATAAATATCCATATTATGGCACACGCACACACGGATGGATTTCATAGTGTCCACCCATAATGACTAATCATCTGTACACACATACATACACACTCATGTGCCAATACAATAACCTACACGTGGAACAATTGAAACTAAAAAACCGCACCCACACCATTTAGTGACGGGCTTCGGGCTCCAGCAGGAGTTTGTGCTGAAGAATGCGCTAAGGGTCAGGGTTTTACGGGTACTGGGGGACTCACGTTTGATCGGTTGCCCCCAGGTGGTACAGTGTTGATCATTGTGTAGAGGTTGTCACTGGAGTTAGTAGAATCTAAAAGACAAGGAGGAGGGAGGTCACCTCAACATGGCTAATTGAATGGCTAACTCTAAAACCTGTGACTAAGTTCCTGGAGGATTCTTAAGAGCTAAAGCCGCTTTATCGTTGACGTAGCCCAGTGGTCAGGATTCAAGATGGCGTCGGGTAAGGGGGGGGGGCGTACCTGCTGGGCTCGGCATAATAGGAGTGCCGGGGGGGCCTCCTCCTCCAGGTGGACCCTGATTGGGTGGAAAGACAAACGCACACAAGATCAAACGCACGCAAAATCAAGCAGTGAAGTAAACGGCGCAGCCCTGTCGCTCGCTAAAACGCATGCTCTACTGCGGTCGTCCAATCACACGGGCGACAGTGTACAGTGATGGTTAAGGTGCTAGCCTGGTTTGGCAGGGATTCCACGAATGCTGTGCAACAGAACAAGACTTGTAAGGTGAATTCAGCACTCGAGGTTGTATGAGAAGGGATCTGCCCACACATACAGTGGCCTCCATTGGAGTAGAACAGAGTACACCATAGAGTTCGCCATTGTTCCTCTCCAATACAAACAGACCAGAAGAGGAACAAAGGCACATCGGCTCAGTAAGAGATCCTTCCGTTTGGCACAGTGAGCAACACATCCGAGTAGGTAACGGAGAGGAAGCGGTTAAGGCCCAGAGTAGCGGCCAAAGTTCTTTCCATTGGGCTCCACCGTGGATGGTTTCCAGTCCACATAGCCGCCAAACCTTTACTCCAGTTACCCTGCGGCCATATTGGAAAGCGCTAAATATGCGAGGACTACAAATAACCAAATGGCCATTTAATTTTCGGCTGAATGAAGCATATTTTCAATTCCTGAATTTGAATTACCATAATTTGTCTTACTAGTTTGCATTAAAAAAGTGGAAATTGACAGATTTATTAACTACCGATTAACACTGACAAAGGATTCAATGAGAAATCTTACCACATATGTGCCGGGAGAGGACGACGAATAGGGAATCTGTCAACAACAACACACATTCAGTATCCTCACTGTATTGGTACATGTATAATACACTATATTAGTATCTATAACATATTTAATTTTTTTCTATCATTTGTTCATTGTCAAATGATGGTGCAGTCTTATCAAGGACACCTATATTAAAAAGGTAATATTAACATCATCTGTAATTCACTGAACTTCAACAGATTCATTATAAGCCGGTACCAAATGAACATTCCTGAAATCAGATTTAGACGAGACGTGAACAAGAAATTTAAATTTTATCGCACTCATTTAATTTAAAAGGTTTCTGAGTTGACTTGGGAGTGTCATATTTGGGAGTGTCAATTTCCCGCCATACTCACCGAGTTAGCATTGTTGGGGTTGGGCCATGGACGGCCAGCTCCGGGGCCCCTGCAACAAAGAGGAAGAAACCCCGTTCAACGCCTTGCCAAGTCACACGAGAGAGCAAAATAGCACAAACACACCCTGCTAGGCCTCCAATGGGACCTTCGCGGAAAAACAACGGCACGAACATCTTCAAATGTGAGAAGCCTTAATAAGTGTGTGAGCGTCTTTGGGCTCGAGGGAAGGTGAAAAATAAGGGCGAACGTCTTCGGACGCATGCTTTTGGGAGCCTTGCTCGGGAGCGCGAGTGCGAGTGTCTTACATGGTCATCCCAGGCATGCCGGGCCCTATTGAGTTGGGTGGAGGTCTCATTCCGCCGCCATAGTTCTGCAATGATAACCAAGGATCAGACTACCATAACCAGAAGACACCCGGGAAGAGAAGAAAAGAGAAGAGAAGAGACAAAAAGAGGGGGTTAGTCGAAGGGAAATGCACCGGCGTGAAGAAGCCTCAAGTCACAGCAGACAGACCGAGTGACAGAAGGAATGGGAGACGGACGGACGGACGGACGGACGCTCGTTGTTCTGAGCTTATGAGAGGAACGTGGGCCCCAGCGGGTCAGAGCATGATTAACTGGCGTGTGTTTGATCAGATAACTGTAACATTGCCAATGTGGGTGAACAGGAAGGCAGCTGTGGGTCTAACATTCTCACAAATATGTTGTGCAACTACTGTATCGCTCACTAGTGTTAGAGTCCGTTACACAACAAGGGCCGGTAATCTACTTCACTACAGAATCTTTCACAGGGCAGGTGAGAAGGTCTGACGTGATCTGTAAGTTGTTCGAAACACTTAAATTGACACACATAAAAATGGCCAATTGCAAGAACTTAAGTCAATATACAATTGGATTATTGTGTCAATGTGGGGGAACCAGACAGGATAACAAACCACAAAGTGTTAATGAAACATGGAAATATGTAGAGAAAGGATGTATATTCTACACTAAATTCAATGGTGAGGACAGTAAGACCAAAGGTGAGGACAGTAAGACCAAAGGTGAGGACAGTAAGACCAAAGGTGGAACATGGAACACAAACACAATAAAGGGATTAAATGAGGAGTTTGAAAGCCTCCCCGATTAACCTGCTCTACGCTAGACACGGCGCTCACTGTTATACACACCCGTCAGAAACAACCCATTGGGAAACAAAGGGTTTCAGTAACTATGCTGTGTATTCAATCTATTTGTTAAATATTAATCTTGGCCCCTTAGCACTTGCTATGCCTAAAATGAGCCGGATTTATCTGGTTCGGGCATCAGTAGCCAACAGTCTCAATGTTACTGAAACCGAGGGCTCAGATCCTGTAGAGGCCACGCTTTTTGAAGAGCCAATCAGCCCTTGCCAAATGACAACATTTAAAACAAGGCTCGGGTTTCTGGGAGAGCTTTGCGTTTGTAGGGTTGGCAGTGCTTAGGGAAGAACGCCCCAACTTTCCGAGGTAAACGAATACACCCTTGCGGATTGATACCAAAAGATAGATGTAGCATCTTTTTCCAATTCAAATTGAAATCACATTTTGGGCAACGGTTTTTCTCGCGACTGGTCGGCAGTGAGGCATTGTGGGATACCTGTGGTCCCGGTCCCATGGGGCCCATCACTCGCGGGGGGTTCATTCTTTGCATTGGTCCTCCTAAGTTGGGGTGCCCTGGAATCAAACACACACACACACACACACACATATGCACACAGCATTAGCAAACAGGCCCAGGGTGACTCCATTGGCTGTACACCATCATTATTATTTAATGCCCCTTTCCCGACCAGAAGCTTTGGGTTTGTGGTCTGGGACTTCCATAGGTATGAGAAGAACATGCACCTGTTCTGGGATCAGTTCATACAGCTCTGAGAAGCTAATAGCTGATTGGTCCACCTCCGGTTACAACCATAATAAGCATTAAAGCCTTAACTTATAATATTATAACTCAAAACATTGTGAGTTTCAATTCCCAGTTGGGTTGCTGCTGGGTAATTTTACTGAAGAAAATGAGCGCAAACCTAAGCTAAATTGCTTCAGTAAAATATCCAGTTGTATAAACGGACTGAACGTTAAAATGTGGTCTATGTAAATCGCTATGGATAAGACGGTCTGCTAAATGCCGAAATGTAGTGTTATGTAATGTATAAACTCGAGGCTCCATTACAAAAACTGCCCCCTTGCTCCTCACACCCCCCGCAAAGTGAGCATTTCCCTTCTGCCTGTGTGAACTGTGGAGGGAGGGGCCAGACAGACCCCCCTGCCATGTGACCCTCACCTTGTTGCCGTGCATGGTCCATTGTGTTGGGCAGCAGGGGCTGGCCCCCAGGGACCCCTCCAGGAGGCTAGAGAGAGCGTGCATGGGGGGAGGGGAGGGGAGGGGGGAGGAGAGAGGGATGGATACGGAACAGATGGGAGAGAGAGGACAAGCACATCACGTTAGACAGCACGCTACTCAGTCCACTGTGCAGTGCTCAGACATGCAATACATTTTAGGATTTATGGGAAATGGCGGGTACATTTGACCCACAGTATTAATCACGAGTCTACATCTTGATGTTTGTTGGATAAATTATGAATACATGATTTCTGATGATAAATGAAACCAACCCATGTTAGTCATTTGTTCCCCTCACATAATCTGGCATTCCCTGCTTTTGCATTTTCATGCCACTCCACAGAACCCTAAGAAGTGTTTGTCAGGTGAGAAATTAAAGCCTACCAAAAATTTTAAAACATGAGGCTGTTTTTTTGAGTGCACAAAATAACACTTTTGTTGTCAATGGATGCAGAGTAAGTGACTTATTTCAAACTTCAGGCACCTACCCCAGATCCAAAGCCGGAATAACAAGAGGGAACAAACTCGCTCTCCTTAAGAACCAGGTTAGGATGAAGGACACATTCTAGGCCTGGCTGGGTGAGACTACAAAAACTAGGTTTGAGCCGTTTTTGTTTCTCAAAAAATAAATGATATAACCAGCTCAAGGCACCGTTTCTGAAGTGAAATGTTTTCTGTATGTGATTATGACTGGACCACATCACCCGAGGTGGACCAGGAACACGTGATGCTTCTTCACAAAAAAAGGGCTTCGCTAACAAACCCCGCCAACAGCAGTACGGGCCTGGAATGCACGCAACACTGACGATGCTGTTGCCTGCATCTCCGCCTTAAAATAACACTGTGTCCTAGCAAAAATCTACTTAATTATTTACTGCATTTGCAGGAGAGAGGGAGCGAGAAGAGAGAAGAGAGAGAGAGAGTGGGAGGTAGAGAGAGAGATTAATAGTTTAAATTACACTGTACATTGACAACACAAATGTTTCTTTGTCATCCAAGGTTGATGTGAGAGAAAGGCCGATGGGTAGCACACGCCTGGGCGTGGCATGGCGGCCACGGAGAGCAAACAGAAATACTCGCATCCAATCAATTGAGGTGAATCGGATGAGAGGGCCATATTCGCAACGAGGGCGGTCAGAACAGCTCTGTGTGCCGAGCGCCCGTTGCCATGGTGAGGTGGAGGCGGCGGAGGGCGGTTCTGGTACAATACCTGGTTTCCCATTCTGATGGGGGGTCGTGGGCCGCCGGCGTATCGGGGAGACATGAAAGGCTGCAAACACAAAAGGACACGGGCTCTCAGACTGTTCAGCCCCTTCACACACGCGACCGAGCGGGACTCAGAGATGCGCCGCGTGCCGCTTCCTCCGCCCGCCGGCTGCCTTTGACACGGACGCTAAAGGCTCGTCGCAGACTAACTATCAGATAAGAAATTTTTCCCCACCTCAGCGCAGTAATGAAAGGGAATACATTACGACACTCAGCAGACTGCAGTGGCTTTCTCAAACCTGAAGTCCAAACTGAAATATTCTGGTTTCGGAGACTAAATGTGGAATCCGCCGTGCTCTGGAGACTACAGGCTGGATTAATGAAAGAATCTGTCAATGTTCAGATATTTAATTGATTTATTTTCTGTTCATCTTGACATTTGTAACTACAAAATGCCACAGATCTGCTTAATTTATGCTTGAAGCATGTTCATCAGCCGTATCTAAACTTGGTAGATGATTTCTGGTCCTGTTTCAAATGGCATGGATGTGGTACATTACCGTTTTTGCTATAAGAAGACAGAAAAGTTGCCACAATCACAGTTAAACGTCCTGTGTCTACAATCTGGACAGAGACCAAAGTTAAATACTACCCAACAGCCCAAATAAAGCAAGGCACAGAAGTGAGATGTTTCATGTAATACCTTCAGGGAAATTAAGCAGAAAGTATCAGAAATGAGTTATTCTCCAACTTAGAGGTCCCGAATCCTGGTCCTGGCGGGCCGCAGGATTCTTGTTTAGGCTATTCGTTTACAACCAGCAACCATTTCAGTCCAAAGAAACTAGATGAGGTGAGTTAACTGTGTAATCAAGTCTGTTAACAGATCAGTTAAAGTGCTGAGTAACCCCAGCAGACCCTGTAGAGACCCTGTGGCCCAGGGCTGGAGACCCCTGCCCTGTATATATTACAGGTTAATATGGCCGGTGTTTTGGGAAAGGGAAGAGGCCGTGCAGCGGCCGGGGGCCGGGGGCCGGTGGGGGGTTACCTGGCTGTGAGGCCCCATCATGTTGTTAGGGTTGTGAGGTGGAGGCTGTGCGTGGGGGGAGGGCTGGGAGCCAGGTGGGCCCTGAGGGGTTAGAAAGCCAGAGAAAAGGGAACCGGTTACCACAGAGCAAGAGAGCACAGGCAGAGACCAAACGCACAGATACAGCTGCAGAGAGGCCGAGCGAGCGAGCAGGGGGGTGGCTAAGCAGTGAGAGAGAGGGGTGGGAAAAAAAGAGGAGAAGAGGGAGAAAGAGAGGGGGGGGGTTGGGGAGAGAGAAAGGGCAAGAGAGAGAGCGCTGAAGGAGTACAGGTGGCAATCATTATAGGCATGGCAGCAATAGAACGACTTTTGAAACTTATATACATTTAACCACTAGAAACGCCTGAGGTGGTGGATAACGTAAAAAATCAGGTATATAAAAACACTCAAAATCATTCCACTTGACTTCACGAAACCCCTTGAGAAGCAAGTACTTATTTTGCAAGCATGTTGCAATTACGATTACTGGGAACCAGTTCAATTTGATGAAGGGTTTGCAAACACAAAGTCATCGTGACTCGTGTCGAGGTCATGTGACCTGAAAACTGCAGCTCGAGACTGCACATGGCTGAAATCCCAAAGCAGCAGGTTAAAAGCAACGCTTCCCGCGAAGCATTACCGCTACAGCGCCCCCGAGGCTAACGGTACAGCCCAGCCAGTAACTGGGGAGGCTGGGGTCTATATACAGCCTAAAAAACACGGTGACTGACTGCCTCTCTGCCCAGATGCAGTCGGTCTGTGATAGTGGTCGAGCTGGCGGTGGATTGAAGTGCAGTATCAAAACACCAAGCTGGACTCAGGAGGACCGCTGTCTTGCATGAGTCACTGCAGGGGTTGATGGGATATCTCCTCCTGGACACCCCTGGCCTCTGTGCCAGTCCAGTGTCATTGGCAGAGCCCTTAACTGCCACGCGTTAACGAGTTAATCGACGCGCATTAATCAGCGGCTCCGCCGTTCGGCGAGCGGCAGTCGAGCGCCGTCGCCAAAACGGGGGCCACCGCGGCGATAATTGCGGCGATTAGAGACGGGCCTAATTAAAGGGCCGGGAGCGCAGAAATTAGAGCGGCGCGGGGTTTGAAAGGGAGGGCGCGGCCGCACCTGCCGCCGCCTTTGTGCCGCCGAGGCCGGGGCGGCTGCCAGCGGCAGGGGGGGCGGGTGAATGGCGTGGAGACGCGCGCGACTTGTGGGGGGGAAACAAGCCGAGAGGGGACAGGCTTTCGGCGAGGCGCGCTCGAGGGCCGCCCTGTTTCCAAACACTGACGTCTTGGAGAGCGTTTGGGGAGGGGGGGGGGAAAGACGGAAACGCTGCCGAACAGCCAGCGCAGATGGCGGCCCGCACGGAAAACACAGCACTCATCCGTGGATATTCGCCCGTGTGTTCAGTCTCCTCATACAAGTACAAAACAAACAACCCTATTTCCCTGCCATTTTCTGATTGGGTATGACATTAGCGTTGAATCTGAGGGTGCAGCCTTCATGTAAAGATAAACTGATGAGGTGAAGGCCATTGTGAAATTCTATTTAATTCAATTCTATTCGATTTCATTTGTTTGCCGCAAACAAATTCTCTTTTTACAGAGAACTGTCACAAAGACGCATTACAGAAAAACAGAAAGAAAATTGGTCAAAAAAACAGGCCTGGACATACAGAAAGCAAACAAGGTAAAAACATCTAGTACAAATACACATTTAGTGCAAGAAAATACAGAACAATGTGTTTTTTCCCCACACTGCCACTGAAATGATGACGGTGGGCAGAATCACACTGGAAGAATATGAAACATTATCCTCCATAGCAACACAAAACCCCCCAATCTGCTCAGGGCTATGAATGAACCCCTCATACCCCACCTTCCCCCCTAGCCACAGCTGTCCCGAGTACCTCGTCTTTCTAAACGCTTAAATGCTTCGCTGCTACATTAAATGTATAAGGTTGCATAACTGTCTATAAACAGATCGATGTACAGCGTTAAGCTAAATGTGAAGAATGTAAATGTTTTAAGGATGTGTTATTTGATAGGCCGTCTACAGTACCCCACACCCATCTTGGACAAGCAGCTTTTTTTGTACAGAATGGCTGTACTTCCTGCTGACTGGGGAAGGCAGGAGAGGGGTCTTGGCGGGCGTCGCGGGATGGAGCGGTATGCATGCCGAGCGAAACGGGCCCGCTTCCAGTTAAATCCCTGGGGGGGGTCGGAGCGGAGAGGAAGGGGGGGGTTAGGGGCTCTTCAGTCTGGCCGTTACTCTCTCTCTGCACCAGACCTCAGCTCTAAGACCTGTGCTTCACACAGCCGGTCCACTTTGTTTAAAGTACGCCAGGAATGCTGCATGTTAGACCGAGGGCCGGACTCGCGCGCTGTGTCATTTCCTGCGTGCCGTTTCCTGGATTTATGTGCGAGCGCGGCGTCCGTTTGCAGAGCGGTGGGCCTCTCGGGAACACGCGTGCATAGTGTCGATCGGCGCAAGTGAATCAGCGAACCGATGGTGCGGTTCAAGAACATTTTCATAATCGCAAAAATCGGAGGGGGCTTCCGGTTCTGCTTCTGCGCTCAGACGTGACCGAGGAGGTAAAAGAGCGTGAGACACGTCTCGTGTGATTGGCCCATTACACCTCTGTATGCTTTGAAAACCTCTATGGCAGGGGGGGCCATTCTTCTTTAGTTTCACATGTGGGAAAAGCTAATTAAACGGTAGCATTATGAAAGCACTGGGCATTGAGCTAAATAACAGGGGTGTCACAGCCTCGTACTCATACAGCGTTTTGCTGGTTTTAATGTCGGGTGCAAAAAAAAGAAAAAAAAATTATCTGTCGTAAAAAAAATAAAATAAAAAAAAAGGGGTTTAAAAAAATGTGACTCCACCGTCAAGTTTTACAGCTGACAAGAGTTCTGTAACAATAGAATGGAAAATAGCCGCGGCGAGCGCCCTTTGTGCGGCGTCACTTAAGCAAATTGTTTATGAATGCGACGGCGCTCACTAATAATTCACGACTGTATCACGCACTCGATGGCGACCGTTGCCACTCGACTGTCATGAGAGGAACCGAAGCCTCCCGAGCCGATGCCCGGATATTCTGATGGGCCAAGTGTGCGGATGCAGAGAGAGCAGGGATAGAACCGGGATTGCCGAGGCGCCACTAGGGGGCAGTAGAGACTCGGACACCGGAGCGGGGGGGGGGGGGGGGCTTTGTTATCTCGAACATATTTCACGCTCACTGCTGATGCATGGCAAAACACAGGGGTAGAAGACATTGATTTATGTGCAACTTTCCATTTCATCAGTGCTAGTAAGACCCCGGCAGCCTCCTCCCCCCATCGCCCCTGTACCAGCGCAAATCATTTATAAAGGCTGGGATGTGGATTGGGTTTAGTTTGGGCTGCCGGTGTGATCCCGGGACTTCCAGGAGCCCTGCAGACGGGCTCTGGACTCCCTGTGTGGAGCTCTGTGGCCGTGTACGGTGCCGCGTGGTGCCCGCCAGCCCTACGGGTACCCTGGCACCCAGCTGGCAGTGATGAGCTAGATCAGACTTCCAGCAGCTGCCAGCGACAGGAATCCTCGCTCTCTTCTGCTCTGAGCCTCTGGCTAATGCTACTCCATCTCCACCCCAGCGCTAAGGGCGTTTGTAGCGTGACTCTGGAGTTACTATGGTCCCATGGTAACCCACAGGTGGGCGGTGCCGTTTTTAAGCGAACTGGACCAGACGGTTGGGACGCTATCCTGACGGCACGGATCGAGGGTGTTTTTTGGGAGTGAGCGGACAGAGAAACCTCAGCGGATGGAGGTCAGGGCGGAGGCGCTGCACACGGAAGCAGAACGGCCGCAGGATAATAAACATGTTTGCCATGTCTGTCTGTCTGCCAGTCCCGCCCATCTCCGAGCTCAGTCCCGCCCATCACAGAGCTAAGTCCCGCCCATCACAGAGCTAAGTCCCGCCCATCTCCAAGCCTAGTCTCGCCCATGTCCGAGCTCAGTCCCGCCCATCTCCGAGCTCAGTCCCCCGCTGCAGTGTGAAGCAGAAGAGCAGGGGGGGGAGGGCAGCAGGGGGGGTGGGGGGGGTTTGGAGAATTAAGAGGGAGGAAAATAAAGGGAGAGGGGTCTCACCTGAAAAAATCCTGGGGGGATGGGTCCGCCGGGCATGCCATCGCTGGGGGGAATGTTTCCGAGCACTGGGCTGGGGGCTGCGGCGGCACTCTGTAGGAGACGAAGAGGGCATGGGTCAGAGGTCAGAGGTCAAAAGGATTCCAGGATGACATGGCCAGCAGGAGGGCTGGGCGATGACACAGTGCAAACAATCCAAGTAAACGCTAATGGCCAGCAATACGTAGGACCACAAGCAGGAGACACGATACATATACCCCTGCCACCCAAAAACATACACGCACCCACACACAAACACACAGTAGCTCAAATACCGAGAACTCAACACACTCCCTCGAAACACTTTATGAATCAAACTCCAACACTGGAAAGTGGGTTTGAGCTCAGACTGCCACCAGGGCAGACGGCTAAATAAACGTCTGCTGCACTGAGTGTTACAGTATGTGTACAGTTTAGCGGAGGCAGCCGCGGTGTGTCATGCTAATAAGTAACAAAATGACGCGCGTCCGTTGAGATTGCAAATGTGCCCACACCAGTAAATGCCCGGCCCGGGCCCACCGCTGGGAGGATAATCTAGGACATGACAGCGCACCACAAATAAATGAAAGGAGAAGTAAAGAGGGGAACGCTGACCTTTCCCGGCACCAAAGACAAACTGTCCTCAGATGTGCTAATTAACGACGCGGGCCCGCCGAAAACCCGGCCCTGCTTGGGGCCCGTTGGCTAACTACAAAGCGCTTATTACCGGAGAGGAAGTGGCGTGCTAGGCTGCTGCTCAAATCAATTTGGCTCAATAAAAGCCGAGCGTGCTTCTCGCTCGACGACGACGGCGGCGGCGCGCTTCCTGTCTCGGCTAATGAAACGCTGCCTTTTCATGGCGGCTCGCGCTTCGCTGGCCGTGCCTTTTGCGTGCCGGCGACTAGAAACCTTTGCACCGCGCGCACCAAAAACCCCCCCAAAAAATGTAAATACTGCCCGAACAAGTAGTTCTCTAACTTATTTCGGTTCATTTGTGTCCTATAAACACATTAATAATGCAGAGTGGTATTTGGCTTAATTGATTAGGATTAGCGGTTCAATTAGTGGAACAATTCATTTGAACAACTAATTAAGCTTAATCAATTGAGACGCCTGCTCTGAATTGAAGGGGCGGATAAATCAAGGCGGTAATTTAACTCAGTTGTAATAAAAACCAGCGTACGAGACGCGATACGATGACCTCATCAAGCAAATGCATATCCCCCCGTCCCACCCATCTCCCCCTGCCCCACATTATTTGAGCGGCTGACCGTAACTTTTAAAAAATGGCAGCGCAGCTCAGGTTGGCATAACGCATGAGCCCGACTGACCAGAGGCGTCGCTAGTGAGCGATGAGAAGGAGGGGCCGCATTAGCAATGTTTGAGTTCGATCAGAACTATAGGACGCTACATCGCCCGCACGCGCCACTAAGGAGTCCCTCTAGTAGTTCTTTGTTGATTGAGGGTCCTTTTGGCTGGAGGCTCTCGCCTCACACCCAGCAAAACCACACAGTGGTGATGGTGCTAATCTGCACAAAGAGCAACTGTAGCAGACCAGGATTAATTCAGCAGAGTTGGGGGGAAGGGGGTAACCCAAATACCCAGGCCCCAGAAAGAGGTCTACCTATGTGAGTGAGCTCCGCTCTGAAATAGCACCACGGTCTCTCTTAGTTCAGCTTGGGTGCTCCTCAAGCTTTCAGTATCTGCTGAACAGTCGCATGTTAGCAGGGAGCCGGTGTAAAGTGTGAGTTAGCAGGGAGCCGGTGTAAAGTGTGAGTTAGCAGGGAGCCGGTGTAAAGTGTGAGTTAACAGAAAGGTGTAAAGTGCGAGTTAGCAGAGGGCCGGTGTAAAGTGCGAGTTAGCAGAGAGCCGGTGTAAAGTGTGAGTTAACAGAGAGCCGGTGTAAAGTGCGAGTTAGCAGAGAGCCGGTGTAAAGTGCGAGTTAGCAGAGAGCCGGTGTAAAGTGCGAGTTAATAGAGAGCCGGTGTAAAGTGTGAGTTAGCAGAGAGCCTGTGTAAAGTGTGAGTTAACAGAGAGCCGGTGTAAAGTGTGAGTTAACAGAAAGGTGTAAAGTGCGAGTTAGCAGGAAGCCGGTGTAAAGTGCGAGTTAGCAGAGAGCCTGTGTAAAGTGTGAGTTAGCAGGAAGCTGGTGTAAAGTGTGAGTTAGCAGGGAGCCGGTGTAAAGTGTGAGTTAGCAGAGAGCTGGTGTAAAGTGTGAGTTAACAGAGAGCCGGTGTAAAGTGCGAGTTAGCAGGGAGCTGGTGTAAAGTGCGAGTTAGCAGGGAGCCGGTGTAAAGTGTGAGTTAACAGAGAGCCGGTGTAAAGTGCGAGTTAGCAGGGAGCCGGTGTAAAGTGTGACCTGATGCAAACGTACGTTCAACAGGAGTTATGGAACAGTCACATCAAGAGCCCTGTCAAGTTCAACAGCACCATACCTCATGTCACCTCATTTGTCTTAGGCAGCCCAAGAATAGGGATTACCATAGTCCTGAAATGCATCGGAGAAGCCCAACTACATATGGAATAAAAAAGGGCCTCCAGCGCTCTTTGGAGAAAGATGCGAACGCTTCACTTGAAGGTGAAGAAATTCTTCATACTCTCCTCGGTGTCCAGCGGACAGCTCTCATCGTTGAGGTGAAGAGCGAGAAACGAGACAGACGAGTCAAAGAAACTTGTGGCTATTTCATCACAACACAACACAGTGTCCATTGTGTGGTGGTCAAGTGGCTTTTAGCTTCATCTTGTCTATCTGTCATCCCTTGTTTTGTCCCGGTTAAGCGCTCCCTGTCTAAGCTGGCCCCACCCCCTGACTGACAGCTCTTTTTTGCAGTCTTACAGCAGTATGGTCTGGAAATCAACGGGCACACAAAGCTCCCAGAATTCACCTGGGTCTCCAGGCTCACCATTCCCACAAGGCCCTCTCCATTCATCCACCCACGGGAGGGGCGGGGTGAGACATGTAGTGACCGGCCCCCTCCCTCGCTCCCGCACACAGACTCCGTCATGTCGGTGGAAGAGGTGTGATGTGTGGTCCGGTCGGGCCTGGATCCTGTGTATGGAACCCACGGCCTACACTACCCAGCTCTTTCTCCCTCTCCTCTCCTCTCCTCTCCTCTCCTCTCCTCTCCTCTCCTCTCCCTCCCCTCCCTCCCTTCCTCACCAGTGGCGACCGTTTTCTGCGTTTTTTGCTTTGGGGGTCTTCTTTGAAATTGATTAGCATGGCGATCGATTGGTAGACACTGGATTCCTCCGGATCATGAGGAAAGACTGAACAGCTTTAATACCCATGAGCCTTCAGCCGGTCCGTACTCTGCGCACGGAGGAACGGCAGTTTGCATATCGACGTGCCACACATTACATCATTTTCTGAGAGGACAACTGCATGTTGAATAGCACGGGTTTTGACCCGTTATCTATTGAAACAGCGGGACAGCAAGCACCTCCAGCTAAGCGCCTTGCTTAAGGTTACTACGGCAGAGCTACAACTGCAATTCAATCATGTAATATTCAGGTTTTCAACATTTCAACTCCCACAAAACGCTTCTTCAATATCACACTAAAAGGTTATTTTAATCCAGACTCTAAGTAAGGCTCGTTAAGTAGGAATATGAAATTACAGCAACACAGAGTGCAAAATTAAATATAATCACTGCTATTACGTTAATATTAGCCATTATATCTTGGCTGAAAGTCAAGGAGATATCTGTGCAAAGGTTAGTGGATTTGAACCAGCACCGCTCAAAAGAGTGCTCAGAGTGAAAAGAGTGTCAAAGAGTGCTCTGTCCCAATCAGCAAGATGTGTGACATCTGTTTTTGTGCGACTCTGATGAGCAGTCCTTCAACTGAGACAGAAAGAGACAGTGAGAAAGAGAGATAGAGAGAGACAGAGAAAGAGAGAGACAGACAGTGAGAAAGAGATAGAGATAGAGAGAGAGAGAGACCAACATCCAGCAGTTAGGCCTCCAGCACAGCAGGACCAGGGCACCTGACAATCCTTCTGTAATCAAATCTGAAGCCGGCCTTATCGCTACGCCGCAAAAGCCGGGTAGGATTTTCAACAAGTGCCAGGACTACCGAAAAGCTCAGGATCTGGCTTGCGATCCCCGTGCACTGGAAAGCAGGTAACTGCCACCTCACCTTTATTCCACACATCCACTTATAGGCTATCCTGCACGTATTTTTTTTAATGCAAGTAATTTTACATTTATAACTGTATAATGTAATAAATGTCAAACTGAACAGGAGGTTCACAAAAGATTTTGTTTTGTTTCGGTTCCTGACAACAACAGAGCTCGACCCTGTGAACACTGACAAAACCAACGGACATAATAAACTAGAGAAAGATTATATTATATTAACCGAATGGCACTGCTAAACGCAGAGGGTTCAATCCATTATGAACAATTCCAATGAGTCATTCATTCCCAAAAATGATTTTCATTCGCAGTGCGTAAGAGAAGCGCTGACGGAGGCGGCCGCAACTTTTTATTTAACCAGAAAGGACTTTGAATACATTTATTTTTTTGGATTAAAAACACGCAGCATACACCCTTGACAGATTTGTAAACAGGCCGGACTATGCTGTCAATAACACAGGGTAGCCAACTTTGGTCAGCAGGCTGGAGTGAGATTTAGTCCATTCGCAGACTGGCGGGTGGGTGGGTGGTGCTTGTGCTGTCAAACATAGGTAACCAATCAACAGTCTCGCTGTACTGTTTATGAACCAATCACAGTTTGCCATGCTGAAAAACAGTGACTTTTCTCCTGCAAGCCGATAGATAATTCGTTTAGTCAGGCATCGGTTTTGTTTTCGGTTGTGGTCTTTATTTGGGTTGAGATGTGTTTTGGTAGCTTGGGACAGAGCCTGAGAGTGTGCGACTCACGCCAAAAATGTGAGAGTTGGCAACCCTGATAACCGGGCGTGTAATCGACAGAAACGAGGCGCGTTGAACATCGCCACGTGAGAAACGCCTCAACCGACACGTCCCTTCTGTAACCTTCAAGGAAGGCTAGCGGTCAGGCTAGGTCGCTGCAAGGCTGACGGGTTGCGCTGCTTATAAACCCGCAATCCTATTAGCAGTCTATTACCTTGATAAATCGCTCCAAGGCTACAACTGTTACCGCTAACCCTCCAGGAGAACCAGGCGTCCTGCAGGCTCCCTATACGGAGGTCAACGGCGGTATAGAAGGCAGGTGCAGCCCTGGACCCCAACGGCCTGAATCCTCATCCAAAACAAGCGGGATAATATGTAGCGACACTGATGCACTTAAAAAGTGGAATATATTGCCGTCAGCTTATCTTTTCACAAAAAAATGCTCTTCGTTCCTCATTCCGATTCTGCTGACCAGTCTCCCCAACCCCTCCCCCCACGGTGAAGCAAATGGTCAATAACTCATAGCTTGAAAGCACCTACAGTCCCGAAACACCAAAATCATCAGCTAGATATTTAAAGGGGTGGTGGCAGCGGGGGTCACCAATGAAATATAACTAATCACATTTTTTATGAAAGGGAAAAGGACGCGACGGCGAAGGCGGGCTTCGTCAAAGGCAGTAGGCCGACGCCTACACGAGACGGCGGGGTTGGCGGTGTGCATTAAAGGCGTAACACCGGGCAGTTCCATCGCCACGGCGATGGCCTGCGGCGCACTTTGATACCGTATCTAAAACGCAGCGCTTCTCTCCGCCTGCCTCCCAATTGAACCGCTCATCAAAAAAATATATAAAAAGTCCTCGCCATTAATGGTAATTGGGTCCCATTACACGCTTAACAGAGTGGCCCCTCTTTACCTGCTCAAAAGAGCGGCTCCGCCCACTGGCTTCTCAGCTAATTAAGAGGTGCGGAATGGCGGAAGAGAAAAAAAACAGCCATCAACCGGACGGATGAATGTGGGGCTGGGTATTGGGTAAAAGGGGGCATGGTTGGACCCCCCGGGTGCAGGTGATGGGTGTTGGGACACACGTAGGGTGAGGTCCAGTGTTAAAACAGCCCGGTCCCACCATTATGGGCCGAGGGCAGACGCAGGGACGATCGGGGGCTAAAGTGGCTGCTCCTGGAAGCTCGTATTTGAGTACACACACACCCACACACACACACAAACAGGCACAGACAAACGCGACACACACACAGACAGGCACAGACAATCGCACTGATACAGACATGCACACATAAAACTGTAGGACCGCTGCAGGAGTGGAAGCGCTAGCCGCTCGCTAGCTGAGCCAGCCTGGAGAATGCCCAGCGGGAAGCCAGACAGATGTTCCAGTGTACAGAGCAGAAAGTGACAAAGAACAGCCCTGACTGAACTGCGGAAGTCCCGGGGGGGGGCAGCCCCATAGGCTAAACGGGAGGAGAGAGCGTGTCGGCGCTGCCGCCGTACAGGGGGAGGGAGTGTCACAGGCCAGGGGAGGGAGTGTCACAGGCCAGGGGAGGGAGTGTCACAGGCCAGGGGGGGGGGGGGGGGGAGCAGGTGGAGCTCAGGAGGAAGGGGCTGCGGCCCTGCCCTGCCCTCTCCCCGCAGGCGGCCGGCCAATCGCTCGCCAGGCCTTCACGCAGGGCCGGTTTGTAAACATGGGGAAACCGGGGTAGCAGGGCTGTCTGACGCCCCGCCTCCTCGTCCACGCGGCGACAACATGCCCACCGCTGTCCTGCTGCAGAGACCCAAGCTGCCAGGCCCTGCCCCCGCCCCTCCCACGCCCCACATTAATTGATTTGTTGCCATCGACACCGTGACGGGACGGCATGTGGAGGCAGAGGGCCGTGTTCGCCCACATCCCCCTCCTCTCCCTTCCTCGTCTCACTGAAATAGAAGTGAGAGGGGCGCCAATCTGGCAGCCACTGGGTAACACAGCCAGCCCCCTACCCATTGATAAGCCATTCCTCTGCCACCTGCTCTCTTTAGAGAAGCCAAACTGTCCCATACACCCTTCTCCCTCAAACTGGATATAAATGTCTGTGCTGTTGAGATGCTGGGATAGGGAAAGTTTAGCCACAGCAATCCCCAACATCAGGGGGTGTCAGTCAGAGTGCAGCTGACCGGTACCTGGCGAGGGGTTCGAGAGGAACCTTCCGATTCTGGCAGAGACAGCATTTAGATCAGCGCTACTCTACTCCAGGTCCTGCGGGCCGCAGTGTCTGCAGGCGTTTGCTCCAACGCACTACACCACCAGATTTCACTAATTATTTTACCTCCTTGGCTGAGAAAGTAAGCGTTGGGGAAAATACCTGCAGACACCGCGGCCCACAAGTTGAGTAGCGCCGATTTATCTGAAAAGCTTACATCATGCTTCCCTTCCAGATTACCGTCTTTATCACTCATATCATAGAGTGAGACTCTTGGGCTGTGGGAGGCCCATTTCCCTGCCAGCTGTACTGCACTTCAAGAAGACGGCAGTCAGTCACTCAATTCTCATGGCTTTCTGATCTCCATTGTTACAGGGAAGCTTTCGCTGACGGAAGACATGAAGAACACGTCTCTGATCTTCGGCCGTTTCCCCGATGAGGCGCTCGCACTACTCCGCTGCCCCGGAACAGAGGAACGGGCTTCGGCACACGCTCCGTCCCCGTCAGATATCGCACGAGAGCGGACGACGGTGGCGTAGACGGTTCGCAATTCCGACGCACGTCTTCTCAAACTTTTTTGACGGGGAACGCGTTTGAAAGCAAGAACATTTCTGACTGATGGTTTTTTCAAGGGTTTTTTGCTGACTTTTCAGACGGTGCCCAGTTTAAGACGGTCTCCAGGTGCCACTCTCCTTGTCAAAGGCTCAGGCTGTATCGTCTATATTTAGTAATGAGGACAAAGTCTGCCCATCCTCTTGAACGAGAAATACAATCGCTTTCACGTGATAATACCAGTAAGCTGGCTCAAAACTGACAGAAAGCGCCTCCTCGAGGTTTGCCCAGTTCAAATGAAACAGGAACAGGGTTGCGTTTATTTAATTACACTTTTAGATGCTTCGATTTCCAGTCTGCTCCGAAACTCGTTTAGCGCTCTCAGGTTTCCGCCATTCCGTCACCTGACCTTTCGACGACGTTTTTCTGAGACGATCAGAGCTTGAACAACCCCTCCTCCCAAACACATCCAACTGAATTTCATCCCCTTTTCACACATAGCAGCAGTTCAGCCTTAAGGCCCGTCTACACCAAGAACGATAACTATAACGATAACGATGTGAGCATCCACACTGGTAAACGATAACATTCTGTAAACAGCGGCACCAAGCACACGCAGCACTGCGTGCTCCAGCTGTGTCGGCAGTTTGTAAAATCTGATGAATTTTGATTGGCTGTCAGTGTTTCTATCGTTCATTAAATCGCTCTGAAAGTGATCCCAACGATATCGTTATGGTTGTGGTGTGGACTCCGCCATCCACTTGAGTTAGAACGATTTTTAAAACAATATATTTATAGTTATCGTTCTTGGTGTGGACGGGCCTTTAGCGTATTGGCTAGTTTTCCCTTCTGTTTGTTTCTGGGTGACTCCTGACTTTCATACTCAACCCATTTGCTTCCAAATAATACAATATTCTCCACGTCCCTCTGTCTCCTATTATGGCTGTATGTTGTAAGAATTGACTACTCCTATTGGTTGTGTGGCCCAGATGACATCAGCACTGTTGGTTGCTTGAACCTGTATGTTTGCACTTATGCAAGTCGCTCCGGAGAAGAATGTCTGCTAAATGTAAATGTGAATGTTAGCAGGGGAATGGCACTGACCCATAAGAGAAACCACTCTGCATCACCGGCAAGTTAACTTCACTTTTAAAACCACATTTTGTGCATTGTAGCAGGATGAAGAAAGGCTGTATATCGGTCTATTCATCTTGCTGGTGGTTTCATGTAGGGACGAGATGTCTACATGAATGCTACCTCTCGCCCTCTCTGCTAACACGCAACCACACACGCAACCACACACACACACAGACACACACACACACACAGAGAGAGCAGTGACACTTTTCCAGTATCTGATTTGTTTGATATTCTGAATGGCAGGCAGGGTAAGGTTTCAAAAACGCAAAAGCAAGATTAAAGCACCAGAAATCACACAGCTAAAGGCTCAAAGACACCACAACAGATGGTTCAAACCAAAGGGGCTTTGTAGAAGATAGCAGAGACTAGTGGGTAAGAGAAAACGGAGCAGTTCAGTCAGAAAAGCATTGTGTGGTCAGCTGAGTTAACTCAGATCTTGGGTGGGTACCAGTCTCTTTTGGGTGCCAGGATACCAAAGCCACACGCCTATGGTCAAATGGCAGCCCCATTGTGAGCACCCAACGCATTCACAGTCCAGCTAACAAAAAACCAGCACAGGCATAGACCACCACTGAGCACAGTCATTACCAGCGCAGTCACAGGTCACAGTTGAGCGCAGTTGAAGCCAACACTGTCACAGCCCAGCACAGTTACAGCCGAATATCCCTGTGCGCCCTGTATGTTTCACTACTGAATGTTAACATGACTGAATTGTACTCGTCTCTCTAAAGTTTTATGCACGTTTTAATTTTGTTCGCAGGTCTCTCTTGTAAAAATGAGACTACCTGTAAAAATGAAGGATACATACATACAGTCACAGCACAGCCAGCTCTCCAGCTGCCGTGGGACTCTGTCCCTGACCCCAGTAAACACAGCTGAGCCTGTGCAGAATCGGCCCAGCAGGGCCTGAGTAAGCCTGGCTCTGATACACAAGCTCTTAAAGGGCCCACACTCCGCTGCCAAAGAAGCACGTCATTGATTTTACCTCAAAAAACCCGCCTTGATGCATCTCGCAGTGAACGGAACAGCCCGGAGACCGACGGGCTACTCCACATTCCGCCCGCGTCTCCTCTGACCCCCCACAGCATTGAGATACAGACACAGACGTACAAAAATGCACCTCCCCACAGGGCAGGCTTACGCGCAGACGAGATTACGGCACACATTCCGATATCGGGACGGACGCGCGTGTAAATGAAAACTGCAGCGTGCGTTCTTCTCAGAGCGCCACTACTGCTCCTCACATTTATTTATTAAAAATCTTTTTTTTTTTTTTAAATGTGCTGAACGGGGTCCAGGTTTTTGGGAGTCGGCAGGTGTTCAGGCTGCATAAATGACGGAGCCACGCAGGTTCTCTTCACGCTTGCATGGGTTACCTCTGGCTGAACCTGACTGGCGTTGGCCAGCCGCCGCGTTAAAAGCGCATTAAGACTCCCCCGGGCTAATGACGCTAACTCGGGCTCTCTGCGTCACCCTTCTCCTCGCTCTCTCTCTCTCTCGCACACGTGTGAGTTTATGAAAGCTGATTACGGCCCAGGTCGGGACTTAAGGGACTAGGAGCAGGTAAGACAGCGGCTTTAATTGGAATCAGGCTAAGCCGTTCATCTTGTTACAACTGTTCGTCTTCAGAGAAAACAGCGCGGCACCTCGAAGCAGAGGATCGCATCACGTCTGATTCAACCAAAATACCTCTCATGCCCTTCCCACAATGCACTGCGGCAAATAGGTTGAGCTCCTTTTTCTCGTTTAGCATCGCCATTGGAAAAGTACCATCAAGACATCGATTGCTTTTCTAATGAAATGAGTCTCATACATCTTTACCTCTGATGAACCTCTCCACCTTCCCTGCCAACCCCCCACCCCTCAATCAATGTGACTAAGTCACAACATTTTGATGATATTGCCTGCACTTTAGGCAACACTTTGAAACGAACAGGAAAGACTTGTACATTATAAATAAGTGCTTTGAAGCGGTATCAACTCAACCTTTTTCACCCACTGTTTTGCCCGGTTTTTGGAATCCCAATCACATTTGAAGTCCTTTCCCCATTACTGCACAATGCTCCGTCAATTTGAGGAGGGGGGGGGAGGGGGGAGCACCCTCCAGGTATGTCCTCCAAAGCATGGGTAGCCACTCTGCAGCCCGTTAGCTGAGCCACGATAGCCGCAGGATTGCGCTACTTACACAGGGAGAGCAGGCAGCAGCCGACCCCTTATCTACTGAAGGGGCCCCTAATCTACCAAAAGAGCCCCTCCCGCACAGCGAGGGGGGGGAACCCTGCTGACTGGAACCCTGCCTCCCTGGCTGTGCCCTGCAGGGAGCGGCAGCAGCCTCAGTCAGCAATGCCACAGGGACCAATCAAATCTGGGGTACGAGGCTCATCGCTGCACAATAGGCTAAACACTCGGGCTGAACACCCCGTCCGCCTGCCGCAGGCTCATTTGTTATGACTCCTTTTGGGAAAGCCACATTTAAGCAGAGGCTATGAAGCTATTCAATTGCAAACGGTCCCGATACATTTACATGCAGGTAGCAACAAAAACAGACGAACCAAAACAAAGCAGACCAGGCCGAGCGAACAGGTAATGTGATCGGCTCGGATTTATGTGGAAATGGTCACTTAGGAAACAGAGACAGACAGACAGGCAGACAAACGCCCCATTAAAACTGGTTAAGAAGTTTAGATCATTTGTCTTCTTCCTTATAAAACTGACGATTGGAGAATGAAGTAGGTTTCAGTGTGTTGAAAAAGAAAAGCATTAAAGGCCCTTTTCAGGATAAGATGAAGAGTGTTTAGTGGGTCAATCATTACGACACAATCGCAGATGTTTGCCCCGATAGCCTTCTGGTCAGATCTCTTTTTGAGAACCCCTAACTAAAATGGATGCCCTGGGGTGCCTTGCAATGCGAGAGTTTTGCACCCTACTCCTTTAAGAACGCACATAGTTAACATTTTGATACGAGTGACCGAAGCACATCATTTAACAGTACAGTGATAAACACTTGGGCAGCAAACCAACAGCCCCTCAGGTTCACACCAAAACGACGTTAAAATAAAAATCAATCCAATTTCATCATCACAAAATCTTTGCTTACTCCGAGATACAAACGGTTGGGAATTTGCCCTCCTGTAATGCCAAGATATTTCTGAAGTACTGTCCCATGAACCAAGCGGTCTATCACATTTTCTCAACATCTCAGCACATTTACAATTCTGTCTTTCCCTCTCCCTCCTGCCCAAAATCATTTCCAACACCTCATAATCCTACCGGGTCACAGAAACAGAGCGGAGGGGCACGATTCTGTTTATTTCTTCATTTGAATAAGCGCTAATCCCCTTTGTTTGGACTGCCCTGCCCTGGGACGGCTAACATTGACAGGAGAGGCGGGTTCGTTTGTGTTTGCGTGCCTGTGTCAGAGATAGAGAGAGAGAGAGTTCACATGCGTTTCTGCGTGTAACTACGAGTCAGTGTGTGTGTGTGTGTGTGTGTGTCCAGAACTGCCCAAGTGTGTAAGAACGTTTGCCGTGTGCTTCCTGGACTTTTCATTTGTAAAGAGATGCTCCTGGGTTGGGGATCCACTGCAGACAAAGCTGATGTTTACACATTTGGTTTTAATTGGTGCTAAAACACAGTCTGCTGCCCCGGTGAAAATCACGCACTTAATGCCGAAAACACTGATGACGGACATTATAGCAAATATGCCCCTTCAACCACGATGGTAACGCGCCAATCGCACCGCAGCGCTCCTTACCCTTCCACTGACTTTCCCTCAAAGCACATCAATAACTACTTCAGGATTATGATTTGATATTTAGAATATGATACGGGCGCCTCCCGCCTTCCATTTTCACACAAACCGAGTCGGTTTAGAAAAAGGCAGAAAAGTGTATTTTATCGGCACACTCAACAGCTGAAGGTGACGAGCACAAGCACGGAGCTTTATCCACCTAAAAGGGCCTTGATCCCAAAAGTGCCGACTGGATGCAAAGGTACGCTGAGGTATTCTGACCAACACTGATTAACCTGATTATGTGAGACAAAGACCTGTTAATGAGAGACACTGGATGGCACGACCCCCCCCCCCCCCAGAGAGAAAAAGGGGGAAAGAATATATATATTTTAGGTTGTTCAAGTGACTAACTCTCACATACTAGAGCCTAAAGCATGGTTGAGATTCACACAAAGATGATACCCCTCAGTCTTCCCAGCAGGGTGTGTGAGGGTGTGTGAGGGTGTGTGTGTGTGTGTGTGTGTGTGTGTGTGTGTGTGTGTGTGTGTGTGTGTGTGTGTGTGTGTGTGTGTGTGTGTGTGTGTGTGTGTGTGTGTGTGTGTGTGTGTGTGTTGGGGAAGGGGGGCAGGCAGGGTAGGGTTGCTGCCTAAATCTCAGAACAATAGGATTGGCAGGTCTTAAGAAACCCCCTTATCTGCAGCTTGGGAAACCCCTCCAATCATTAACATGTTTGTAGAAAGGGTTCTTAGGCCTGCTTCCTGGTGGACATCTGCTCGGGCCGTCACAAAAGCCAGGCGCACCGCTGCTCCTGTGATAATCTACATGTAACCAGCCTCAGCCAATCAGTAAAGGACGGGGGTGGGGCCTCTGAGAAAGACGGCCCATTATACAAAAACGTCATCGTTGTATATGTGTATTTTTAGAACAACAAATGCCTTCCGACTGAGTTTTGCTGGGTTAATACACTCCTGGCCCTCCGGCGAGCTCTCAATCTGCCCGAAGGTGTATCGCTCTTGCGTGGGACGTCTTTGCGCGACTGAACCCATTCGTCAGTCCTCCGCCGCCTCGCGCTTGACGGGCGCCCGTCTTCTCGTCTACGGCTATCGTTTGCTGCTGAGCGGAGGCGCATTTGAACATAGAGGTAAAAACATGCACGCGGGAGCGTTAACACCTTTTACTACGCATCTCCTGCGAATGTTATGCGTTTCCCTTTCATATACACTTTTCCTCGCAGGTTATCTTCTTCCAATTCATTTTCAGTGAGACTTCCTGGTTACACTACGGTGAAAAAAACATAGTTCCCCCGTGAAAAGGCCTGGAGACTTTTACTTCTAGAAAACTCAAAAATGAGCTCCGCTTCCAATTCAAACTACATAATAGAGAGCTGGGTCCTTTCCTCACTAAGCTGAAGATTCTGGAGTCACCACTGAGAATCCCACATGCACATGCAAGAGAGATTTTCAGACTGGATCCACAATATGTGAACACCCAGCCCTCCATTATCCAGTGCAGAGGGACTCCAACAGTCTCTGTGAGCCTCACCTGAAGACTTAAGCTTAGGAAGGATCAGATTTACTTCCATCAACAGTGTGAGTGTGTGTGTGTGTGTGAGTGTGTGTGTGTCTGCAAAGTGGAGGATGAGGAAGACAGAGAGAGAGAGAGAGAGAGCGAGAGAGAGAGAGCACATGCTTTTCTGTGTGTAACTACGAGTCAGTACGTGTGAGTGTGTGTGAGTGTGAGTGTCCAGAACTACCCAAGTGTGAGTCTTTCACAGTAAATCCTACTGACAGGACACACAATGTAATAGTATTAGTTTGAACATTACATAACTGAGCTTGGACTTTCAGTAATACGTACTAAAATATATTAGTTATATTTTAACAAAATGTCAATCATAGAATATGTCCCACAGAAGCAAAACCCTCAAGTACACAAACCTTAAACTGTGAAAGCCCAGACAGACCACCGGGCTAACCCCCATTACAGGGTCAGATGAATATGTCTTACCCTACCACAGAATGATTTCCACCACAAACACCACTGGCTCATCTCCTAATGAGAAAAGCAACCTTACGCAATTGTTAGTGTAGAGACCACTTTTACCCACATCCTGGGTCTGACCAACCTCCTGTCAACTTAATTCATTTCCTGTAACTGTCCTTGCATCCAATGGCGGGGCGGCGTGAGGGGGCAGGAAAAGGAGGGCCTAGCCGCCTCCCCTAGCCTGGCTCTGCTCCGGGGCGGTGCCATCCAGAGCAGCGCCGCCCAACCTTTCCACTTCCTGCTTTCCATTTACTCTCAGACAATGACAGCCACCCTGGCTCCGGGTCGAGTGCGGAGGTCAGCGTCTCGCTCCTGAAAGGCCCGCGGGGGAGCCTCTGGCCTCAGGAAGCCACCGTGGGCATAACCATCCGCCCAGCTTTGTAAACTGTGACAAATATTTTGACAGTAGATCCTGATGAGGAGGGCAGAGGTGAGATCTTGGAGATAAAAAATAAATAAATAATAATAATAAATAATAATAATAAATAATAATTTTTTTTTAAAAGGGAGAGCAAAACATCGGCAATTACACGACCTCGCATGGGGAACTTTTTTTAATTTAATTTATTTTTTACAGCCATTCTGACGTTTTACAAGAGATATTTGCAGATTTGAACCCGAGCTCCAAAGAAAGACCAAATTACAACTGTAGTACCCTCATTCACCCCTGCACGTAAGCAAACCGCAAGCCAGTCAATTCTACAATTCAGACAAACACGTGGAGATTATATTCCCAGCATATTGCTGTTTCTTCAGCATATTGCCAACACATTGTGTATAAATAGCAGGAACATTTAGCCTATTGCAGAACGCATGCATTTATGCACTGGCGGCTAACGCATACCGCTGAACAGAGAACGAACAGAAGCAGACCGTTTGTTCTAATAACAGTACGGCCGCTAGTCCTGAACGCTAGCGCTCCCGAGTGAGCCTGCTAAACCTCGGGGAGGTGCGATATGCACCTAAACCACACACAGGAGGGGACCTCACATCGGGTCATGGGTTCGGCGACAATTTCACCAGCTCGACCCTGCGAGGCCAACCCAAACCCCTTTGGAATGGGACCATCCAAATTCACCAGCCGACCACCCAGAGGAGTCCGCTCCCACGCCATGAGGTGGGGGGTTACCCCGGTAACCCAAATTCTCCCTCCCCAGGCAACACTACGCCCAAGTACACCAAAAGCCCTGCTGGGTGACTTACAACAGTCGGCACCGACACAGCCAGAGACAGGATTTACACATAGAACCACGGACATCCACAATACAACGGGCATAACTAGAAGGCCAAGGCCGTTACATAAAAGATTGTCGAAAAGCCGTCCACTCTCGATTGAATGGGTTCTAGATCCTGCCGCCATCATATCGAGTGTTTCAGGGCGTTCACGTCGTCATCTGTCCTGACGGGAGGTAACATAACGCCGGCAGGATTAGGGGGGGTCCGCAGAGCGTTCCATCCTCTGCTCGACCTCCTTCTCAAACGCGAAAGGAGACGCGCTCGGCTTTGCGCCTGCCCTCATCTATATGAACCGCTTAAAGGTCAAAGCGCCCGATTCACTCGCCTCTTTCCAACAACAGTTGTTGCGGGTTTGATTATTGATACGTTTCTAAATCAAAGGTAACCAGCAGAATAGGGAAACCCATCTTGTGCATTCTACGGCAGTACCATCTGCCTAGCGACAAAGCTCAGTGGCATGCTAATTTATGACATCATCCCTCTCACTATTATGGTCTGGCAGAGTGTGTGAATTGCACAGACGATTCCCAATGATGCACACTTACTTTTCAGCGGATTCACATTTGCTCATGTTTGAAACCAAAATGTAATCCTGGCGACCACTTCAGCAAATGAGTCATGCAATGTTACAAAAGAGACGTTTTTAAAAATACATTTAAAAACTACAGAAAAACATGTAAAACGGGACAAATCCCACCGTAAAAATGCAGCATTGTGAATCGATGAAACAACGCAGGCTAATGTCAAAAGTAAACAAAGTTGCAATTTTTTTGCTGCCGTATAATCAAATTACTTTTAATGACGGTGCGTCCCTTCGATGTTCCAAACGGTGGAGACGCAGGCGGTTTCAGACGGCAGATCACCGCGCGAGTGGAAGTTGTTAATTGAACATGATGCATTAGAACGGCTCTCTCACAATCAGCCTTCGCTAATACCACATTAGTTATGCTGCCAGGACGAGATGAACCATTAAAAATCAATCAAAGATGCATCCAAGATGGACTGTCCAATTTCCCACCGCACAGATGATGCAGTCCACAAGCACCAACACTGCCCGTTCCAACATCAACACTCTGGACACAACCCTCAGGTACACACAGAAACCTGTGCAGAAATCTATGTTCAGAATATGCACGTGGCTAATTGTGTCACCTTTCCACCATTTTCTTCAACAGCAGATTTATGTTTTGGAAAAAGACATTTGCTGAAGGCAATTTTTAATATCTTAAGTCAAAATCTCACAAATTGGGACCTGCGAGAGATGGGTGAGCGTGAAGAGGAACACGTTATTCTCATGTCAGGGTTAAATGAAAACCCACCTCCGTCAGCATGTAGATTCTGCTGTGTGGTTAGGAATGAGCATTAACTGTATCCTGCAGTTTTGCCGTAAGCTATAGCATATCCATATTTACAGTATACACCTCCATATCTCGTAAGAATAAGACTACATGTATAAGAAAAGTGATGACGTGAACAGGCCATTCAGCCCAACTTGGCTCGGAACTTCTTTTTTTATTGAATAGGTGCACAGAATGATCGTCAGTCTGTGTGACATACGACATGTTTCTCCTGAACTGAAGCACCTTCCCGATTAATTATGTGGAAAAATTAAGGAAAGAACTTAGAGAAAAACGCACACACAATAGCAACGGCTCCCGTTAAAAATAAATAAATAAATAAAATGTCACTGACAACACTCATCAAATTCTGAACTTAAAAGCCGCCCTTTCAAATTTTCAGTCGCCCCTGGCAACCGTTGAGCGTCGGAGCCCCGCGAACACACACCGCCTCGACACAGAAAAACAGACGACGCGTAAAAAAGGCGGCGCGTAATAGCGGAAAGCTCCGCATCCTGTGCGCCAGTCGGGCCCGGTGTTTAACGTTTCTGCAGGGACCCCCTGCCGAGCTTTACAAACTCCTCCAAATGGGTTGTAAAGGCCTCCCGTTTGGGGAGCAGAAAAGCCCCTGGATCCTGCCCGAGGCGACGGCTTTTGTGTGCAGCTTGCCGCCCCGCTCCTGCGCGGATTCGTTAATTATTGACTGAGAGAAGCCCCCCCCCCAACCCACCCCCTCTTCAGATGGCTCAGTGAGTTTCACCTGCGGGCACTGGGGCAGAAATCACTGCTTTTTACAACAGGGGTGGGGGGGAGGGGGGCCATAAAATGGGGGGTTATGAAAGGGCAAGCTGTACCCAGGTCTAACTGGGCCAGGGCCGGGGGAGGGGTCGACGCCATGACCTCACAGAGGCCCTCGTTTTACCTTCAATAATTATGGAAAATGGTGCCTTATTCAGCGGGGATTTATGATCGATTCACCTTGGATAAACGCACGGCTGAGAGACCTAATCCAAGCCTAAGCCTTTGATGTATGTAAATCCAGTTATGTTTACAAAACTATGACAGTTGTTCATTATCAACTGTATTTAAAACTAAATAAAATGAACAGCAATGTAGACGGGGTCATTCTCTCCACAGTAGGGGCAGTCATGAGCTCAAACTTAGTGATACTGCAGTTTTTATTAAGAATAAAACATCACACGACCTGTGACTGAGAAAATGGAATTCCTCAACAATTTTAGAGCACAAAAAAAAAATAAACTAAACAAACTGTGGTCATCAACAACGTCCATAATCATGACCAGCCATGGCTGTCAACTCATCAACTGGATGTTTTTCATTTTCATTTTTATTTTTTTCCCCTTCGCAGAAATATTGATCTGGCATTTATGGTAGTTATACTTGCAGGTCAATCTAGTAGAAGACTCAGGCAATGCAACATGAAGAAGGTGGGCTGAGAGAGAGAAAGCACGCTCCCCCCCCCCCCCCACCCCCCCACCCCTCCCTGACCCATCTGTTTCTGTGAACTACTCTCTGGCCCCTCCCCCCATCTTCCGCTCTTTCCCAAGTCGCTGTGCATCTGTCGCTCCCCTTTGCAATCTGTCCACAGCCTCCCTGATAGCCATCAATCACCAGCTAACGGCTAACGCCGTGACCGCGAGGGCCTGCTGGGGCAAGGGGGTGCGGAGAGGAGCGGAGCCGCCGTTAAAGCGGTAGAGGCGCCGCCTCGGAAGACGAACGACGCGGCCTGAAGAATCGAGAGGGACCGAGGGAGCAGTGCGGATGTCCAGGGCTGAGTTCGGATCCGAAATGTATCCTTTCTTCCTGTCGTTCACTTCCCTTGCTTCAAGGGGGAAATCCCCAGAATGCCAGGATGAAATATGGCAGCCACACCAAGTTTGATTCGGATCCAATTTCAGTTTGCATGGGCGTGGCTTAGCAGAAAACAAGCGCTTGGAGAGAGTGCGTTCACAGGCTTTTCAGCTCCTGCCACAGTGTGATGCAAGCGACGTGGGGCATTACGTCACGAGTGAAATCGTACAATACGCTCAGAAGCCAAGCTAATTGACGGGTCAAACCAACGTGTTTATTTGGAGTAGGAACCGGTCTTTGGCCTATTGATCATTATGCTAAAGACGCCCCACCCCCCTAACCTGTTGTTAAGCCCTAGAACACCCAAAAAAAAGGCCCTTTGTGCAAAAAGGTGCAACAACAAAGACTACAAGCAAGAACCTGCTCACCCATTACATTGTGAAAGAGGTGGGTGGGGGGGTTCAGGAAACAGACATGCTAATCAGTAGCCAGGAAGCTCCTCTTGATCATGGCAATCGCTGGTTAATGACGGGTAAACTACGGTAACCTCCACAGAGGCCACGGGAGCCGGGGACGGATCGGTGCGCACATGGTAAAGCAGAGGAGGAGAGATGGAAGTGCGCTATGATCAGTATGCAGGCCTTGGTCTGAGGCTGTTTGTATTCTCCTGACAGTCTCTCTCTCCATTATGGGACATTAGGCTAAGTAGATGGGACCCAAGTAACAATTTTATAAGGTACAATGATGATTTATGTGAGATCAAGCCAACTGATAAACCGGCCAAGTTCTTCTGAGATTAATATTAGAAGGGGAAAGTACGTACTTGTGCACACTTTGATCTTGCGCATCTCGTTTAAGGACCTTCATTCGAGCAAACGGACGTGCTCGGCCACAAAACGAGACTATGCTTGTATGCAGAGCACATTGGGAATGTCGGAGCATTCCAAACGTGTGCATTCAGAATTGATATTCCGAGCGCACGCATGAATGCAGAATGCATTCGCCTATTCTATTCCATTGGCTCACACACTCCCAAATGAACTGCAGCTCGGACACACATCGTTCTGACGTTTATCCACCCAATTCCATCAGCGAAGCAATATACGCATAATATACAAGCATCATGGTGATGTCATCGCAGAAACAGGTGCACTTCCTGCTTGGAATGGAGGTGTTCATTCTGAAGCTGTGGGATACTGTAATGCTGTAGTAACTACAGCATGCTGTTGAAGATGTGACACACACACACACACACACACACACACACACACACACCTTGAGTACCCCTATCACACTTCCAAACGCACCACAGTGTAAGGGACTGTACTGCCTTTGTGTCTGACGTGCACCGGCTGCGTAAGCAGCAGCCCGCCAGTGCAAGGCTGCATGGCTCAGCTGCTGGCCTGCAGTAGATAAGATGTGGAGGGGGGGGGGGGGGGGGGGGTGATGAAAGCGGGTGCATGCTACTCTGCACACTGCGGAAACCAAAACAGGATGTTAATGCAAAGGCCTAAAAACACAACTGCCCGTCGCAAATTAAGAGCAAAGTAACAGAGAGAGAGGGGGGGTTAAATAAATATATAAACATGCACAATTTACTAATGCAGAGTAATGGCTTACAGACCTAAGTATCCATTGTGGCTCTTTTGGCTTTAAGGAGCAAGGACCTTAATCTTCGACCGGATGGAAGAGTCTCAGAAAGTTCAGGGGATGTGATGGAACGGGCCATAATCCGCTCTTCTTTTTAAAAAAAATTGTGCACTCCTCTTACAGGGGTTTCTGCTATAAATATAAATAATAAAATATATAAGCAAGCACAGTTTACTAATGTACAGTAATGGCTTACAGACCGGAGTGTCCATCGTGGCCTTTCAGAAGGGACTCGCTGAATTATTTTCGCTCTCAAAAGATCAAAGCGTTTGCCCCATCAGACCCACAGCTGATAAGGAGGCCCCGCCGGTGCCAAACGGAGCAGGTCCGACTGCCAAGCAGGTAAACGGGAGGCTCGCAGGAGTCACGCCGGGACGGACTCCAGAAATGCGGAAGTGAAAGCGGAATTCCCTGTTCATCGACGCCCGTCTGAGGTCACGACCGGCCTGTGAAACCAGCCTTCCCACCGCAGCACACGCAGAGCGAAACCGGGCCGACGGCATTCCGTCGTAACCCGGAGGATCCGAAACGAGGCCCTCGGTTACTCGTTCAAACACCTGTGCGCGTGAAGTCCGTTTCCATGAATACCACAAGTCAAGAGCGAGTGTTTATAGCCGAGAGTGCCAAGCTCATTACGCTCGAGGGTAGGCCTAATTAACAGGGTTGTAACAGCGGGTTACTACAATCATATGGACCCAGGGTGACGTTGGAACAAAGTCCTTCATCTGTGACAAAAAAATGTGCTCTTAAATGAAGCCCGGCGCTCACTCAGGCACCAGTTAAGCATGCCGCTTCAAGATGAACTTTTTACCTCATTTTCAGACGGAGTAATATCACCACCACTCATAGTAAAGTGCTTTCATTTGCTTTGTTGAATTTTTTCTTCCCCCCCCCCCCCCCTTTTCTTTCAAATGCAGATGAAGTGTTTCCTCAACAGCTCATTAATTGAAAACCAGCTAATACTCTGGTACTTTTTACTCACTGCAAGAGCAAAGAAAATGTGACTTCTCAAATGTGCCTCGGTTAAGACTACTGTAATGCATTGGACAAAGGGAGTGATTAACGATTAGTCACAAATTGCACTCAATGAAAGGAAGTGGATTTAAAAGGCACTACGCCGACAGCAATGTGGAGGTTAGCGAATGACTAAAGGTAGATTGTTTACGCCTTTGTTTGGGCAATCCGACCAAGTCACTGCAGATTGTGGACTCGTGTGGCATTGGAAGACAATAGTTCACCTGACAGTCACCCTTAATCAATGGGTACGCCATCTTAAAAAGGTGACCTTGTTTTGCTCTGGAATACCCTGGAATGGACGCAGGACCCGTGCTACCGCTTTACACCCAGTTTCAAATGCCACCATTAAGATGCATCAGCCAAATGTAGCATTCAATGGAGGATTAACTGATGGTAATTGTTTTGGTGCAACCAACCTATACAACGGCGACGTTAAAACAATGTATGTGCAGAAGATAATGTGTGATGTCACACAAGCCATTTTCAGCACAGAGAGGAGGGAAGGGCATGTTTTTTCAGATGAAAATTTCTTGTGAAACTAACAAACTAGTGCTCGCTGAAAACAACCCATGTCATGTAGCTGAGGTGGCTGTGATTGGTCCATTCTGAGCCAGGCAAACAAGTTCAAGATCACCTGGTGTCTAGCTCATTTGTTCTGCCACGACGCTTCCTTTCTAAAATTTGATGGATGTGATACGACACACCCAGAAATGCCCCCATCCCCCCCCCATCCCCCTATCCACCCCCATCCCCCTGCCTTAGCCCATGCTCCAGTTTAAAGCCCATCTGAATATGTGAATGCGGGAGGGCTGGCCTCCGCATGTGGCCTCTGGGATTAACCTCTCGTGCGCTGCAGTCAAAGGGCCAGGGCAATCTAATCCCAAAGCGCCCTGTAATGGGTTGGGGGAGGGAGCAGAGAAACCCTCAGAACACAGAGTCTTTGCAAAGCCCGTTGTGAGGGTGTCGCTGTACACTGCAAATACCCAAAAATACCTTTCCCCGTACCCAACCAAACGCAGGCCACTTAATCTCACTCCCCCTGAAAGCTCCTGTACCATCGCTGCTCTGCGCTGTGCCACAGCTTACAACGATCTCCAAACGATACGGGCAGAGAAGTTCGCCTGGGTTTGTTCATTACAAGCCAGTCAATTAAAGGCAAAAAGGCAGTGCCTTACAGAAGAGGTCTGTTCCACATTCAAAAACGCTGTTGGCCAATGATAAATCAATGCGCCGAGTAATGGATCAATGCCCGCTGCAGCAGGCTGTAGTATTGCTTCCTGGCTCCAGACAAGCCGGGGGTTTAAAGTAGCAGCCCACACATCCCGTTTATAGACCTCCGACAGCCTACAGAAGCTGTCAGCGGACTACACTTCTGCAGCGGTAGACGGTTCCCTCGCCAGCCAGCGGAGAGGAAGTGCATTTTAATTGGGATTCAGCACCAGGGCGGGGATGAGAGAGCGTCCCGCCCGCCACTTGAGCGCATCTGGAATCAGTCACTCAATAATGGGGCCTCCTCCGTGTGCCCCCGCCACCCATAGACATCAATTTTCACTCGTTACCGTGGTGGGAAGCCAACCACTGAGCGTGCCCGGTCGCCACGGGAACCTGGAGACTTCATTGACACCGAGCAGAGGGCAGGTCAGGAGCCCGCCGTCTTCCGCCACCACGGTTTGGGCGGTTCAGCTGGTTGAATACAGCGGCGTAATCTTCAAGAGGTACTCCAAAGCGAATCTGTGCCCTCTCCCTAAATGGGAAAAGGACATTGCTGCTGTGGTACTGGCTAAAAACTGCAACTGGGCTTTCTAAAACTGGGAGAAGAAAAAATAAATTTATGAACCTTCCTCTGAGGAATACGAACTAAGAATGCCTCACAGTCGCTATATGGATTAATGTATTCATCTTAAAAGGACCAACAAGCTGTATGTAATTAACTTACATCTGCCTCTTGCTCTCACTTGAACCGGCCTGCACTTAATGACCAGTCAGTCATACAGCAATACCCACAGTCACAGATGAACCAGTGTGCACTTAATGACCGGTCAGTCATACAGCAATACCCACAGTCACAGATGAACCGGTCTGCACTTAATGACCAGTCAGTCATACAGCAATACCCACAGTCACAGATGAACCAGTCTGCACTTAATGACCGGTCAGTCATACAGCAATACCCACAGTCACAGATGAACCAGTGTGCACTTAATGACCGGTCAGTCATACAGCAATACCCACAGTCACAGATGAACCAGTCTGCACTTAATGACCGGTCAGTCATACAGCAATACCCACAGTCACAGATGAACCAGTGTGCACTTAATGACCGGTCAGTCATACAGCAATACCCACAGTCACAGATGAACCAGTGTGCACTTAATGACCGGTCAGTCATACAGCAATACCCACAGTCACAGATGAACCGGTCTGCACTTAATGACCAGTCAGTCATACAGCAATACCCACAGTCACAGATGAACCAGTCTGCACTTAATGACCGGTCAGTCATACAGCAATACCCACAGTCACAGATGAACCAGTGTGCACTTAATGACCGGTCAGTCATACAGCAATACCCACAGTCACAGATGAACCAGTCTGCACTTAATGACCGGTCAGTCATACAGCAATACCCACAGTCACAGATGAACCAGTGTGCACTTAATGACCGGTCAGTCATACAGCAATACCCACAGTCACAGATGAACCAGTGTGCACTTAATGACCGGTCAGTCATACAGCAATACCCACAGTCACAGATGAACCGGTCTGCACTTAATGACCAGTCAGTCATACAGCAATACCCACAGTCACAGATGAACCAGTCTGCACTTAATGACCGGTCAGTCATACAGCAATACCCACAGTCACAGATGAACCAGTCTGCACTTAATGACCAGTCAGTCATACAGCAATACCCACAGTCACAGATGAACCGGTCTGTACTTAATGACCGGTCAGTCATACAGCAATACCCACAGTCACAGATGAACCGGTCTGTACTTAATGACCAGTCAGTCATACAGCAATACCCACAGTCACAGATGAACCAGTCTGCACTTAATGACCAGTCAGTCATACAGCAATACCCACAGTCACAGATGAACCGGTCTGTACTTAATGACCGGTCAGTCATACAGCAATACCCACAGTCACAGATGAACCGGTCTGTACTTAATGACCAGTCAGTCATACAGCAATACCCACAGTCACAGATGAACCAGTCTGTACTTAATGACCAGTCAGTCATACAGCAATACCCACAGTCACAGATGAACCGGTCTGTACTTAATGACCGGTCAGTCATACAGCAATACCCACAGTCATAGATGAACCGGTCTGTACTTAATGACCGGTCAGTCATACAGCAATACCCACAGTCACAGATGAACCGGTCTGTACTTAATGACCGGTCAGTCATACAGCAATACCCACAGTCACAGATGAACCGGTCTGTACTTAATGACCAGTCAGTCATACAGCAATACCCACAGTCATAGATGAACCAGTGTGCACTTAATGACCGGTCAGTCATACAGCAATACCCACAGTCACAGATGAACCAGTCTGTACTTAATGACCAGTCAGTCATACAGCAATACCCACAGTCACAGATGAACCAGTCTGTACTTAATGACCAGTCAGTCATACAGCAATACCCACAGTCACAGATGAACCAGTCTGTACTTAATGACCGGTCAGTCATACAGCAATACCCACAGTCAGAGATGAACCAGTCTGCAGTTAATGACCGGTCAGTCATACAGCAATACCCACAGTCACAGATGAACCGGTCTGTACTTAATGACCAGTCAGTCATACAGCAATACCCACAGTCACAGATGAACCAGTCTGTACTTAATGACCAGTCAGTCAGACAGCAATACCCACAGTCACAGATGAACCGGTCTGCACTTAATGACCGGTCAGTCATACAGCAATACCCACAGTCACAGATGAACCAGTCTGTACTTAATGACCAGTCAGTCATACAGCAATACCCACAGTCACAGATGAACCGGTCTGCACTTAATGACCGGTCAGTCATACAGCAATACCCACAGTCACAGATGAACCAGTCTGTACTTAATGACCAGTCAGTCATACAGCAATACCCACAGTCACAGATGAACCAGTCTGTACTTAATGACCAGTCAGTCATACAGCAATACCCACAGTCACAGATGAACCAGTCTGTACTTAATGACCAGTCAGTCATACAGCAATACCCACAGTCACAGATGAACCAGTCTGTACTTAATGACCGGTCAGTCATACAGCAATACCCACAGTCACAGATGAACCAGTCTGTACTTAATGACCAGTCAGTCATACAGCAATACCCACAGTCACAGATGAACCGGTCTGCACTTAATGACCAGTCAGTCATACAGCAATACCCACAGTCACAGATGAACCAGTCTGTACTTAATGACCAGTCAGTCATACAGCAATACCCACAGTCACAGATGAACCAGTCTGTACTTAATGACCGGTCAGTCATACAGCAATACCCACAGTCACAGATGAACCAGTCTGTACTTAATGACCAGTCAGTCATACAGCAATACCCACAGTCACAGATGAACCGGTCTGCACTTAATGACCGGTCAGTCATACAGCAATACCCACAGTCACAGATGAACCAGTCTGTACTTAATGACCGGTCAGTCATACAGCAATACCCACAGTCACAGATGAACCAGTCTGTACTTAATGACCAGTCAGTCATACAGCAATACCCACAGTCACAGATGAACCAGTCTGTACTTAATGACCAGTCAGTCATACAGCAATACCCACAGTCACAGATGAACCAGTCTGTACTTAATGACCGGTCAGTCATACAGCAATACCCACAGTCACAGATGAACCAGTCTGTACTTAATGACCAGTCAGTCATACAGCAATACCCACAGTCACAGAGGCACTTAGCCCAGCAATAAAAAAATATTAATTTCAATTGAATACAATAGGATCTCTGTTACACAAAATACAGCCCCCGCACTGAAACTGGAGGGAAGACGGCAGCTAGAGGAGAGCGGAGGTACGGGCCTGCAACCGGAGCTTTACAGCCTCCCAGACAGTGCGAGCCTGAGTGCACTTCCTCTTTCCTGAGTGAAGTAATGACACATTACCCCTCTTTCTTTCTCCGCTCGCCTCCGAGCGTGTGCTTTAACCTGAGCTGAACGCACACAAAAAACAAGGGAAATATGAGGGCGCAAGACTAATTTAGTCCGGTGTTATTCGTGGCACGAAGAGTAACCGTTTGTCCAATGGGAGCAGACCCCGGGAGCCATTACACAACTCGTATTTAAACCTGATATTCATTCTCCAGCAGGGGCAGGAAAAGATGTGAACTCTGGCAACCTCTCACTTCCTACACTAACCATTAATGTGCGGAGGAAGTAGAATTCCGATTGGGGGGGGGGGGGGGGGGGGTTGTAGGGAGATTTTTTTTCCTGTTTTTGTTACCTAGCGCACGCAGCTGTACACTGATACAGGGCAAGGTTAAGGTAGCGGGAATTCCAGCGAGTCCCGCCTGCGGTTTCGCTGCTCGTATAGGCACATTTTCATAGCGGTTAAAAAAAAGCCTTTCTTTATCATGGGGCCAAAAGCCGTTCAGAGTGTCCAGTTTGAAAGCAGCGGCAAACCTGAATAAGGTTAACATCTTGCCTGCTGTGATACAAATATCCAAAGCCCCCAAACACTGCACAGGGAGTGGGAAGTAGGAAGTGGTGACTGACAGCTTTTTGAAAACCTTGCTAGCAGTTGCCAGAGGGACCATTACCAGTGTTACACAGCTGCCCATTGACTACGCTGGAACACAGAGGCAGAAGGTATAGTAGACGAGCATAGCTCTGTCCCAGTGTTAAGCGCGATAGTTTAAAAGTAGGCTATCACCTGCAGGACCACGGCTCCCGTCAGCGCTAACATCGGAGGCGTCAGGCCTCCTCTCGTTCCAAATCCCTCACGGAGGACAGGAATAAAAATCGGAAACAATGGCACAATGGTTTCGGAAGAACCTTCTTTGTCCGAATTTATATTTGTGTCTCGTAAAACAAAAGACCGTGCCATTGAGCGGGCGGTGACGGACATCGCAAGCACGGCCTCGCTGTACACTGCAAGCGCCGCGCACCGGAGAGAGGGCGGTCTGTCTCTTTAAGGTAGCGCCAGTGGACATAGTCTAATTCTGTGGGGGTAGGGAGGTCTGCTTCATTATTCTGCCCATTACAGATATTTTCATGGTCAGTTAATGCCAGCGATTGGGCAGACAGAAGAGACGGCTCGAACGGGGGGAGAGAGAGCGAGAGACAGAGAGAAAGAGAAAGAGAGAGAGAGAGCAGCTGGAGAGGCACAGGGCTCTTGATATAATGAAATGCCAAAGCCAGCCCTACATCTTCGCCAGCCTCCCAGGTCACCTGCCAGATTAGGAGGACTGTTGCCATGGAAACCGTATCTTGCAACCGCAAGCTGAACTTCCCCCGTTTTCTTTCTTTCTCTTTTTTTTTTCTTCTTCTTTTTTTTTCTTTTTCTTTTTAACCCGTTCCCCGGGCCTCAGCGGCGGTGGCGGCTGGCAAGAGACGTGGCGGGAAACTCGAGGAAACCGTCGGTAAGAAACGGAGCTTTTGTTTGACCGACCCTGGCCGAGCGCGTGTCTTCAGCTCTGGAGTTTGGAGTTCCACAGGTTGGAACCGGACTGAGAATCATTATTAACGGCTTAAACAATAAGACACGAGAAAACACAGGGTCATCCAATAATTCGGAGATACCATCATTATCGGCTGAGAACAACACCTTAATAGTTATTCAGATAACTGCTAACGGCAGAGAAGAAAGAACTACCAGTCAGAGAGAGAGAGAGAGAGAGAGAGGGAGGTAGAGAGAGATAGACAGAGAAAGTGAGAGAGACAGGGAGAGATAGAGTGAGAGAGCGAGACATAGAGAGACACAGAGAGAGGGAGAGACACAGAGAGAGGGAGAGGGAGAGAGAGACACAGAGAGAGGGAGAGGGAGAGAGAGACACAGAGAGAGGGAGAGGGAGAGACACAGAGAGAGGGAGAGGGAGAGAGAGACACAGAGAGAGGGAGAGAGAGAGACACAGAGAGAGGGAGAGGGAGAGAGAGAGAGCACAGAGACATGTGAAAATGGGACCCAAAATGACTCCCCAGTCTCCACATGCTGAACTGCATTCAAGTGTGGGGTTTTAAGTAATCAAATTCTCTTCTCTGGAAGCCGACACGGCTTGAGCTATCAGAGCGCTCTGCTTAGCGGCATATATTTGCCATCTTGATAAAAATCTCAATTTGCATACATTTTGAATTCCCCATGCTCAGAGTTAATGCAACAACATTTTGACAGAGCGGAAATTGAGCTTTTCCACATTTGGCAGGGAGAGGCCTATCATACGCTGGCCTGAGGGCCGATGGGGCCTGGGGCCCGTCTGAGGGGCCACACCCAGACCCTGGCTGATGTAGGACACCCAAGCCCCTTAATAAACAGCTATACACAGTTGGACACCATTATTGCTTTCGTTTCGCTCTCACCTGATGAAGCACTATGTTTAGCAGAGAAAATATCTCATTGACAGATTACAACTGAAGGCACGCAGTTCACCAAATAAAGGTTAAACATATTTGTTAGATGAAAGTAGAAGGCTTATGCACATTTGAATTTATGTATTTTTATTTATCTATTTTTCAAATCAACAGCAAAGGGTCTATGTAGACCATATTCATCTTTGAGCTACACAATGTTTGTGTACATTAAACTATTTTCCAAACAAATTTATCCAAACTTGATTTATCAAGGATAAATTACAATTACAATCACTTGGCAGACATTATGATAAAGAATAATGGTAAAGGGCACACAAGGGTAATAAGCATCATTTTAGGTCACTCAATGTCTGCTTACACAAATTATAAATCCAGCCCATGTCTACAAATATTTGATAAATGAAATGAAGTTGGAAAATGAAGTGCCAACATTGCACAATGCGTGTGTGAACACACGGTGAAGCATTTTCTTTTAATAAAGCTAAAAGGTCACTTTGCTAAGTCTGCTGCTATCTTCAGAATGAAAATGGCTGTTTGAGAGCCACCAAGCTTTCACTCAAATCAGCCTCAATGAGGCGTCTTGACAAGTAGGCACAATCACATTGGTTAGAATGAGCATAGTCATAAAAACCAACTACACGTTCATTTGCATCAGCAATGTTTTAACAGTGCTTTCCTGGGCCGCATACAGCCAATGAAAGAGATGCTACTGTTACTGTCCAATGGTGGCTTGCCAGGCAGGGCTTGTGTATCTATGAGTGTGTATGAAATGCACTAAATATAGCCTATGGGTGCAAGAGTTGCATCATCTGTGTGCGTGTGTGTCCGTGCATGTGTGTACATGTATGTACATGTACATGTGTGCGTATACATGTATGTATATGTCTGTGTGTGAGTGTGTGTGTGTGTGTGTGTACATGTATATGCATGTGTGCGAATGAGTGTGTGTGTGTACGTGCGTCTGAGTACATGTGTGTGTGAGCATGTGCGTATGTGTGTGCGTGTGCGTGTATATGTATATGTGTGTGATGTGTGTGCATGCGCTCATGTTTGAAACTCTCTTCTCTGAAGACACAAGACACTGAGTTCCCGTCTGACACAAGCCCAGCTGTCATTACCCAGCATGTGAGAAACAGCCCGTCTGACTCTCTGTGGGCCAAACTCAATACCCCGATGACAGGCCACGGCTGGAACCTGGGGCGCTGTGCAGGCCAAAACCGGACAACCCAGGAACTGCAGCTGGGACCTGGGGCGCTGTACGGGCTAAAACCAGACAACTGAGGGGACCTGGGGCACTGTACGGGCTAAAACCAGACAACTGAGGGGACCTGGGGCACTGTACGGGCTAAAACCAGACAACTGAGGGGACCTGGGGCACTGTACGGGCTAAAACCAGACAACTGAGGGGACCTGGGGCGCTGTACGGACTAAAACCAGACAACTGAGGGGAGCTGGGGCACTGTACGGACTAAAACCAGACAACTGAGGGGAGCTGGAGCGCTGTACAGGCTAAAACCAGACAACTGAGGGGACCTGGGGCGCTGTACAGGCTAAAACCAGACAACTGAGGGGACCTGGGGCGCTGTACAGGCTAAAACCAGACAACTGAGGGGACCTGGGGCACTGTACGGGCTAAAACCAGACAACTGAGGGGACCTGGGGCACTGTACGGGCTAAAACCAGACAACTGAGGGGACCTGGGGCGCTGTACGGGCTAAAACCAGACAACTGAGGGGACCTGGGGTGCCGCGCGGGCCCAAACTGGACAACCGAGGACCTGCTACACTCTACCCAAAAACACAGCCACTCTCTGGCTCTGCCCCAATAAAGCAAGCACCCATCTGACACACCTGGGAGGTCCCGACAGCATGCTTAATAATGTGGGGCAGCGGAGGAGCGGGCCATGCGGTTCTGGGCGGAGGCGGCGCTGGCGGATGGATGTGCTCTAAGCGGACCATCAGTCTCTCTGCAGGGGTATCGCTGACGTGAGAGCGCCACACACATCACCGCTACACCTCAGCCTGCTGCTGCTAAACGCTACTGCTGCTGCTAGGTGCTACCGCTAGCACGGACACAGCTAATACCCGCAGCCTCTCACAAAATCGTTTGTTCGTTCGTTCGTTCGTTCGTTCGTATTCTGTTGTTCATTCATTCATTTCTAAATAGTTATAATTAATGGCAGAATACCTCCCTGAATAACAGATGTTCTGAGGAAAAACTCATTTGGAGCGACTGAAACTAAGCGCTGGTCAGGTGGTCAGGCATGAAAAACATACGGACGCGGTAGTTTTGGACGTTTGCAGAGAGCTTTACGCACTTCACAGGCGTTTGAGCCGAGTGTGCTGTAGTGCACTCCAGTGAAGTGTGTTCAGCTCAGTATATCAGAGTCTCTCCTCATGCCCTGTGCAGACTTCAGTCATACCAACCCCCCCCAGTGAGGGTTTCTCCAGACTGATTCAATACCAGTCAAGACAGCCAAAAGCAGCCGGCGTGAATTACAAAGACAAAATGAAACCTCCGGACAGAAGAGAAGAACAAGAACTACGCTATTCAGGTGGGCTGGAAAATTGAAGAGCCCCCAGCTCAGCCTGGGGGAGGGGGGGGTTTGTCTCTCACTCTGTGGGGGGGGGGGGGGGGCAGAGCCTCCATGCCCCCTCCCCCGGCCCTCCTGGCAGACTCCCATTCCCACCAGCCTGCCAGGCAAACAATAGTACACCAAATTCCAGGGAAAAATAAAGGAAATTCCAGGGATAGTTGGGAGATGGGGGGCCACGGTCAGGGACCAATCCCTGCACACGTCCAAACAATTAAAGCCCCTCCCCCTTTCCCCCCCAACCCCAAGACATTTCATATCAACAACTCGGCTGCACAAAAACAACTTCCTCTCACCACTCCACCCTCCAAGAGCAGTCCCATTGTGTAAGCAGAGGTTGTGTGTAAACGCTAATGATGTGTATACGGCCGTACGTCTGTGCGTGGGTATGTATTTATGCCTGTGAGCGTGTGTGTGTGTGTGTATTTATGCCTGTGAGCGTGCGTGTGTGTATTTATGCCTGTGAGCGCGTATGTGTGTGTGTGTATTTATGCCTGTGAGCGCGTGTGTGTGTGAGTGTATTTATGCCTGTGAGCGCACATGTGTGTGAGTTTGTGTATTTATGCCTGTGAGCGTGCGTGTGTAAGTGTGTGTATTTATGTGTGTGAGCGCGTGAGTGTAAGTGTGTGTATTTATGCCTATGAGCGCGCGTGTGTGTGTGTGTGAGTATTTATGTGTGAGCGTGTGAGTGTGTGTATTTATGCCTGTGAGTGCGCGTGTGTGTGAGTGTGTGTATTTATGCCTGTGAGCTCACGTGTGTGTGAGTGTGTGTATTTATGTGTGTGAGCGTGTGTGTGTAAGTGTGTGTATGTATGCCTGTGAGCGCGCGTGTGAGTGTGTGTATTTATGTGTGTGAGCGTATGTATTTATGCCTGTGAGCTCACGTGTGTGTGAGTTTGTGTATTTATGCGTGTGTGTATTTATACCTGTGAGCGCGCGTGTGTGAGTGTGTGTGTGTATTTATGCCTGTGAGCGCGTGTGAGTGTATTTATGCCTGTGAGCGTGCGTGTGTGTGTGTGTGTATTTATGCCTGTGAGTGCATGTGCACGTGTGAGTGTATTTATGCCTGTGAACGCGTGTGTGTGTATTTGTTTGCTTGCGAGGGCTTTTTGTGCATAGAAGATGGGATTAATCATCAGAATCCCCCCCCCAGCTGGAAATCCCCTTTCCTGGACATTATCTTTGGCCTACAGGCTGTAACACTCCTGCGCTCTCTCTCTCTCTCTCTCTCACACACACACACACAGTCACACATCGATATACACACATAAAAACACACACGCACACAGAAACACAGTCACACATCGATATAGACACACATATACAAACACACAGACACACACACAGATATAGGCACATATACACAAGCACAGTCACACACAGATATAGACACATATCCACAAAGATGCAGACAGACACACACAGAAAGATGTGTGTGTGTGTGTGTATATACACACACACACACACACACACACACACACACACACCAGCTGTGGCCCTTGTCAAACGGCAGACGCACATCTTTTGTTAGAGGACGAGACGACGCTCACGTCACGACTATGGCGTGTCATCTCCCGAGCAGCAGACGAGCCCGGGGCAAAGCGCTTCGGCTTTTCAGCAGGGCCGTACGGCAGGCCGGAGAGCCCAAAAAAGCCAGAATGAGCACAGGCATTTCTTATCTGCCTCAGTGCTGAAACGGCCTTTCAGAAATGTGCCTACCCAAGCAACGTTTCTCCACCCCTCCCCTCTCCCCTCTCCTCCACCTCTGCCACCCTCCCCCGCCACCTTAACGCTTCAATATCCCTCTGGCCAAGGCTCAGCGAACAGGGCTAACGTTAATCCGCATTCACAAACACCCTTTCTCTGTTATAAATCGTAGCCCTTTCCTGAAATCCCCAGACTGAGAGACGGCCAGTGGACAATTTGAGAGGAAGGAAGCCTACGGTAATGGCCCCACGGTGGAATGTGACAGCTTTGATTGAGCAAAGCCGTTCATCACCACAAACGTAATTACAGAACACACGCTCATCCCAAGGCTGGGTACAGTTCACACTTTTAACGTCCAAACAAATGGGAAATGTCCGCTCCTTTGATTGGTCAGGAGACCCGGAGAGATAACACAGGGGACACGGCTGTTGTTTTAAGGTTTCGTCGCGGCAAATGAGACGTTAAAAAAAAAAGAAAGAAGATCATTCATTTTTTGGGCTTTTTCATATTATATCAGATTGTGTATTTTTCCAAAATGGCCCGAATAGCTTTTATGTGCACTGAAGCATACTTTACATCTTTTGACAATCAGCCGGCTTTACAATGGTTTATAAGACTGTATTCATGAGTTCCTGGTCTATTGCCTGAAAACTGACTTCAGGTATTTCAAAAGTAGTGTGTAGAGTGGCATTATACTTCCCCAGACTGTATACCAACAGTTTAATCTCACAGTTACATTGTGCCGGTACTTCTTTCATGGAGTGCAGCGGTCTCAGGTTGCTGGCGCAATAAGAAATAGTTCAGACTAAATATAAGACTAAGTGATTTTTTTAAAGAATATTTAGGTCTCACACACACACACACACAACTATACAAACTAGGGCTAGGTATCAATACTCAATACTTTTTGAGAACCGACCGAATCGTGTCTGTAGCACCGAGTATTGAAAACTGTCCGAGTATCGAAAAAGTATTCGATGCCAATTTTCGGTACTTTTTCGCAATTATCTGTTAAGTACCAATTCCTAGCCCCACCAGGGGAACTCTTTCTTGTTTTTACTCGTTTTCTTTCTTGATTTAAAGCATAATTTTCTTCATTTTATACAGCCGTTTGAGTTGACAACATTAAACACTGAAGCATTTGAGAAGTTTCAGCTTATTTTGTTAAATTAGATTTTTTTTTTTGGATACTGTTGGAAAAATATCTTTACACTCAGCAAAGAAAAGTATTGAAAAAAAGATTTGCCATCGGTATCGAACACCAGGTACCGGTATCGGGACAGGTATCGAAAAATTACAAACGATACCCAGCCCTAGAATAAACTGTTTTGCACTTATATGGAAGGGTATTTTCATGCTTTAAGCCACAAACCCTGGAATGCCCTTATATCACTGCAAAGCAAACAGCTCCTCATAAACTTTCGTAACCATCCAAAATCTAACATTTTATCAAAAAATGTTTGTAAAATCACCACACGCAAAAACGGTCCAGGCAAACCGAAACTGAAATAACGTAACAAATATATATTAAATAAAATTAATTATCCCTTTAAACCAAATGACCAAACCGCAACACTGGGTTTGGTCTGCGGTCAGCTCAACGGTTTGAAAACAGAGTTGTGTGTCATTGGGGGATTGTGGGGCTTCATGGGTATGGAGTAGCAGTACAGAACAGCTGTAGATTTCACCTCTCATCAACACATGCGTGAAATGTACAAACCAGCCTTGCCACTTGAATTCAGCTCGGGCAGGAGACTGGCCAAGGCACCTGGGCGGATGAAACGCGTGGGGCGGATGAAACGCGTGGAGCAGAATGCAAGTCACTGGCGCCATTTCCCATTCCCATTAGTCACCTTGTGTGTGTGTGTGTGAGTGTGTGTGCGTATGTGTGAGAGAGAGAGAGAGAGAGAGAGACAGCGTTTGAGAGAGAGCTGCACTTTGGAAGGAGGCAAAACATATGATAAATTGCTTTTGGCTTCGACTCAATTCATGTCCATTAAGTGGGACACAGAATCCACCTGATCGAAGACCATTGGATGGGGTCTCCACGGCGGCCGTCCCCTTTGAGCCAATCAGCTGGCTCCCCATCACACAGATCCTGAAACCGTGTCCTCAGTGATAGCAGCTAAGCAGGCAAAACGCGGCACAGTTTGACGCCGCGCTCTCGTTTTCACATGCGACGGCGCGTGGAGCCCTCGCTAACGCGCGCCTGGCAGCTCATTTCCCCCGACCCGGCGACCCCGCCAATCACCCAGGCCTGTTCCTGCGCCGTCGCTTTTCAGTCACGGACGCGGACGGGGACCGTCCGTCTCGCGTCTCAACGGGTCACTGGGTTCGATCTCACCGACCAAAATAAATAAATAAATAAATAAAAACATTTTTAAAAAGATGACGCCAGCGAGTTTTCCTTCACATATAAAGAAAACGCTGCAGACTGTCTTCAATACTGCAAAGCCGCCAGCTTCGTATTCTCCCACTGCTCAAGAGTTTCAGAACACCCCCCCACCCCCCACCCCCCCTCTTCCGTCCTCCTCCCAACCCCGAGCCATTTTCCCCTGGGGGGTCCGCTTTGAGCCAGAGGCGCCTGGGAGGGGGGGGTGGCGGCACGCTCGCTCCTCCTCTCCTGCTGTGTCAGGGCTAAAAGCTAAAAGCTGAGCGCAAACCTCACTATTATCAAGTCCCCTGAACACAGACAGGCGCCCCTCCCCCTCGCACAAGACCAGGAGCTATTTCGGTTTTAAAGGGACAGAGCCGCTACGACCGTCGCCGCGCTGATACACAAACACGGTCTCGGCGCAGAGGCTCCGGTTAGCCTTTTCCCGCTCGCTCTCGGTAACGGCCCCCGAATGAACGCGCGCGGCCCGGAGAAAAAACGTGAGGGTGGGGGGGGGGGGCCCTCTCGTGATACGATTCTCGCGGGGCTCTGAAATTACGGGCCGTGACATTTTGCTCTCTTGTCCGCGATGGAGGAAGGTTACGTAACGCGGCGTACAGAACAGGGCACAGGAAGTGATATTCCACGATGGCGCATTGCAAAATAAATCCTCACCGCTTATACAACTTAATCCCTCTAAGAACACATACAGGACTCTAAACTGTGGGATTTGAGCGTGATTTAAGTGAGGCCCAGCTTTCTGTCAAACAATAGGAGGCCTGGCTTTATGACCCTGTAACCAAACCTAGGGTGGGACTGGATACCAGAACGGAGGGGGTTGGGGGCGACATGCCCTGCAGACACAGTGCTAAAATCACAAAGGGGGTGTTCGTAAGCCATCTACATGTAGCATCAGCGGCAACGATCAGCCTCATATGTCGCCACGCTCCTCCACGCTTGACCCCCCCCACCCCCAGCACCCGACCCCACCCCACCGATTTTCCAATCACATCCATCTGTGAGGGTCACAAACCAAAAAAACATAGGCGCTGTGTTCGCAGGGGCCGCCGTCATGGCATCAAAGAGCCGGCCGGGGGGGGGTGACGGCGGTATCAAAGTTTCATTAGCGCTGCGTACGGCGGCAGATGTCCGCCCTGACTGGGGTCGCTCTACGGCGCGAGTCCGCCACCGTCCCGGACGCCGAACTCGCGGGGAGAAAAATAAACGACCCTGTTATGAGTGCAAATGCAAAATAAAAGGCGACAGTCGCCCACCTCCCGAGGTGCCACTGTTGCCGTGGAGCGGGACAGTGGAAAAACACTGAGGCGCAGGGGCCTACGAGGGCTGGCGCTTACTCGTGGCTACAAATGTGTCACTTAGCGCCGTGCCAGGCGGACGCCCTTCCCCTAGGCAGCAGTGAAGCGTTAGCTCCGGGTGGGGGGGTGGCAGTAGTGGCGACAAGCAGACAGAGCCCGGGCGAGCGTTCGCACGCGGTACATCCACGCCGCGGCTAACAGTGACACCGCAAACAAACAAAGGAGGGGAGAAGAGATGACGGACAGGAAGGCTGAGACGACGGGGGCGGGGCTTCTCCACAAGCCCAGGGACCTGCTACAAGGACATTTCCACCAACACAGTTTTCATTTATTATAATAAATTATTATTATTTGGCCATATATACAGATATGGACAACTGTGGTACAACTGAAAGTTCATTTCTAATGCACAGCTACATGCTGTAGTGGGTATCACTTTAAACTACATTAAAGGGGATGGGTATTGACACAGGCAGATTGGGGGTCAGGTGACTTTGCGACAGTTAAGTCCTGTGGGTTCATTTAAATGGCTTGTGGTTTTTTTTTGTTTCTCTTTATATGACCATGATTAAATGTTCAAATGTCCACCGCCACTCAATGAAGAAAACACTTAAGCCCCTGTGATTTTAATCTTTGAGTGCACAGTCTGTTGTGAGCTACACAACTTTTGATTCCGTTCCTTCACACTTCCAACCACCCAGGGCTCAAACACAATCAGAACCTTTCATTAAGAACAAGTCAATCAACAAGAATAAACCTCTTAAGAGGGTAACACAAATCCATGACTAATTTCGCTGCCTCAGGTATTGAGAGAATGTGGAACAGCAGCGATGATTGACGCACACGGACTCACTTCTAAAAGCTGTGAATGGCTCCTCCTAAAGCACATTAACCCCCATTCTAAGAATCGCTCCTCCTAAAGCACATTAAACCCCATTCTAAGCTAATAAGGCTCATCTTCCCTCCGCCTTGCCTTTTTTTTTTTTTTTCCCCCAACGCCAATGACATATGGAAAATATCTACTTCAGTTGTTGAACCATCAGAATTAACATTCTGTAATTAAAACAAGCACACCCCTTCCTCTTAATAACCAACACAGCAGGATACAATCAGGTTGTGCCAACCATTTAATCTAATTGACTAATTACAGATTTTAATTTAGCCGGTTACCAAACAACTGTTGACAATTTGCTTTCATTAGGGACACGGAAAGCACACATATTTAAGAGGCTCTTTCACAAAAGAACTGTCTATCCTGTGCGTTGAGCCCTAGACCGAATGCTCCCAATTAGAATTCGCCGCACGGATTATGGTCGCCTTTTCATCCTAAGGGGAATACTACAAACTGAAATGGGCCCGGAGAGTGTTTTACGGGCACAAATTCAAACGCACATCGACACCGTCGGAAGCGGCACCGGGTCGTCTGCGTTGCCGCGAAAGTACACTGGCGTCATTTGCCGGCCGGCGCAAGCGCCAATTTGTAAGAGGGTGTTAAGTGGCGTTGGTGGACGGGGTAGAGTTTCGGCCTGCTCCGACTCAGCTGGGGCGAAAGGGGCCTGTACAGAGAAGAGACCGGGCCCCGAGACCCACGTAGCGTAGCGCCGTCGCACACGTCAAAAAGCCGGCCGTGAGTCACAGTCGTAAAAACGGAATGGTCATTGCCCCTACGTCTGTGTTCAAGGAGCACTCTACGAAATTACTCGTTCTCCTCAGCAGCCAAATATAGTCCCGCTCACCGCGACGCTGAAGTTACTGAAAATGCCGTTGGATCCCGCTCACGGCTTACGTCATTAATTGGCTCTTTGTTCCTAATGGCAGGAAACCGCCTCCTATTGAAAAATGCGAGACTGCATGCCGTTAATTCGATGAGCAAAATAAATAGTCATGCGATTTATTTTTTTTATTTTTTTTACTATGACACACAATTCAGCGGGATGCAGAAGTGATCATTTGAAGTAACATGTGAACAGTCTAATTGCCGTTGACATTTTAACTTTGTAACCTGCCTCCACATGTAATATTTTGACATTTCTAACAGCCCTGTTAAGGCAATAAAACCTTCCAGCCATAGCAATTATGCGCCCCTTCTTTGCCTAGCTTTGCCTTTCATGTTCAGTGCACCTGGAGTGCTCTTATTTGAGGCAGAGGCCACCCACTTACATAATGTTGACAGTGAAGATGTACTAGGGAGGCGTCGCTTATTGCAGTTAAACTACAGCTTACTGACAGGTAAACACACCACACTCTGCTTCAAAAACATCCCATACCTGGCTTGGCCTAACACTCACAAAGCCTTTGGCTTCCATAGTCCGGCTTAGGACGTGAATAAATCGAGCAAAAGGTTTCGTTTGAATACGAGTAGACTGGCATAGCAACAGTTTGCCTGGATAATGCGTGCACAACATTTAACGTGACCACCCTTTCCCAAACAATTCTACATGTTGCATCCTCCAATTCCACCCTCATCACCCAACGCTTTTAAACTAAACTCCACTGAGGTGATGATAATTAGATTATTTTGTCCATTGCTGACAGGCAAAGGGAAACATGAGGAGAAGGACTCTATGCGACAAAGTTACACACTGTATAAATCCATTACAGCCCAAAGTGCGGGTTCCCTGCGAGTCACTGGTTTTTCGTTTAAGTCAGCCACCGCAAGTTCACTTCTCGTCAACGAGAGGGACTAACGTTAACATACATGTTAAATAAACACACATAAAATAGCGAGTTGTGGTACACAAGAGCGTCAATCAGCGATTCATTACAAGCTTCGCTCTTCAGCAATCAGTCAGTAACGAGGAGGCAGACGGGGCGCTAAATTTAGCAACGGCAAGTCTATCCCGCCATGCCTCAATGCAGACAGTGCATCCGAGAGGGGCTCGCGGTAAACGTCGAGCGTGGCGTTTCGCGTTAGCCCGGGACATGCTGAAACACTGGACTGCCTGCGAAAGGGGCCAACTGGAAGATAAGGTACCGGTTGAAATCCCCTGTCACGATGTCTTTGCGGTGCTCAGCGCCCAGCGGGCACACAAGGCCTGCAATCGAGCACCCTGGCACGGACGCCGTGGCACAACACAAGACCGTTTGTTAAAGCAGCCTGTGCCAGTTAAGATGCTAACCCAAACACTCCCAACAATGACAATACAATAAATGTAGTCAACGCTATCAGGGCTAACCCCGCTATCAGCCAGGCAGTGAAATTAACATCCACTACCAGCCAGATGCTGGTAAACATTTTGATTGTGGCTGGAAAGACTTTCTACTCTAGCAGCCACTTTGGCAGGTACATAACCAGGTTGTGTTATATTCTAAAAGGTAATGTGGCTGGAAAAAGGTTTAAAATAGCTAGTGATTCTTTGAATCCACAAGCCACCCTGGCCAGTGGGTGAAAAAGTTAATTCAATGCACTAAAAAGAATTAACCAATCGAGATTGCTTAAGAGAAGATTATACACCCACGACAAGACAGGTACCAATTCTTGAGTTTTTGTTTCTTCAACGGGCAACAAGGAATAATTAGCATAAAATAGTTGACAATGCACTTTGATTTTGCTACAGAGGCATATATATGCAGGGGACTGGCCATCTCCTGATGCTCTCTGGCACTTGAAATCCAGCTGAAGTAAGAGGAATCCAATGAAAAAACTCTGCCTTTCTAACACAAGACCTTATGGCATCAGCATTACTGAAAACACTGGGCTTTAGCGCCTCTCGAGACCACAGAATGTCCAGATAACAGTTAGAATCACTGCCCCCTTCGTACTCTGCAAAATCCCATTCACTACATGAATGAGAAGAAATGACTATGACAAGAAGATAACTACATGAGATGAAAACTAGTTAAGCCAATAAGAATTAGAAATGCCATTCAATGAATTGCTCAAACAGATGATCAAGTCATTAGCAGCAGCAGCAGCAGACAGTTAATGTAGATCAAAACTGACTCCCAACACAAGTGCCCACGTTACCCAAATTAGACAATTAAGAATTTTGGTTAGCTGAACATTTGGCGAGATTTGGAGAAGCGTCTGCATTAAATATTGCTACACGATCACACGAGAACTACAGCAAAACACAAGCGAGCCTAAACCAGCTCAGGGTAGAAGCTGACCACTACCCAACAACTCAACAAAGATAGAAGATACACTGACCATGAGGTTCTGCAGAGGGAGGGGTTCTTTATGTTCTGAGCCTCCACAAACATTGCTATCATTTCAAATCATTTGGCAGCTCTACAAATTTCAATTAACGTGCACTCCAGAGCAGATGCACAGTGCACTCATCTCGATATCATACAATTGCAACGTTTGTGCCCATTATGGCATCAATAATTAATACGCACAAGCAACCATCATATTCTCAGAAAGGTCGGACCGTTCTGAAACACATTTTCATATTTCCTCGGTCGCAACATTAAATTCCGTCCACACCCAAATTCGTTTCAGTCTCTTTGGAAACAAATATACAAACGTGGATATCAGCTTGCTGGTGTCATTACAATACAGTAGCCTACACAGAACCAAAATCAGTGGCATAAAAGGCATTTCATTCCTTTTAGAAGACCTTACTTCACCCCATATTAAATTCTCATCCACTGTATTTGCTTTCCAAAAAGTACTCTGGACATTATGCATTAAACTCCCAACTTAAAATCAAACAACTTCAATCAAAACCAATCAAGGGAAACAAGGTAGTCACACATAGCCTAAAGTAGAGAGTTTGCTTGCATTTACCTAAAAACACACAGAACCCCAGAGCATTTGTCCACCACAATATACATTACAACACGACAGATGTTAGTCCCCTTTGCTGGACAGAACTGCTCTGCACATAAACCATTAACACTCAAAACAGAAATCAGTTCAGGGATTTCGCTGCAAGAATCAAATGTGATACTCACATAATCGTGGAAGGCTTTCGCCTCGCTTGAGTGTTCACAAGTCTCTCGTCTCTCTGGTGCCGCACAGTAAAGGTCCCAAAAAACACTGGGACGCAGAAAAGGGGTTCCAGTTACGATTTACAACTTGTGCTACAAACCGACAATAGCAGAACAATGTGTCCTAAAGAGGGGTGTGTCATTCACAGCCGGGACATATGGTCGGTCCGTTTTTGAATTTTGAATAACGGACGAGGATATCCCGTCTGAATGTGAACTGGGAGAGCAAGACTTGAGTTTGGCAAAGTGGAGGAAAACTGTTGTTTGTAAACACCGACTGGCATTCTGTGCCCACGTTATAATTATGGTGTTTGTGAGAAAGTGTGACTACACGTGGTAGTTGTGACAAATTTAGGCTTACATTTTAATAAGGCATAACTACTGGGTGCAAATGAAGAGTGCTTTACTAATTGGGTTCATTTAAAGTACCTATACACGTTAGCGCTTTCGATATTGATTTATATAGGCTCCAACCTAAGATTTACTTTAAGGCGTTTTGCCCATTGTCCATCTCGGCTCTCAGCCATTCACTGGAAATGTAGTTTTACCCCATAGCTCCAATATAGATATACAGTATGTATGTAGCCTATATATATATATATATATATATATATATATATACATACATACATATATATATATATATATTAAATTTAACAATAAATAATTTACATTCTGGGATAATTTTTTTTTTGATTTGTTGTTACTTCTATAACACCACATCCATTTAGTTACATCACAATTAACTTACATTTTTTTAAAAAAATACTTACCACCACCACGAATGCAGAAATCCCGGGGGCTCCCCTAACGTGATGTTTTTCTCCCATCGTATCTAACGAAATCACACAGAAGACATTGCATACAAATTACATATGGTTTTTGGGCGCCGGTTCAAGAGAATGCTTTGTGAAAGCAACAAGCAATAAATGGCAAAAAGGTGATCAAATTCAAAATGGAGGCCACAGAGGGCTCCGAAAACAAAGACTATCACAGGAGACACGGGGTCATGCACAAAATAAACAGACAATAAACGAGAACTTTACCTCTGATAAAAATGTCTGTGCCGACTTCTGCGCCCCTACGTGAAGCAAATATTCGTATACATATAAAGCTAATCTGTGGGGGGAAAATAAATATTTAGGATTGTGGGTTAACACACAACTTCAAAGTTACAACGAAACAGGACCATCATCTAATATGTTAAAATACAACCGTAAAACCCGCTAAGTGTTATTATCCAGTGTAGGATGCACGAACAAAGCAATGCCGAAAGTTTCTCTGTTATACTTGAAGATTTAGAAACACAGATTCTTAGCTACATCTGCGATATTTATTTAGCAAGTCCAATGCAAAAGGACAAATATTAATATCGTCGCTGGTAACATGATGCGTGTATATTAAAATATTTAAGACACAACAGCACATAGGACTTTGAAACAAAGTAAGAAGCAGACGGCTGCGTTGTTACATAGGCTACAGTAAAGCAGCGCTTTATTATGTCACACGGTTGGCTACAGACAATTGAACAAACGAACATGCAGCAGAAATTGAAGTATCCATTATGTTGACCTGCAGAACGCCGAGGGGTGTCTGACTGAGCTTGCTATTCAAATATGTCGTTACAACTTTATTTCTTACGGCCGTGTTCCCTTTAAAACTTTCTAAAAATCTAAGTCGAGTAAACTAATGAATTCTCCATTTTTTCCGAGGAGAGCAAGTCGCGCGTACAGTAACCAAAGAAAGCGAGGGGCTCGGCGGCTTCACAACGCCAAGTCCGGGGCATGAACAGAATGGACACCGCGTTTAATTCAATTCCCCGCAACAAGGGAGGACACACGCAAAGAACCCCCCCGCTGTCCCATCAAGAACAGCCTACGTCTGACACGAGACCTCAATCAGCAACGATATTAATTTTTAAATCGAATAAACTAGACTGTAAGGTTGGGAAAAAGGTTTCAAAAAGTCTTACTTTTCCCGAGCTTGCCCGTCCGAGGGCACGGCGGAGCCTTTCCCTTTGGCGAACATGGTTTGCAGTGTGCTGGAGCTCGCCTGCTCTATTTCTCTCTATCTCCTTTATTACGGCTGTCAAAGCGTCAACCCCGGCCCCGACCCCATCACACTGCAACCGTGTTGCTCAACCGATCCTGGTCACGGCATGGACGATGGGCGGGACCCACTTTTTTTTTTGACTGGCAAATGTATGTACCAATGCTGTGACAATACCTTGTTGAGGACCTCCCCTTGTGCCTTGTCAGTCATTTAAACATCCACACAGAGAGTTGTAAAATGCGGTTACTATTTCTCTTAAGCCTGTTGGAGTAGCTAACTGATTTTAAAGGTGGCATGCACTTCATTTAGCCTACGCTGCCCAGAACTGACAATGTAGGCCTACATTTTTAATATACGTCCAACCATAACGTTCAAGAGAATTAGCTTTAACATAATAACTACCCGCACCACTGAGCAAATTATTAGTTAATCTACGAACAAACATTTAGCCTGGGTGATTAAACCAGTTGTTTGAAGGGGATATGCGTTTTTCTGTAACACGGAATTATGGAAATGGTTAATCAGTATAAAAAGGCATATTTTCACGCATCGCATACATAAAATATGTAATTATTTTATCGACATATTAATTATTAACATTAAAATATATATTTTATTATTATTGTTATTCCCCATGAACACAGCCTCTCAAGTCAATGTATAGGAGAATGATGCCATTCTCGTTCCTCCTACATCAGAGATGTGAACGCAGCCACCAACTGGAATAGGCTATCACAATACGAAAATTGTGAATGACAAGTCCCACCCTAAGCATATGATTATAGAATGTCAGGGCCTATTGCAATATTTCCAATGGCTTTATCTGATGCGGGAAATTGATACAGAAAACACACACACACGCACACACAAACACACACACACTCATACACACACACACACACACACACACACACACACACACACACACACTACTATTTCAAAATAAATGTGTTGAATAGTACATAAACTTTTTTTAGCTCTTAAATATTGTTGAACTACTTACAGAAAGCACTTATCTATGTATCAGTGCTTATTAAAGTGTCACTAAGCAGCATCCAGTGTATGTTATTAAGTTCATGTTCAATTCTCTTTCTATATGTAGGGTTTATAAATGCATGACAATATGTTTATGTCCTGCATGACATACGACTATAACAGAGACAAGAAAACCAGGCCTGTCTCTTTAAATAAAATAAGAAAAGGAGAGTATTTCTGATTGGCTGATGGCTGGATTCAGTTTAGGGGTGCCTTGAAACGGTCTGTTTTTTTTAAACCCAAGCTCTTCAAATCACCTTACAGAACGCCCTCCTCTGTTGGCAGAGGAAAGAAAGACTGGAGTATTTCTGCCTGTGCACAATGAACTGACTGAGTGCTATATTTTTCACTTAATTTGTAGTTAAACATCAAAAGTAAAAATAAAAAAGCATGCAATTGTTACTGCCAATCCTAAAAAAAAAACACGAAAATGTTGACATTTCTGAACTAACATTGTATGACTTTTAATCATGCAAATTACATTTTTTTGTGCTCAATCAATATTATGATTTACCCTCTTAGTCGGCGGCACTTCATCAGGCCATTACCACCAATGCGATGGACGAGATTGATTGGCCATCGGGGAGACGTGCGGAGCATATCTGACGTCATTTCTATTTTTGTGTTTATCTTTCAGTCGTCATTTAATTAGGCAAATGTTGCCACATCCGGTAATTATTAGGGACTAGCTGGCAGTTTTAACGGACAAACACATAGGGCAAATGAGACACGCGCGGCATAATTTGCAAGCGCCAGGACCAACAGTAGGTGTATAGTTACAGGTCGGTGATATTAAACGGGGCTTCAGTTGAAAGATGTGAATTGAATATAAGACTATAGATGGGATGTGACAAGCATTCTGGATATCAATCAAGTGATCCAATAGAGTTAATGGTCATTCTTACACGTAGGCCTTTTCACTTGTGAAAAGCATGCATGTGTGTAAACAGGTTGCAAAAACAATAGAAACAATCTAGGCGCACAGTTATAGTTTGAGACATCCACAGAGGCTGACAGTATGGCTGCGTCCCAATATTCTTCACTCCCCACCTTCTTTCCTCCACACCACTCCTCCACTCCTCTCCTCCACTCTGTCTCCTACTCGGAAATATGAAAAACTGTCTGTATGTTTCAAGTACAAGTGGTTACATGTACAGTATACAATATACCTGACATTGCAGTTTGCGTTGAGACATTAATTCATTTTTAACAATTAATATGTAATTAATATGAAATCAGTAACATTAGATTAGGACACAAAGAGCCGTTTCCAGGGCACAGAGAAAAGGAGGTGGTAGTGGAAGAAAGGAGGCTGCATTTTTCGAGTATTGAGACGCCGCCTATATGTGGCACTCAAGTTGAGAGGACTGGTGTGACCCTAATGTGACCTCTTATGGAGAAATTGTACCTGGACAATGCTGTTGCTCTTGAATGTGACACTTTATTATGCAATTACAAACACAACATTTCAACCAAACAGCTCTTTGTAGTCAAAATTTTGGTGTTGTTGATTGCACAATAAATATTCACATCTGGGAGCAACAACAGTGTGTCGGTACTATTTTTCCTTGTAATACACTTTTTAATATACTGAAATATACTAGAAATATATTTACATAAATATATCATCAAAGCAATACTTCATCAAAAATTATTGCCATTTTCAGATATTTCAATATGTTTTTAACAATACATTTCTGTGAAATGTATGTCATATATTCTAATAAGTCTATATACATATTTACCATGTACTGCATATTTACATAAGGGCCTTTGCTTTGCACCTGTAATTCATTGTCTGTTCCCTTCTTTGAACCCTTCTGAACTTAAAAGACACCTATACCATCAAAGTTTGTGGTGTCATCATTTTCCAACGTACGTCATGTAGTATGCAGGTTTCTTCAATAAAGCAAATGAAGGTCATATGAACTGTGCTTGTGTGCTGTATGGAGAATTTGGCTCTGTTCTTGATTGTGTACCATTCTAGTGTGGCTAAAAAAGCTGCTCCCAGTGTTCAGTGGATGGGATTGACATATATCGCCTGCATGGGGGGATACATTTAACTATCATGACTACTGCAGAGCAGCCTTTTGAAGGCGGGAGATTCTTGTATAAACAGGCATTAGTGTGATCTGCCAATTGCTGTCTGTGTTTATTATCAGTGTGTGCTACTATTTATATTCAGTGTGTCTATGTTTCACCTACGTTAGTGCGCTACTGTGGCTATCAGTGTGTCTATGTTTCACCTACGTTAGTGCGCTACTGTGGCTATCAGTGTGTCTATGTTTCACCTACGTTAGTGCGCTACTGTGGCTATCAGTGTGTCTATGTTTCACCTACGTTAGTGCGCTACTGTGGCTATCAGTGTGTCTATGTTTCACCTACGTTAGTGCGCTACTGTGGCTATCAGTGTGTCGTTGTGTCCTGCATGCCATTGGCTGATAGTGTGCCATCGTGTCCTACTATTGGCTGTGAGTGTGCCCATGTGTCATTCAGTCATTGGCTGTTAGTGCATCCATGGGACCTTCCCTTGCCTATCAGTGTGTCCCTGGGTTCTGCTATTGGGTATCAGTGTGTCCCTGGGTTCTGTTATTGGCTATCAGTGTGTCCCTGGGTTCTGCTATTGGGTATCAGTGTGTCCCTGGGTTCTGCTATTGGCTATCAGTGTGTCCCTGGGTTCTGCTATTGGCTATCAGTGTGTCCCTGGGTTCTGCTATTGGCTATCAGTGTGTCCCTGGGTTCTGCTATTGGCTATCAGTGTGTCCCTGGGTTCTGCTATTGGCTATCAGTGTGTCCCTGGGTTCTGTTATTGGGTATCAGTGTGTCCCTGGGTTCTGCTATTGGGTATCAGTGTGTCCCTGGGTTCTGCTATTGGGTATCAGTGTGTCCCTGGGTTCTGCTATTGGCTATCAGTGTGTCCCTGGGTTCTGCTATTGGCTATCAGTGTGTCCCTGGGTTCTGTTATTGGGTATCAGTGTGTCCCTGGGTTCTGCTATTGGCTATCAGTGTGTCCCTGGGTTCTGTTATTGGCTATCAGTGTGTCCCTGGGTTCTGCTATTGGCTATCAGTGTGTCCCTGGGTTCTGCTATTGGGTATCAGTGTGTCCCTGGGTTCTGCTATTGGCTATCAGTGTGTCCCTGGGTTCTGCTATTGGCTATCAGTGTGTCCCTGGGTTCTGCTATTGGCTATCAGTGTGTCCCTGGGTTCTGCTATTGGCTATCAGTGTGTTCCTGGGTTCTGCTATTGGCTATCAGTGTGTCCCTGGGTTCTGCTATTGGCTATCCGTGTGTCCCTGGGTTCTGCTATTGGCTATCCGTGTGTCCCTGGGTTCTGCTATTGGCTGTTAGTGTGTTCCAGAGTTTTTCATGGTCTCTGTTGGTCAGAGCGTTTGGGTGTGTCCCAATACTCAGAAAAATGCATCCGCCTTTCCTCCACTACCACCTCCTCTCCTCCGTGCCCCGGAAACGGATCTTTATGTCCTAATCTAATGTTGCTGATTTCATATTAATTGTTACATATTAATTCATGTCTTGAAGTGAACCGCAATGTCAGGTGGCAGTTTTGCATACTTCCGGGTAGGAGACGAGAGGAGGAGAGGAGTGGGAAAAAGGAGGTGAGGAGTGAAGAATATTGGGATGCAGCCTCTGACTCTGGAATATTGTGGATTCAACCTCCAACACAAAAAAAAAAAAAAAAAAAAGGCCTATTTCTGCTGAAACTATAAAGAAATTCATTTTGCTGTCAACATAAACTCGCGCTTCTCTGCTGTACAGAGTAGCTTTGCCTCTCCAGAATCTCACTCTGAAAGAAACAGATGTGCAGACCCGGAGCTAATTCCGCAAACCTTCAATCTGTGCATACCAAACCAACAAACCACTTTAAAAGGCTATCATTTCAGCTTCACAGCAGAGATTATGCCATACATAAATATTCCACGCAACGCTCTATGCTCATATTCTGAGTTTGTTTGAGACTGAAAAGATGTACGGTATAAATTGGGATTTCAAAGTTTATATTAATGTATGCTAATTCTGAATCAGAAAGCAATGTTTTTGAGCGCTACATTTATTTACATGCTCAGCATCAACTAATTAAAATGTTTTCTCTCTCTACTGATACTCTAATACATCACAATTATGCAGGCCTATATTGTTCTTCTCAAACCCTTGACAATTTTCCAAATGAATATTCCCTATATGCCTTAGGACAGTGATCCCCAACCCTGTTCCTGGAGCTTTTCATTTCAACCCTATTTTGGCACACCTGATTGTACTAATTAGCAGCTCAAGGAGACCTCTAGCTGTTGAATGAGGTGTGCTTTGTTAGGGTTGGAGTGAAAACCTACAGGACGGTAGATCTCCAGGAACGGGGTTGGGGGACCACTGCCTTAGGGCAGGGGTTTTCAAAGGGGGGGCCGCGGCCCAACGGGGGGGCGCCAGGGGGGCCAATTGGAAGGGAGAGGAAAATGGAAAATGCAAAAAAAATAAATAAATAATATTTTTTTTTTTTTTAATTTATTTAAAAAATTTATTTCAATTAAATTCATAAGATTACTGTGCCGGTTTAAAATAAGATATAAATTGTTATAAATCCTTTCATATCGAAATTAGGTCTTTGCCATGCCCTTCTTTCAATCGCAGCCAATAACTAACCGTCTGCCTGTCAGTCAAAGCGTTACGTTGAGCTGCTAACGGCCCGATTATGGAATCAAAATAGGGTCAAAAGTATTGTGTTGTGTATTAAGAAGCTGTATGTTAGATTTTTTTATATTTGCCAGTGTAATTAAAAAAAAATTTTTTTTTAAGCCATTTCGCAATAGGGGGGCCCCAGCCAGAGGCTACGACTATTTGGGGGTCCTTGGCATGGAAAAGTTTGGGAACCCCTGCCTTAGGGGATATGTAAACATTGTTCATACAACAGGTTTGGATACTTTTAGTTCACATGTACAGTAATGGCATGTAACAGACAGGGTTTACACTGTCCCTGTAAGCTCTAAATATGTACAGTATGCTTGTAACCATCATGAGGAATTTAGAGGTGGTGTCATGACTGTGGGCTTAAAAGAATTTACCAGAAGTATGCAAACATTAAACAAGATCTTATCTGCTACAGGCCTGGGGTGTGCAAAATGGGCAAAACATAAAGATATATTTGTTTTAATATCATTTGGGAAAATATTTTTAAAAACTACATTAAGAGCCCACTGCAGAACATAATTGGTCATGAATCAGATAAAAAGTAGCTAATCCTGGCCACATAGTTGCCATAAACATGGAAGGTTACAGAAATTTGGTTTCATCCGTTTCTTCTGCTTCATGCATAACGTATTCAATCAAGTAATAAAAACCTACAACTAAATCATCATTACAATGAACTCAATTTCAATAAATTCTACGTTGATACTAACACATAAACCAAATGTAACAGCTCCCTGTTCATCAATGAATCCCGACGACTTATGAATGAATTCCAACGACCTGAATTGAAACGCTTTTGTGAAAGCAATAACGTTGACAAAGGAATAGTTTGCCTTAGACAGCACACACATCAGTACTAAAGTAAACGTAACTGTTTATGGCTCTACAAAGCTGCAAAGCTGTGGCATTTGGTCTGCGGAGGGTTTGTCAGTCTTGTGCATATAAACGTCCCAACATTTCGTGGGTTAGAAATGGAGAAGGGGCAACTTGAAACAGTCGGCAAATTGTAACTCATTGGAGGAGCGTTGTGTCAGAGAATTCCGTTTATTGCCCAGCGCCCCCTCCGGTGCGTTCATCCCGGAAGGAATTAACTCTCCTGTTGCTTGATTGTTAACATCTCTGTTTTTGACAGAACCCCTCGCTGATGAAGGCTCATAGCGGCCCCTGCCGCAGTAATGAATAAATCCATGCACATACATTGCATTTCGGTCGTCGTTTGTCCCATGCGACTCATTTGAGCAGTGTGGTCAATATTATATGTTACCTGCATGCACGGTGTCTGATATTGCTGGATCATTTAAATATTTTGTAGAAATAGGTGTCGATTGTCTGCTTCTCTGTTTTTTAAAATCGTGGATTTTAATATCCAACGTGGAGAGTAAAACTACTTATGCAATGAAATAATTTAACTTATTTAACAATTTTACATACTTCAACATATAGTGTTTACACCTGCTTATGCAGGTTTGTTTTTTTAATAAAATATTTAATAAAGATCCCTTTTTTAAAAACGAACCTGGCTGTTGTTATTGAACACTAATGGTCGTGAAATAGGAATACTTTTCAGGGTATTAATAGTCAAATACTTGATCCTTTCCAGTCAGTAATAACAGCAACAGAATTTGTGTATATCTGTGACTGTGTTACAATGTCACTAGAAAAAACTATCCATATCCACTCAGTCAGTCAGCGGCAGTTATACAAAATCATATATATTTGGCAAACTTGTCATATGAGATTCCATTTAGCTTATAAACAGTTTTATTGAGCTTGCACAAACCTGCCCAACAGAATAATATTGCACATAAATATTCTGTGTCTCAGAATTTATTATTAACAATATTCTGAGTGTCGAAGCTCAAGACTACCATAGAAAAATTTCTGTATGAAACACATGAAAATCAGGCTAAATATTTTCTATTCATCCATGACCTATCCCAGTGTTTTTCAACCTTTTTTGAGCCAAGGCACATTTTTTACATAAAAAAAAATCCTGTGTCACACCACCAACCAAAAAGTGTACTAAATTAAGTGAAGTTAATATAGATAGATATTTCTCACGGCACACCTAACGATCTCTCACGGCACACTAGTGTGCCGCGGTACAGTGGTTGAAAATCACTGACCTATCCCACTTATTCCTGATCAGGGTCATGGGGGGCTAGCGCCTATCCCAGCATGCATTGGGCAAGAAGCGGGAATACCTCCTGGACAGGTCACCAATCCATCACAGGCCACACAAACACACCATTGACTCACACACTCATACCTACAGGCAATTTAGAGTCTCCAATTAGTCAAACCTGCAAGTCTTTGGACTCCCAGAAGAAACCCATGTGGACACGGGGAGGACATGCAAACTCCACACAGAAAGGCCCTTGGCCTCTGGATTCGATTTCGAACCCAGGACTTTCTTACTGTGAGGCGACATTGCTATCCACTGCACCACACTGCCCCCCGGCTAATTGTTTTAATGAGTTAAAAGACAAATGAACACATTTTAATGAATCAATGTTTTTTTGCAGTTTGTCTTCAAAATGACCATTGATTTCAGGGTTTCTAAGAGGCCTAGAGGTCACAGGTCAGAGCCAGACAGCCAAAGGATTTTGTATGGTCCTCTGAATGATTTTTCTGCTAATATAGCAAAACACAATAGATAAAACGGTGGATGGTAGTTTGAGGTCTCCACATTATCATGAATTCATTAACTTGTCTCTTCTATAATTGTATATACTTTATTAATATACATAATATGTTAAAGTGTAGCTATTGTTTTGGTGTAACTCAGAAGTGAATGAATATCATGTGTATTGTATTTTTCCATTGGCTTTAGCATTGGCATTCAAGTCACAAGGCTAATTAGATGAGTATAGCTAGTTAGTTACGATATGTGCGGCACCCAAGACTGGCCCTTTATAACGTAGCTGTGTAAACCTCTTCCAAATTTAAATATCATGGGAACTAAACTGGTTTAAAATTAATATCATTCAGGTTATTCAGGATTGATTTCTTAGAGGATGTCACGCCAGTCAAAAATATACTTTCTAGTCTAAATTTAAGAAAATATTGGTGTCCAAAAGAAGCAATAGCACAGAAACACATTAAAAGAGAAAAACAATCAAACCTTAACCAGAAAACATCCAAAAACACATTATATTGAAGTATTCCATAAGAGAATACATGAAGTAGCTCAACAAATGAGTGAGTGCTTTGGTCAATGCCAATGTTAACATTTTTTTAACCAACTTCACTGAAAATACAATGTCTCAGGGTTATGCAAGCAACTGAGGCCGAGTGATTTAATGGTTCATCGATAAAAAGAAAAACTGTTGAATTAATATAACAATATAACATTAGGGGGTAGTGTAGATAATAAGATGTCAAAGTAAAATGAACTAGTGAAAGAAAGGTCGGGCAAGACAATGATGGAAAGGAAGCAGGATTAACTGTAACAATGAAGACATACATTGAATCAAGGATGCCACTGTAGAGCACTCCACACCTAACCTGTAGACAGGCTTCAAGCAAAATAACTGCACCGATGTAGCCTTTGCGCTCTGATGTTCTGGACTTCCGGGAAAAAGGCACCCAAACAGGAATCAACTCTGACCATTCCAAACTAGGTAGCAGACATGCTTCTCGCTTCTATTCAAAGTCTGAGGAGATAAACTAAACCCACGTTTGTATTCTGGTGGGTTGAGTGTAACAGTAATCACAGGCACAGCGCCTGCTTGACTCGCACAAATCAGTTAACCTTGCTGGAGGCAACACGCAGCCTAATCATTTAATGCTGGGTAAAGCAAAATAAATGCAAGCAATCCACACACTGTGTACCAAGGCAGATACTACAATGATAATTTTGAACATGTTCTTTTTTTGCTGAGGTCAGTATTGGAGAAATCGCACACATAAGAACAATACAGAACCCCCTGTAGGTTATTGATACCACAATAAGGGGTTTTATGTCAGAGCAGACAGATGGTATTAGAATGTCTTACTGTTGGAGAACGAAATATGTTCCCTCTGTTATAAACCACAAAGATGTGCCTGGGAGTATTTATAATGACATTGACTTGAAGGACAGTAAATAACATTCTCCTTGGGGCACCATCTCCGGAGTTGAAAATGATTGGACAGATTTTCAAGGTGATGTCAAAACAGAATTTTATTAAACGAAAAACTCTGTATAAATTAATGGGAACGGTCAAACGTGGCAAAATAACCATGTAGATACCTCCAAGTCAGTATGAGCCTCTGGTGCTAACGGCTGAATATCATTGGAATTCTCTAATTCAATGTCTTTTTTAAGAAGACCGTAACATATGCCTAGCCCTGTGGTGCTGTGGCAGTGTGGCGGTAGCAGACAGGGTTGTTCATATACTCTAACGTAGCATCCTTGTTTCCTTCTTTAGATCAGCCAAATGCAGAAATGAAGGATGTGGCTAGAGTATTTGGACGCAAAAGTCTGGGAGACCTTCAGGACCACGGACAGTGATGACCTCATCGACAGGCACGTGCAGATGAGGCTTATGGGTAATCAGCCTGCTGTTTTTGTTGACCTCAGCCCTATACATATTCGGAAGTGATTTCAGCCATGTCATGTGGTTGCCAGTCCTTTGGGTGCATTTAGTACTGGAAATGGTTTGTTATAATGAGTGTTGTGTACATGATTTAACCCACCCATGATGGGGGCTAAACCGTTCTTTTATGAATTGCTCATTTTTGTGTCCCTTAGATTTATAGAATAGCTTGGGTTTACTTACATTCATGTTACATGACGCTTGTACTACACTTGTAAAAATATTTTCTGTCTGCTTCACGCAGAAGTTTAAATGATTCTGAAGTTGCACTGTCCTGCTCTCCAATTGGTTCAGCATTTAAAGGGTCTTCACAAACAGCCAATCAGGATTCTACACAGGGGGTACTGAGGCAATTTACTGAGACTGGATACTCTTGAATGCAGAACAAAAGCATAAAAGGAGGATGATTCTTTCTGGAATATTTCCATTTATTTATTTGCAGGAAAGAATTGTGGTGAAAACATTACAGGCAAAGTGTTGAAATGTGTACGTAAAAAAAATAAAAACAGCAGGACAAAATCACCGTACACAGTTTCAAAATGGAAGGAGAAAATAAACACTGACTGATGAAAACGGGCTTGTTTTTCATCGATGATATGTAGGCACTGGAGGAGTTCACAGATCTTTATAGCATGCGGATCATCTGATATGGTGGGCTCAGTGAGCACAATGAGCCACGGGTGAGATAAGAATCAGTGAGTCTGCACAGCATCTGTTCAGCATTGAAACAAGCTCAGTGATTTATCAAATACCGATGAATACCAAGATCTGGCATGGGGCAGACAGTGTAGGGCTGTTTGAGATGCTAGTTCGGGTTCTGCAGCTATACAGCTATACCTCACCTATTTCATAAATGTTAGAAGTCAATTTACCCTTATGCTACCCAAAACAACAGCTGTTAAACTACAGCACTTTTTTTTCCATAAAATGGCATACAATTGTTATTAGTTCTGGTATAGGCAAACTGACCAACCTTGTTTTTATTTTGTAATGCTTCTGCCAATAAGCCAAACACCTTTTTTTTTTGCCACATTGTTTATTGGCCTATGTCTTATGCAAAAATCTTAATTTGTCTTTAATAGTCATTTTAATTTCCTCATTATTCGTCAATAAACACACCTACTTATTTGATGTCATTCTCGTAATTCATCTGAAATTGTGTTCTTTTCTGATGACGCCAAGTCAATATTTAATGCTGCTGATGATTTTGTGCATAGAATTTAAGGGAAGCCATTCACGCCTAGTGTGTGAAACCCACGATGTTACAAGTTTCCTTTGACATATCCTGTAACAAGAAAATGCAGTGGAAGCACATAAGTTAACTGACAGTCTGACACACTGAACTGTTGTTCACAAGGGGCTCTAGGCCTTTTCCAGAATTAGCTCTCTGGTCTCTGACGTCAAAGAAAGAGCCGAATCTGGAATCTTTCCGTAAAGTAACGGCAATATGTTTATCTAATGTCTGTAGTAGAGCTTATTGAATAGGGCTATGGTTGGGCCTCAATAGTGAAATGTAGGCTAATAAATGTTAATAATATATGCTGTGTATTTACATTTTTTGTAAGTTAATTTAAATATTATGACAATTTCGACCCTGCATCGGAAATTAGTATTATATGCATAAGACCTATTTTAGGTAGAGACAAAGCACACAGTTCAAGACTGTGCTCAAATGTATTGGTTGCTAGGCAACGTTATCTCAATTACGAGCGTTTAGCATCATTTTGGATTTTAGCGGTGTAAAACTTAAGCTTACATTACCAGTGTGATATTAGCACAATATTTGCTCCGCTCACTTTGTCTTTGCTCATCATTTAAGACCCATTCAATCTGTGTGTTTTTAATTTTTTGAGATACATTAATAAGTTCTGAACTAGCTGTATTACATCGCAGTCTGGAATTGTAATTTTGTAGCGCACATTTTTAACAAACGACCGCATTACATATTTAAAAGCGCAACAAAAAAGTAGGCGATGGCCTGGCATTCGTTCCACCTTAAATCGAGGCTTGCCGACCTGTGACGAGTTCCTCCAATGAGCGAAGAGTTGGTCTAATGAGCGACATGAGAGGCTATGCTGCCATAACAAATAGTTCCACTCGGTCACTTCGTTAGTAATAGTGACATTTTTTTTCAGCAGCAGCGCTTTACTTTAGTGACGGTACAAGTTTGTTTCGGACAACCGTACATTCGCGCAGATGTAATCACGGCTTCAGATTAACTTCCCAAGTAAGTAGATCTTCACAACTGTTAAAGAAACCTCTGATGGTAGCCTACGTGTGTTTTACAGTAGCTTGTTATGTCCTTAAAATCGAGAGCTAAATCAAAGAACCAAAGACAGATCGAGCATTGAGGCATTGCACGAGAATGTAAAGATATTTGATCGCCCTCTGATCTGAAGGATGTTTGTTAAGTGATCTTGCTGCACGGATATTTGTACAGATAACGTAATGATAAAGTAATTGTATCATGCACGTGCATGCTTGTGAGAGGCAGGCTGTGAAGTTTTTGGAATGTTCTGGGTGAGGCCAAGAGTAGCCTATACCTATACAGACTAGTCTCCTATGCAGTCGGACTCGAAATTAATCATTAAAATTTTTGCAACCAGTAGCGGGTATGAAAATACACTTCTGAATAAAAAAAAGTTGAACTCTGCTTCATTCAATTTTAAGGTGAGCCTTTTTAATATATAGCTAGTTTTTAATAGGCTAACAAGTGTATCTGTGATTCAAATTAGATTAATGGATTGTTTACCTTCATGATGTTTTTGTTAACATCCACATTTTTGTATTTGTTTTACGACATTAACACATTATGTCAGGAATAAAACTTTTTCTTATACTTAACCTTATGGAGTCAGTTAACATGACTAACTATTTCTAAACATTTATAGATACATTTCTACCTTTTGTTCATGTTAAATTAGCATGTGATCGAAGTTCAATACAAAAAACTAGAATGGCATGAAGCTATGTTCAGACTAGCTTTGCTGCACTCTCACATTAGTCGTTTACACAATTGTGACTTTTATCAGTTCTCATGATTCATTAACGTAATTTCCCAATTGCAGTTTCCCCATTGACAGTAAAAGTCAATGCGATATGCGTGTAAATTAAGGGTCAGACAGCTCAATACAGTGACGTGAGTGTGGGAAACACTCATCTCTTTCTAGAGGGTTGAATAGGTTTCTCCGGCGCGAGGCTGCCTTTTGAATGAATTCTGCACAACAACACTCTTCGGGACGTTCACATTGGAAGGTGGGATAATGTAATCCTTGTTTATGCAATCGTGAACGACGGGAGGTGTATTATAAATACAACAGTTCTCTTGTCAGACGCGAGGCGTTGCTCATACACTTCCTTGGCACTAACACTGGCCTTGTTTATTTTTTTTTATAAACAACACAACAGTAAAGGAGATTAGAAATTAGGTCAACAGATTAAGATGCCAAAGTTTGGTTATGCAAATTTACTTGAATTAATATCTAGTCTTAGTTTTCAGACTTGATCTTGGGGACCCACTGCATATCGTGGTTTTCGTTCCCACCATAATTGCAACTCTGGATAGTAATTAGCTGTTAATTGCTCTTAATTAGACTCTTTATGTCTACTGAAGCATGATTTAGGCTACCCACCGAAAGTCACATTATGTGAGAAATAGCGATCTACGCCACAAAGAAGAAATATTCCACATTTTACATCCCAAGACTTTTAAACTGTCAGACAAATTAATGCTTTAATTATCTGTAATGAGCTGTATGTATGACAAATGATTCCTTTAGAAAGGTTACATTTTAGGTAAAATTGGGATTGTTGAAAGTGTGGTAGGACGGACACTGAAACGAAGCGGCTATAAGTGAGAGTCCAATGACAGGGGAAATGGCAGTGAGAAAACCTGTACAAATTACTGAAGTACTGAATTTTTAAAACGTGGCCCAAGAGATTGTTTGGCTGACTCTCAAACGTTTTATGTAACAGTTTTCTAGCCATGTGTTATGTATTTAAATAATGGGTGGGGCAGTGCCGTTGTGAAATTGTGTACAAGAAGATTTAGTCTACCATTCACCACAACTCCTCAAAACTCCTTGTGTACATATAAAACATATTGGGTTTGTACACGTACAGCCTGTTATACATGTACTTTTGCCTCACGCTTGAAATGTACCTCATCGACAATTTTGTGAGGGTTATTAGATTTACTTGAGTGACCCACCAGATCTTTTAGAGAAAAATAGTTTCAACGTTTTTTGTTTATTCTGTGAACCTGTGCATTATGCATGTACTCTGGATAAGTATCTGCTAAATTATTGTCATATACTATAATGTTTGAAAATTTTTAACCAGTTCGTAGTTTGGTGAAAACCAAGAAAAGTAATACTTTCTCCTTTAACTCCAATGTTCCTTGATGAAGAACTTTCCAACCAAGTGAGAGCTATCAAGGTATTCTTGTGTCTTTCTGTATTTTGAATCATCTGGCTTGTCTCCTTCTTGTCAATCCTCGGTGTGCATCTTTTCAGTTTCTAACATGCCATAGTACGGAACTACGGTATAATTGATTGTATTGAAACACCTTGTGAAACCACCCTTTGAGAGTTTCACATTTTTAAAGACCATCCCTCGGTACCCTACCTCCTTCTTATTAATTGTTTCTTCTTTTGTTGTTGTCTCATCTGAAGTGTTTTTCATGATGCAATATAGGCATTGTCTGAGGGCTCAAGAGTCATTTTGTCCCCAGTGTTCTAGACAGTGACCCAGCCACCACATGATATCAGCTGTGTATCCAGTTCAGTTTCTGCAATCTCTGCACTTTTCTGTCTCAGAGCAGCTTTGCATGAAGCATCTAGTGTGTATAAGAGTAAAATCTCTGAATAATAGTATACAGGAACTTGCGTGTATGGCTGTGAATGTCAAAAGAGGAATAGTCTTGAGTTTTTCCCAACCCCCCTCTGTAAGATTACACAATCGGATTCATAAACAAGGGTGGAGACTTTGCCCTGAGCTGCACCCTATATTTGCATGGCTTTATACCCATTTAATGTAAGCAACTCGGATGTGACTGTTACTACACCAGTCTCTAAGAGACAATCTATAGGGTTGGTGGTCCCTCTGGTACCATGAGGAGAGTAGCTCTGATGCATCGATCGCTCCTGCCTCCCACCAGACCCTCACTCCTCCAGCCATGGATCAAGGAGGCCGAGACCTGCAGGAGCAGGATGAGCCGTTGATCATCCTGGAGAACGGGGAGGTGTACAGGAACGCCACAGAGGTCAAGATGAGCCAGATCGTGCTGCCCTGCCATGCCAACCACCGTGGGGAGCTCAGCGCGGGCCAGCTGCTGAAGTGGATGGACACCACTGCCTGTCTGTCTGGTGAGTGCACCCAGCCAAAGGATCATGGGATAGGGTAGACTGTCCTGGGATGGCTTATGGAGGTGTGCACAAACCCACACTACATCCTCGCTCCGTGTGCGATTTAGCCAAACCCTTTCTTAGTGAAATTTGCAGTGAACGGGGAAGGCAATTTATGTCACGTTCAACAACATGATATGCGGATCAAGGAAATCAGCTGGGCGGGTCAGCAGAGTTGCTCTGTGGCAGAGGGATCTAGGCTAGCAACTCAGTTTGCAGATTCAAATCCCGGGGTAACTGCCATTGTAACCATGGGAAAGGCGCTTGACCTGTTTAAAATGGACAGTACGTATAAAAAGAGCTTGTGCTGAGCAAATAGACAATGTAAGTAATTGTAAGTAATGGCTGGCGGCCATTTGGGAGTGTAACTGCAGACCCAAACTGGTTTGGTCTTAAGTCCTTTCCCTGCTCCTGCATGTGTCATACTCCAAATAGAGGGGTTGGCAGGATCCACTATTTATTATTTGCATTGTGTGAGGCCTCCTCAAAGGGGAAGCTTTTTAAGGTGGCACACAGAAGTTCTTCGAATCAGGTGCAATCATCTCATTACCTACAGTTTCCAGTGGCTAGATCCACACTGTTTTCAGTGAAACATAATCATTCATATTTATTTAATATCAAGAATAATTCTTTTCAGCGAATGCAAAGGACTGTGACACAGTCATTGTTCAGGACACAGAACGATCTGTAGCAGTTTGTATCTCTTCCGCAGATAAGACTTTTTGTGACTGATACACTTGCTGTCAGAAACTGATTATAACAATTTGTGGCTTATCTACCTTCCACACACAAGGAAAAAAAGATGTAAGGATCTTCAACAATGAGGCTTCAGATGTGAAAGCAGGGCAGTCATAATTGCTAGTGAATACTTCACACCTAGGTAAAGCACGGTGTTTTCGCAATGCAGCTAACATGCGTGGAAGTATTATCCCATTAGAGAGTAACATTTTGAAGAGAGCCTAGTACAGATAGAAATGCTCTGATTAAATGCTTTCTTTGTGCGTCTGTGCATTCAGGAAGTCTTATCTTTTTATTTCCTGTCTCATTGCAGCTGAACGGCATGCTGGGTGTCCCTGTATTACTGCGTCCGTAGATGACATCTATTTTGAGCACACGATAGGGTAAATATGCCGTCTGAAATGCAAGATTTTCCCCACAAAATTAGGCACGCGAGTTTTACAAAGCACGCTTGGAAATATAGTGTAGGCCGTCCTCCCTGTCTATGGATGGATAAAGGTCTTACCAATGCACTTCACTTCTAGTACACCCAGGGACTTGTAATTTACGCAGATGGAGTGTACTGTACGGCCTTTTTTCTTGAATGTGTTGCTGTCTGACACTAAACTGCCATGTATATGTTGTGTATGATCTATCTGTTCATAGGGAAAAGGGCACTTCCTGAATATTGAACGAGGTTATCAGGAACAGGAAATCAGCAGGAGTGTTGCAAACATAAGTGTGTGGAAATGGCCCACAAATATGTCTCGCAAGTTTCATCATGTTTGAGTATGTGATGTTCGCTTCATTCACATTTTAAGAAAAAACACTGTAGTTATACTGCCATTATACCCACCCCCAGCCAACCCTGAGAACCATCAAGGGATAGTTTGGAATTTTTGATATCAAGCCCTATTTTCAACTCACCCATGATGTTGTCGATCGATAGAAAACATTTTTACGTCAGTCCAGCCTTCGCATCTTACCGGACATGGAGTGCAAGTTATAATGGAAGTGACCTTCATGCAGCTCCAACAGCACTTAAACATACTTCACAGTGCACCTTCAGCTAACAGAATCCCACAGCAGTCTATAATCGTGATTTCATAATGTTGAAGTCAAATTACCGCAAATTCTTTTATTGTATGGCGTGGTAAAATTGTGTTCCCTAAAATGCATGTAGTGAAACGGCAAAGGGAAATGCAAAACCTCAAAACAAATCCCTTTTTTTTTGTTCATTAACAAGCAGCTGCTGAAGGAATAGTCATGTGTTGTCTGAACATTTTGAAATCCGGCACATTTGGACAACCTAAGTCTTGAATCTAAAGAGTCATATGAACAATTTTAGATGATCGCTCACCTTTTTGCTGGAGGTCCCACCAACTGACAAACGAATTGTACATCGTTTAAATGATCGATAGCTGAGTACCTGTAGCTAGCCAGAGATATCAATATAAAATGCATTTTAGTAAATCCTCATTCCTTGCTCCTAGTGTAACATGAGTATAATATAGATCTGAAACAACTCAAAGTGATTTCCTATGTACATGAGAGCTCGGTTGGGTTCACTTTGCATTGCCATGTTGTTTGCCCCCCCCCCACTGAAGGTGAAGCCAGTGTGGTTTTTGATAACAACAGTGGTATTGATAACAGCCTATTTTTAAGCCCTCTCCCTCAGGATACATGGGAATGTGAAAGGATCGAGTTATCTGTACAAAGCTCTAGTGTCTTTAGATAAGAGTGTGGTGTTTTTCTTTTCCTAGCACATCAGCTGGTGTCATTCTATGATTGAGATTGTGATTTCTGTGTCCCAAGAGCAAGATTACACACTGGTGTACTGTGTCAGTACTGGTCTGTAAGCATCCAGCAGCATAGCAGCGTCCTCGGTCTCGTATAAGCCTCTTAACCAAATTGCTTGCGTGCGGTGAGGTCGCCTCAACAGTGAGATTGCTAGCAGGGTATACTCAGTCGTTTGCGGTTTTGAATTTACAGGCCTGACTGTAACAATCCAGTGAGTGGTCTCTTCTGCTGATTCAGTGAGACTGCAGCTTACGCAGGCGTCAGATCCTCACCGCAGCTGTGATTTAGATCCCGCGACGGGACGACTTGCTCGATGGTGCCCAGATCCGCCGGAGATATTTTACGGAACGTTTCCCTCTCGTTAGATTGGTGTGCTCACTGGCTAGGCCAGTGCATATTAAATAGTGCATTTTCAAATGTGAATCATTATCAGAAGGGATTTGCTACATGATACATATATGAGAAGCACTTAAGTTTTTTTTAAACATTTTTGGCTCGAGTTTTTTGCAACACATCTGCATTCCATTCAGACATTATAATTAACTGTCTAACTGGCAGTGGCATTGGCACCGCTCAGCTTTTTTTAAAACGTATTTTTATAAAGTAATCAAGAGCTCTGCTGTTTGAAACAGTGAACAGATTAAGTACAGTATCAAATACGGCAGATTGTTTATGTGATACTGTAAACACATGCTGTGTGGTTATTTAACAGTTTCCCACTACAAAGTTGTAAATGTGTGCACAGTTTTAAACCGGTTCAGAATTAGCAGGCTACCCAGAATTCATAGGGGTTATTTCACAGTTAAGGCTACCTGCCAGCCGCCAGAGCTAAGTTACCGTGTCACTCACGCCTTTCAGAGTGGTCTCGCTGTAATTACATTTGATCAGTGATTTATCAACACCCTCGCCGCTGAGATGGGTGTCCGGTGGTGTTAGGTCATTACAGCCCCCAGCTGTGTTGCCTAAACTGTCGTTTATTAGGCAGATCAAATTTGAGGAGCTGCTGACGACGTTGCAGCTGATTCTAATGAGCCCTCTTGAGTGGTGTAAAACAGGGGCAGGATTCTGTAATTAGCGCAACTGTTGCCACTCATGGGGTTCTTAATTACTGCTGGTGGAATTAAATTAAAATGGCAGCATTGAAAAAGGACACCTCAGCAAATGTGTTTCCTCTCTGCCTGCCTCCTCTCGGCATGAATGGATGCTGCCGCCAAGCGCTGCTCTCAGATCAGTAGCCACATTTTTACACAAAATGGCTGTATTTTGAAATCTCTCTGTATGCCTTTCAGTGGTCTTTGGGGTCTGTACCGATATGTTTGGGTTCCTGTTGATCTCAGACATTTTTTTATTTAATAAACTGTTGTTGTGTATGAGCCAAAAAGCTAAATGAGGGAGGGGGTTGCTGGTGAGGTCAGATGAAGTCAAATCTTCCTCAGATAGCGGCTGACTAATGCGTGACACAACATTCAAGCTTCCATCCAATCAATGACTGAATTGAGGACCGATGAGAACAAAGACAGGAAGCCTTCTGAAGGGCCAACTGACCTTATCTTTGTAGCGTCATCTAACAATAAGCTATTCATCTTCATCTCATAGAGAGGCTGAAATCCTGTCCAAACAGGGTTTTCAGTCAAAAAAGTATCTCTGGCGAAATGAAAACCAGCAGACATTATCATTGAGTGATTGAAAAGTGAGGTACATGAACCCAAAAATGTGTGGAACTAGTGTGTATTATCAGTTACTCATTCGTTTGAACAAATTGCAATGTTTTGCTGTGGTCTGTTGATTGGTTCAACAAAGACGGTGATTGACAGAACCCTCCCGTGCTGGTTTCCATGAACATTTCTCTCCCGTCAGTGGGTGGACTCGTTTTGACCATGTCGGGCAATCTCATATCACGTGGTTTTGTGCATAATTGTAGCAGAACACGCCCATCCGGGAGGCCTCCCGCTTGAAAACTGACTCCACCCATCGAATATAGCCTGCAGTCACCCGTATGTGTCATACAGGCGTATGCCTGATTATGGTCACCTGATTTCTGTCTTCCTGTAGGGTGGGGCAGGTGGTCAACATCCTGGCTAAAGTCAACAGAGCCTTCAACTCAAGTATGGAGGTGAGGACTGCAGTGATTTATATTAATATTAAAATGAATATGACCTTAAAAATTTAATGTAGCCTTTTGCCGCAAGTCTGTCTGTTTACAACTGTGTACAATGTACTTCAGTCACTACGGAATCTTGGACGAGAGTACCAAAAATGCACCCCATCCAATGAATGCCTGAAAACAGGGCAGCACTGGTATTCAGGCACTCAGCTGCCATTATCTAAATCTTTTTCACGTTGTTTGAACCTTAGAGTCTGGCTCCAGGTTTTATTTTAGTTTTCATTGGAGAAGATGCATATTATTGCTTAATCAGATGTTATAACAGGGATGGGGAGGTGATGTAGCTGTTGTGCTGACCGTGGCGGTGTTGGTGCTGCCGCCCACAGGTGGGGATTTTGGTCAGCTGCGAGGACCTCTTTACTGACCGGCAGTGGAGGGTGTGCCACGCCTTCGCTACCTTCGTGGCCCGGCGCACAGACGCAGGCAAGGTGAGAGAGTGGGGCGGAGTGTCCCCGGCTCGGGTGACCCCGTTAAAGTTCTGTGACGCTCATAGAAGCTCCCCGTTAACTGGGCCGTGTGCTTGCTAGAAGCCCCCCGTTAACTGGGCCGCGTGCTTGCTAGAAGCCCCCCGTTAACTCGGCCGCGTGCTTGCTAGAAGCCCCCCGTTAACTCGGCCGCGTGCTTGCTAGAAGCCCCCCGTTAACTCGGCCGCGTGCTTGCTAGAAGCCCCCCGTTAACTCGGCCGCGTGCTTGCTAGAAGCCCCCCGTTAACTCGGCCGCGTGCTTGCTAGAAGCTCCCCGTTAACTGGGCCGTGTGCTTGCGTCTGTGCAGGTGCAGCTGAAGCTGGTGGCCATGCACACGCAGGCCGAGCAGGTGGAGCACAGCGTGGCGGCCGAGAGGCGGAGGATGCGACTGATCCACGTGGACACCATGAAGGACCTGCTCAGCAACGCCACCCTTCAGAAAGGTCTGCTGCCACGACAACGACCTTGCTTAACCCCAGAGATACAGTATCTAACTCTAGAAACCTGTATTATGTTCAACAAGACTTGTTGGTATTTTCTAGCAAGTATTAACTTGCACATATTTAATCAAGTGCCGTCCTGTTGTTGAATTCATTTCACATAAAGGAGAAGCTTGGGAAAAGATCTTTTATGAATATTGTACATAGTGATTACTCTACATGTATATGAGAAATGCAAGCTGTTTATATTATAAGACTACGTGCAGAAATCAATGAACCATTATATCAAAATACTATAAATATGTCTGTTTGTGTGTGTTTTTTTGTGTGTACATGTGTGTTTTTGTGTGTGCCCACACATGTTTCTGTGTGTGTGTGTGTGCTTGCATCTATGTGTGTGTGCGTGTATGTGTGTGTTTGCACATGTGTGTGTGTATGTGTGTTTGCGTGTGTGTGTGTGTGTGCGCACGCACGCGTGTTTTCTCTTGTGTGTGTTTGTCCGTGTGCGTGGGTGGGTGTGTGTGTGTGTTTGCGTGTATGTTTGTGTGTGCGTGTGACAGTGGACGAGTGCCAGGACCCCCAGGACGCGGTGCCCGCTGAGAAAACGCGGGTAGAGAGTGTGGAGCTGGTGCTGCCTCCTCATGCTAACCACCAGGTGAACACCTTCGGGGGACAGATCATGGCCTGGATGGAGAATGTGGCCACCATTGCTGCCAGGTAATGTCGGTGTTATTCTGCACTCACTCACTGTCACAAATCTACGGTAAACTAACACCGGGCCATTCAACCCAATGACTTCAACTTAGCCGTCAAAAAATCTGTAAATAAGCATGGATCCTTCTTCAGGGAAGTGAATATGGACCATATGTTTGTCTTCATATGTATCAAACATGCATACTGAATCAATCAGTTCACTTTCAATTCAAAATTACTCTGTAGGGAAAACGGGAGAGTGTCACAATAATATGGGCATTTAATGCAGGCTTAAGCAAGTTTGTGCTCTTCAAATTAGATTACCAAGAATGTGAAATTGGGTTGGTTTAATTGGAAAAGCATATCGGTAGTTTACTGGATGAGAAGTTTAACAGTTTAACGAACCACCTTCTGTAAGATTTAAAAAAATATATATGCCAAGGACCTGGGGTGCGCCCCAATACTCATAAAATGCATCCTTCTCTTCTCCGTACCCCGGAAACGGATCTTTGTGTCCTAATCTAACGTTGCTGATTCGACTACAGATGAATTACAAATTGATACAAATTGATTAATGTCTCGACGCAAACCGCAATCTCAGGTACATTGTATACTGTACACGCGACTACTTGTACTCAAAACGTTCCGGCAGTTTTGCATACTTCCGGGTAGGACAGGAGTGGAGGAAAGGAGGTGAGGGACGCAGCCTCAGTGTGAATACCTCCTGTGTCCAATCAAAGGCTAACCCTTGGTTTAATTCAACTGTAGTTACCAGTTACAGTGCATAAGATGGGTGTGTGTGTGTGTTCAGTCCATGAATTAATAAATTGAAGTTTAAAAAAGTCATGCCCTTGCATAGAATAAGATTAGACCTTGACATTTCATTGTGGTCATAAACATTGTTGGCTATTTTCTTTTTTAAAGTCACCCTTATTCCTATAACTGACTATGAAGCATATCACGTAGTGTAAGATATATCACAGTTGCCGTACTCATTTATAGTGCCATGTTACTTCACTTAGTATATCTCTCAGCCACTAGCCGGTGCTCTTTCTCTCAGTGCAGCAGCGCTTGCTGTCTTAGTTTGCATTATTCAGTCCAGAAAGGGTCTAGTTTCTTGGGAAAGTATGGCATATCTCTCTCTCTCTCTCTCTCTCTCTCTCTCTCTCTCTCTCTCTTGCTCTCTCACTTAATTTCAATTCAAAATGTTTTATTGGCATGAAACACAAAGCGTACATACACAAATATAGAAACACTAGTACATGAATGTAAATAAATTTCTCGCTCTCGCTCTCTCTCTTTCTCCATAGCCGTCTGTGCAACGCACACCCCACCCTGCGGACGATTGACATGTTCCACTTCAGAGGTCCATCCCAAATTGGGGACCGCCTGGTTCTGAAGGCCATCGTCAACAATTCCTTCAAGAACAGGTGCGCTAAACACCAGGTGTGGCGTGGTATCATCTACGAGACACATACATACTCTGTTATTCACTAATTTATATACATTTATGATATATTAATGGTCTTGAAAACACCCAAACACCCTTTCCCAACTGCCATTTTGCACAAAGGCAAGAGCAGCATCAACCCGGTATCTTGACGTGCTTCCTAGATCCTTGCTTTTCTTTCCAGTGTTAGCTGAATTCTCCCTGAAGGTAGTTGTACTTTGTAACGCTGATGTTTAATTCTCCCGTGGAAATGTGAAGGTGATTACGATAAGTCAGTGATAAGACTAATCCCAAGGCTGAAGAACCAGAGGAAAGAAAGCACAATAAAAATACCAGGGCGTTATTCTCTCATAGAGACTTCTTTGTGGGCACCTTTTATGGCTTTATTTTTTACAATCTTTATGTACTTTCTGAATTAATGATCATATTTATTGTAATCATTCTGACCCAGGCCAAGAACCAATCTAATGGTGTTGCTTCAGCATTGCCTCATATTATTTATTTTCTTGGTAAATTTCTTTTTGCAGCCGAGGGACTTAAATCCTGGTTTTTCAGAGCTGAAGAGCAGTTTGTTGTTTTTTTGATGACGTTGTTTTTTTTCTGGGTGTTTACTTGATCCAGAAGAGGACAAGCTAGGCCCCCTGATGGGATTATTCTAACTCATGTTGCATAAAAAAGCTAAAAACTGATTGTGGGTGAGCACAAAACAAAGGGCATTTGGCACAGATTCCCAAAGCAATGGGTGGCAAGAGTACATTATGTGCTTCAGAGCCCACAGTACATCACAGGGCTGTTAAACAAAGTGGGGATGCATACACTATCACAAAGATGCTACCTAAATATCAAATAATAACACTGGACAGGAATAAGTGCCCTTGTAAGTTGTGTGTTGCTTTACTCATTTGGTCATGGAAATATTAGGCCAGCGAGTGCAGTAATTTTTGAGTCAGTTTGGTTAAAATGATGTCACTTCCTATTGTGACTGGGTTTAATGGTTGGTGACATCATTCTTTAGTCAGTTTGGTTAATGATGTCACTTTAATGTTTGGTGACTCTGATAAGTCTGTCACAAGGACCCCGGTAATCATCTTTCCATCCTCCTAATATGCCTTGAGATCCAAACATCTGAACGCCAGACATCAAGTGTTTGGGCAAAAATAATTTTGTGAGGGGCTTTCCATCTGTGGGGTTTATGAAGGTTAATCCCTGCTTGTTCTGTCCCTGTGATGTCATAGCATGGAGGTGGGCGTGTGTGCGGAGGCCTATCAGGCCGGGCAGATGCTGCGACACATCAACAGCGCTTTCATGACCTTTGAGGTTCTGGACGAGGACGGGAAACCCCGCACGCTGCCTCGAATCCGACCAGAACCTGTGGTGAGAGCTTGTTGACTCAAAAAAAACCTCAAAAAATGGCCATTGGTGCTAAAGGACAGCGGGTTTACCATGGGTCTGCTGAGTTTTGGAGCTGGGGGATAAACTACGAACAGCTCTTTTTACTTCAGTTCATGTTCCAGATTTTGTAGGGTTCCTGGTTTTACTCAGTGCAGTTATCCAGCTAACTCAGTAATCCCGCTTCGTAGTATACCCCCCTGGTAGCACAGAGATAATATTGTGACTGTTCACACACAACTGGGGAAGTTTATTGCATTAATTGAGCTGCTTGTCCCAGTTTAGTTATTGGAAATGACACTACGTATCAAGCAGAGGGGGTAGAACTGGACTAGATCAGCGTCAGCACATATGAACTGAGACCAATCGAGTCTATCTTTTGGAAAGAAGTAATAAACCACGAGCCAAGGATAATTAAAGTACGCTGTCTAGTTGAAGTGATGCTGTGCATTCACCGAGGACTTATATATCTGTGATGTCATTGGCAGAATGGGAAGAGGCGTTACCGAGAGGCCATAGCCAGGAAGAAGATTCGATTGGACAGGTGAAGCGACTAACTGCATTTTGGATAGTACACAAAATAAGACTTCTTCTTAGGCTTTATCATTATCGGCAGTAACACCATTTAACAGAATTTGTGGCCAAGCTCCTTCAGTTGTGTATTGGCTCAGAGGAGCGCTTGTGTCCTTCCTGACACTTCAGGAGTGAGAGAGGCAGTTAAAGGTGTTTGCTCAACTGACACAGTTCCCCCGTCAATGAAAAGGCAGTGAATGCAACACACATCCCTGCTCACGTCCACAGACATGGACGTTGATTACAGACCAGGCCAGAGAAATCGATCAGGCCCGAAGCCGGGATCTGAAAGGGAACTCCTGTGTATTATTGCATTAATGGTTGTTGCCGTGCTCATTTTGTCTCTGACACAAACGGGCTGGCTCAAAGCGCCTCTGATTTATTCATGAGGAAAGCGTGGTGTAGATTACCCAAGAAGAGCTGGGGAACCTTGTACCGAGAGCTGGGGAACCTTTTACAGAGGCGTGGAACAAAACCAGGCTCTGGACTCCCTGAACGGCTCACAATCCAACACGTTTTTCAGCTCTCTTGAAACCACTGACAGACCCTGAACTAGACCTCAGCTGATGTCACCAAACCGACAATTTCCTGATTCAACAAGCCAGTTAAACGGTTTGATGGAACAAAAGTGTCTTCAAACGGCACTTCAGGACGTGGGAAGAGTAGCAGGAAGTCTGAGAGGAAAGCATGGCAGGAAATGGCATTTATGCAGATTATGCTTCCTGGATGTGATCCTGCCTTCATTTTGTGGTGCTGTAAGGCTTCCTGTAAGACAGGGGTCCCCAACCCTGCTGCTGGAGATCTACTGTCCTGTAGGTTTTCACTCCAACCCTAACAAAGTGTAACAAGTGTAGAAAGAGAGAAGTTTACTCAGAAGCCCAAGGTGAGATTTGAACCCCGCTCCTCTCGCTCGTCCAAATATTCCAAAGCGAAAGCATTACCAATCAGCTAAAGCGTTGTCACGGTAACCTGCTACGAGGCCTTCGCTTTACTGCACCTCATTGTGCTTACGAGCAAACTAGCCGAGCTACACCCGCTACAAAAGCACATCTCATTCAATAGCTAGAGATCTTGTTGAGCTGCTAATTAATAGAATCAGGTGTGCTAAATTAGGGTTGAAATGAAAAGCTCCAGGATCAGGGTTGGGGCCCACTGCTGTAAGTGACCTGCAGGATGAGTGTATCTTATAGCAGGCACTGAAAAACACTAGTGTAAAATATTAGGAGCACTGCTATTCATTATAAGCTACTGTGTACTGTGCGAGACAAATCACCTTCATACATGAACAAGTTCCCCTTGAATATTTGAATCAGTCACCTGAATTGTGGACAGGCTGAGGTCACCTGATTCATCCCCATGGCAACGTTAGCCCTCCCACTGAACATAGCAATGCCATTGCTGTTACACCCCCTAATCTCCCTGTATAAATAATCAGTCAGCTGAACACTATACCACATGACACATTCAGTTAAACTAACCTAAGAGTTGATGTTTGGATTGGACAGAGTAAGGTATAGCAGTCCCAGGGCCAGTTTGACAAACCCCACTCTGGACTCTCTCTGTGTCCCCTTCAGGAAATACATCATCTCCTGTAAGCAAACCGAGGTGCCTCTGTCAGTCCCCTGGGATCCCAGCAACCAGGTAACCTCACCTGCCAATGAGCAGTGTGGGCCACACCCTTAGCGATGAACATTTATCCATCTGAGCATGTGCATGGCTCTATGGACACGTTTAAAAGAGGCTTCCCAATGTTTTAGTAGTGCACTGTGAATGAATGGCGCAAAAGGCTATTGTTTGTCTTTACTGACTCCTCAGTTGCTCTATAAAGAGTCGGGTATCTGATACTGTTATCTCACTTAGATAGATGTGAGGGCTTTCTGTCTCTTGCTTTGTCTGGCCAGTCATGGCGCTTCCTGGTTTGAAGCCATTCAATGTTTACAATTACATAATTCAATTCAATTCAACCTTTATTTAATTCTCAGAGAATTATGTAAGAATATTGTTTGCTGAATATCTGCAGGTATACCTGAGCTATAACAACGTGTCCGCCCTGAAGATGCTAGTAGCCAGAAACAACTGGGTGTTAAATTCTGAGAAAAATAAGGTGAGTCCCTCGAAATGGCATGGAAGCGGGGTGGAATAATGGTGAGACCACCGGTGTGGTTACAATCACAGGAAATTGTGTCTCCTATGAGATACTTGTATGGGAGCTGTAAGGATGCTGTATGGGAGAGCAATGCCAACTATTGAATGATGCACTATTGCCCCCGATTGTTTGCCGTGGCAAATGTTGTAGGCTTCTTTTTGTCATGTGCACATGATTTGTTCATGGGGATAATTTTTTTAATTTTAATTTTGTTTAGTTTTTATTTTTATTTTTTATTTTTATTTTTTATTTTTTATTTTTTTTATTTTTATTTTATTTTATTTTTTATTTTTTTAATGGAAGGGCATTCACATCCTGTGTCTCAATGGGTCCTGGAGTCATATCGTGGCCATCATTAAATTGTGGTTTGCAAGCATCTGTTACTATTGTGCTAAATGTATGATTGGGTTGGTCCATTTAAGGGCATGTTGGACTTTTTAAAATCTTTTGCATGTTGAGCACACTGAAGAAGGCAGGCGCCGATACGTGTGCGTATCTTGCCTCAGATGTATGCAGTAAACTCACAGTTTTATGAGTATTTAGCGAGTGTTGTCCATTTTTTTCCTATTCTATTAAACGTATCATACCACTTCTGACTAGATTTATTCTGCATATGAATTACATGTAACATACAAGCGTGCCATATAAGCAACTACAGTGTGTAGGGTACAGTAATGCAGTGACAGATGTGTGTAGGGTACAGTAATGCAGTGACAGATGTGTGTAGGGTACAGTAATGCAGCGACAGATGTGTGTAGGGTACAGCAATGCAGTGACAGATGTGTGTAGGGTACAGTAATGCAGTGACAGATGTGTGTAGGGTACAGTAATGCAGCGACAGATGTGTGTAGGGTACAGCAATGCAGTGACAGATGTGTGTAGGGTACAGTAATGCAGTGACAGATGTGTGTAGGGTACAGTAATGCAGCGACAGATGTGTGTAGGGTACAGCAATGCAGTGACAGATGTGTGTAGGGTACGGTAATGCAGTGACATATGTGTGTAGGGTACAGCAATGCAGTGACAGATGTGTGTAGGGTACAGTAATGCAGTGAGAGATGTGTGTAGGGTACAGTAATGCAGCGACAGATGTGTGTAGGGTACAGTAATGCAGCGACAGATGTGTGTAGGGTACAGCAATGCAGTGACAGATGTGTGTAGGGTACAGTAATGCAGCGACAGATGTGTGTAGGGTACAGCAATGCAGTGACAGATGTGTGTAGGGTACAGTAATGCAGTGACAGATGTGTGCAGGGTACAGTCATGCAGTGACAGATGTGTGTAGGGTACAGTAATGCAGCGACAGATGTGTGTAGGGTACAGTAATGCAGTGACAGATGTGTGTAGGGTACAGCAATGCAGTGACAGATGTGTGTAGGGTACAGTAATGCAGTGACAGATGTGTGCAGGGTACAGTAATGCAGTGACAGATGGTGTAGCTCTGGTCCAGCAGACCTGGTTGACTTCCCGAGGTTTCCAGGTCAGCCTTTTCACGCTGGAGGAGAACCAGGTCCTGTGCTTCAGAGTGGAGACCCAGGTGAACGTCTCGGTGGAGCAGGTCTTTCGGCTGATGTCGGACCTCAGCCGGAGGCAGGAGTGGGACATGAACTATGAGTACGTACCACAGAGCAAGAACCACCCCCTGTTAGTGATATACCACACAGTCTTGTTACTTTGCGATGTGAACTGGCGTGAACTTACGGCGTGCCCATTGGAATAGTTAAAGGTGAAATCAGGTGTGGAAGAGTCCTCTTGATCAGTAACATGGCCCTTTCAGTTTATTGTCTACTTTTGAAGAGTTTTGCTGTGCGCTCTTATCTTGCACAGTTAAAATAGAATTTTGCTCTTATTTGAGCCCTCTGGCTTAAGAATAGAGTTGCGTAGATCTAAGTAATAACTACAGTTAGAAAAGATTCACACTGAATTATTTTATTTTTTTTTACTTAAAATTAATCAATTACTTTTACTCACACATTTCAGCGTATTACCTTCATCAGTGAAGTGGTTTTACATACATCTTTAATAAAATGAGCTCTGTATACATTACAGAACAGTGGCCTTAATCACACATGATTAAGCTGAGGATCAGATGAGGCAGTGCAGTGTGTATTGTTGCCATCCTTCTTTGTTTAATCCTTGGCACGTTTGGACAGAAAGTCTTTATAATAAAGATGCATTTGCACAAAATGTCTGTGGAAGAGCACTTTTCTCATGTCGCAGTTTTGATACAGAGTATCAGGTTCTATTTGATTGATTGGTTTAAAAGCTGGTAAAAGGGAAATTGCTTGGAAGCCAAGAACCAGGATGTTTGTGGCATAATTTGGGCTGAATTTGTGTGGTTTATGTAAGGCAGGCTAATGTTAAACAAATTGATGCCAATTCGCCTTTCTATATGATATCCCCATTTTATATTGTATGGTAGAACAAAAGCATTCAGAGACTGAAACCACAGAACACAGCATGTATGTACATTAAAAACAAAGTGAATCTATGAATAATCTCAAAGAGAAAAATTGATATGTACCCAATAGTAATGTTTCCTTTTGTTTTTTCTGTGATTTTTTTTTTACGTGAAGGCTGTGCGAGTCGATCAACCAGGTGAACGAAGATGACACAATCTACCGCGTGGTCACTCCCTCAGTCAGCAAAGACGGAAAAGTCCAGGACTTCATCCTGCTGGCGTCGAGGAGGCGGCCATGTAACACCGGGTGAGGGGTCTCCCGCCATCTTGTGTGACGCCAGGGCCTACTTACGCTGTGGATGTGACTGGACTTTCGCTCAGACTAAGACTTTTTGTCCTTCCAGGGACCCGTACGTGATCGCCCTGCGCTCTGTCACCCTGCCCACTCACCCCCCCACGGAGGACTATAAACGAGGCGAGGTGCTCTGTGCGGGGTTCAGTATCTCGGAGATCTCCAGCAACGTCACAAAGGTACAGTATAGCCCCCCATCTCCCTCCATCTGTTAACAATGCACATTATATTCACATGGCAGTTCCACCTAAAGACTTCTGGACACATTTGCCTGTCTAAAACAGTCATGTGTTCTCTCAGTTTCAGTCACGTGACACTATAATTGATGTTCCTTTAGTGGCATGTGCTTTGGGTCATACAGAGCGTATCATTGAAGCAGAATGGCTGGGTCCACTCCCAGGTGTAATTTAGCTTTACGGAGGCTGTTGATTTATTAACCCGCACAGGTGTAATTTAGAGGGCCGTGGATCGTGCGATCTTGGGCTTAAATCAAACGGAGTCAGCCGTTGGTTCTGTTCACTCTGCTGTGTCATTGAGCTCCGACGCATGCCTAATGCGAATTCCCACAACCTCAACCTGGGCTGTATAGGATTCAGAATGTCCGTGCGCCCTGAGAAAGGGTGTCAATTAGACGGCGGCGCAGTGCTCCGAGCAAGAGCACCTGGCTGTCGGTTTGGGGGGCGAGGTGTAGTAGCAGTCACCAGGATGCGCTCTCTCTCTTTCTCGTGCGTGTCTCAGATCTCCTACTACAACCAGGCCACTCCTGAGGTGCTGCCCTACATCTCCACTGACATCGCCGGGCTCTCCTCCAGCTTCTGCTACACCTTTAGAGCCTGCAGCCACTTCCTGGAGGAGAACAAGGACAGCCTGGAGGCCCCGGCCTCCACTGCGCTGTGACACCTGGCCGCTGTGAGCGGGGTGTCAGGGCGGGGCAGAAGTCCCCAGCACCAGGCCCCTCTCACGAGGTGCTCCAAACTGCTCCGATGCGGGACATCCCAACTGGAGCCGGGGTATATGGACTGTAACTTTATGGCTTTTTTTTCACGATTCCATCAGCCACAAATTTGTTGCAGCCTTTTGCTGCCATTTAACTGGGATTAGTAGTTAATTTGTTAAAGGAGTTTGACTTTTCTTATTGTAAGTGACTGGAAGTGAACAGGTTTAAAAGCACGTTCTTTGATGGCATCATATATGACAGTAACTTGCACTTGTCTCTAACAAACCGTGTACACTAACAGATGTGATTTAAGAAATAGAATTATAATATTCCAATAGAATATTTTGTAATGTGGAATCAGGTACCATAGTCACATCTGTATTGTACATTCTTATTTAGATACTGTCTGTGGGCATGTTCTGTTAATTGTTTTGAACAAAAATATTTCCCAGATGTCTCGTACGAGGCTGTGTTGTGAAAAAGACATTCAGTAATTAATAGAAATTGGGCATATTTAGATTTAGAAAAAAAAATTCTGGGCATTATAGCAAAGTGAAGTCTTAGAAAAGTGGGATTTTATTGAAGATTTTCTATCTCCAATAATTATGCTTCACAATCTATTTCTTTTCAAATTGATTAGTGAAAACAAGACAAGATGTTGGTAATCATACTGTTCATGTAATTCTATATAAACAAAACACTATTTAACCAGCAGCAATCAGGCCTTTCACATTCAAGTCTTTATACACGAGTTGGAACATCAGTCAGCTGAAAGTAATTTATGAATGCTGAGCATCGACGGCCTATCACGTTGCCTGGACTAAAACATTAAATAAACATCTAGGTGAAAAATGTATTTCCTTCTTTGATAAATCTCCTTTGTTCCATTGTTGCTTCTAGACTGTTTCTTCAGGATTTCTTGGCCTATAAATAACCAGACTTTCATCTGTTCAATTTGGCAGAATCTGGGGGGTATTTCACAGATTCTCCCCCCGATTAAGTAATCCAGAGGTGTTTCATAGACTGATTCGCTCAGGGCTAAGAGGTATATGCAGTCTAACTGCACTGTGGTTTATCCTTCAATTGAACTGCACACATTAACAAATGTTACATTTTGTGTTTATTAAAAAAAAACTTTAAAATGTTTGTTATTTAAAGAAAATTCCAGTGACTGAATTCAATGGGATTGAGATTGCCAGGTCTAAGAGGTGAACACATCCACAGACAGCTTGGCCTTGTAGTCTGTGGGCATGTTGTAGAAGCTCCGGTGAATATCCCCACCTCGGACCGAAATTAGGCCCGTGTACCCCGAGTTGTAGCTGCCCTGTCCTGGTCCGTGTTCGACGGTGAGGGAGAACCGGGGCTGGGTCTCCAGAAGGCGCCAGCGACCCGGATAAGACCTCCCCAAGGGCACTGCCCTCAACTGCAGAGAGACGTCCTGCCAGGCCCCTTTGAAGAGCTGGATCATGTGTTCCACCAGAGGCTGTGTGTAACCCTCGCTCAGGGCCTCTAGGGGCCAGCCCGGGGCCAGGGTGACGTACGGGAAGACTTGGTTGACCGTTTCCAGGAACTCTGCGCCCGAGATGTAGCCGGGGGTCTCAAAAGCTCCATGGGACACGTTCATGTTGATCCAGGTGGGCCGATACAGGAGGTCGTCATCGTAGGCCTGGTTAAGTAGGCGGAGTGTGGGGGTAAGGATGGCCTGGGACTTGACCTGGAAGTAGAGGCCGTGGAGCTTAGGGGAGGCTAACACCAGGTCAAGGCACTCCTGGAGAGAGAGCTCTGGACCGGCGTTTTCCACCACTGGGACCTCTGGATGGTCCTTTCTAGATCCAACTGGAATGACCAGCATCCCACCCGTGCTATCTGTGAACAACAAAATTGTTTAACGTCATGTTTCTTTTTTTCTTTTTTTTTTAGATTAATTTGCTATCAATTTCTAATGAGTTTACAAACAGGGGTGTTAATTGACATTGTTATTGCACAGTGTGAAGTACATGCCCTGGAGTACATTAAACCATGTTTTCCAATTACATTTACATATAGGCATTTAGCAGATGCTAACAAGGCTAGAGCAATTTTAGATTTTAGACCTTGAGTCTAAACCTGAGTCGGCTATAGAGACAAGCACGAGAAAAACTGAAAGATTGCAGAACTTTTCTTTAGTATATTTTAAAATCCATATATTTATAGCTAAGAGTCACGCTGCTGATGGAGAAGGAAATCAAGGTAACAGGAACATAGATAGCAATGGCAAAAGACTCAGTAGTGCCAATATCTGCTGGTAGCACATTCCATAAAAAAGATTGGGTAACACTTTAAATGTTACCGATACAATGAAATTACACCTATACCTGCATAGTTAAATAGTAACAATAGGTTATTACTGAGTAACTCCAACGTAGGTAAAATGGAGCGACGGTTAACGGTATTCTTAATTACACGTGTGAATATTTTGAAACATTCTATTGACGCTCAATAGGCCACATCATCATGATACACAACAAATAAAATTGCATGTTAATTTTCACAACGTGTCTTTATGATATGGAATGACTTAATTTCAGCAGGAGAGATGTAACACGGCTGGCCTTGTTACCACGTTACCTATGTTCGAGTTACTCAGTAATGCCCTCTTGTTACCAAATAAGTTACAATTTAACTACACGGGTATAGGTGCAATTTAAAGTGTTACCAAATATTCTCAGAAGTAATATAATCTAGTGGGATCTTAATACGGAGCATTACTTCCAAGGATTTGTAGACATCGATCATAAATACAGACCTGTAATAAGGGGTATGTAGTGTGTTCAGTGTCATTGAGAGGTACCTTTGAGTAGGGAAAGCAGAGAGGCTCTGTCACTGACCCAGTCCCACCGGATGTTCATACCGTCCCTGTTCTCAGGGTTGAAATAGTCAACCAGGTCTCCCCCAGGGTAGAACCGCCTAAACCGCTTCTGTGCTGCAAAATGCAAACCGGACTATGACCTTGTGCTGGAAGTAACTCGTTCTCTCTAATACTCTGCCTGATCAAAGCTACGTAACATTAAGTAAATGTGAATGTAACATTAAACTAACATTACGCGGGAGTGCATGTAACATTAAGCTATCACTATGGGAGTGATTTGATGAGAATGTCCTCATTTGTTTGCGTAAAGCTGCAGTTGGCAAGTTTGAAAAGATTCCCCCCTTTTGCACTCCTCCCTCCTATCTCTCTCCTAAGCCCCTCCCGCCAAATTATGCTCCAGTGCACGCGCAGAGACAGGCACACAGGGAGGGGTTTATTCTACCGGGAGGATTTTTTGCTTGTAGATAGTTGCCCTGATTGGTAGCTACACTGCCTGGCCAAACATTTTTTTGCCGTTGCACCCGTCATGCATAGTGCCCACTGTACAAGCCTCTGGAGGCAGTGTTATGATCTGGGGTTGCTTAAATTGGTCAGGTCTCGGCTCAGCAACATTATGCAGCAATACAATGAAGTCAGCTGAGTACCTGAATGTACTGAATGACCAGGTTATCCAATCAATGGGCATATTCCAGGACGACAATGCCAAGATTCATCGGGCTCAAATTGTGAAAGAGTGGTTCAGAGAGCATGAGGAATCATTTTCACACATGAATTGCCAACCAGAGTCCTGACTTTAACCCCATTGAAAGTATTTGGGGTGTGCTGAAGACTTTACGGAGTGGTTCGACTCTCCTGTCGTCAATACAAGATCTTGGCCAAAAATGAATGCAACTTTGGACAGTTATGTTGTGACGTTGAGTAAGGTTGTCAAAACAATGCCACGACGAATGCGCGCCGTAATCATTACATTACAGTCATTTAGCAGACGCTTTTATCCAAAGCGACATACAGTAAATGCGTACAGAAAGGTCATCGAAGTAACTACAGAACGGATAAGATAAAGCACATTCTTCCCATAAAGTAGCAGCTATCCCTAGTAATGAACATTGAATGCAGTTCACAGTAAACTGGGTAAATAGTAAACACAGTAAACAGCTCAACAACAATTCTATATATTATAAACTTGAATACACAGTTCAACAAGAACAAATACCATGAGGTCCTAGATAAGTATCAGTCCTGGTGGAGTCTGAAAAGGTGTGTTTTCAGGCCACGACGGAAAGCAGGCAGGGTTGGCATAGAACGTAGGGGAATGGGAAGTTCGTTCCACCACTCGGGAGCTAGGGTGGAAAAGCTCCGCAGTCGGGACGAGCGAGAGCCATTGACACGGAGGTGGGGAAGTGCGAGTCGCCCTGCTGTAGATGAGCGAAGTGGTCGAGCAGAAACATAGTTCTGGATCAAGTCCTGCATCAAAGCTAAAGGCGGCCCAACGAAATATTACAGTGTGCAACTTTTTTTTGGCCAGGCAGTGTACATAGCTAGCCCTGGTTGGTTGAATGACTTGAGATTTTTTGACAGCCCAGGACACTCACTGAAACCTGATTTTTTTCTCAGAACACTTGATTTATTGATAGCTGCTGGAATGAGCAAATTTAGTAATTTTGCCAAAATTATATCGAAAAATATTTTGCCTACTGCACCTTTAACTGATGACCTTATCCAGAGTGAATTTACAGTTTTAACATATAACAACCTCTATGCTACACTGACTTGGAAATTTTAGAAAAAAGGAAGAGTCGTGGATTAGGTAGGTCACTCACAAGCAGCTGCTTTGAACTGGGATAGGATGGGCTCGTAGATGTCGTAGTAAATACGCTGTGGGTTACTGTTGTCCCGGATGAACAGCAGCTCATTCACACTGGGGCTCTCCTTGCCTTGCCAGAGAGTCAGGCTGAACCTGCCCAACAGGAAATACAACACATACAACTAATTTAACACAGTGCCTTACATTACATTGACATGTTTAGGCATTTAACAGACACTGTTATCCACAGTGACTTGCACAGCTTAAATTCTTTACATAAAATCCATTTAGACCGCTGGACATTTTACTGAAAGAAATACTGGTTGAGGGTCTGGGTGGTGTTCCACAAAGCAGGATTACTGAGTTAGCTGGATAACTGCACTGAGCTAACTCGGTAATCCCGCTTTGTGGAATACCCCCCTGGTCCAAGGGTGCAAAGGCACCGCACCACCTGTAAATGGAACCTGCAACCCTCAGAGTTACAAGCCCAGTTGCATCAAGTGTGAACTCTCCATGGGCAAAATTTAAACAGATTAAGTGCTGAAGAATGATTTAAATCACAGATTCTGTTATCCACTGAGACCTCCAGATTATTGATTATTAGCAGAAGTGATCGCACAGAATTATAAAGTGATAATAGTACTGTAGTTGTATCATATATTATCATAGAATTTGAATGTGATTTTTTTTTTTTTTACATTCATTTAAATTCCTGGGACAGTGACGTCATTGCCGGTGTAATGAACGGTGCTTGAAAGATAGACACATCGCTCATTGTCACTCAGCGAAAAAACTTCCCACACACAGTTTAACGCTCCCAAGTAAATTTCATTGGTCGCACAACAAAAGAAGTACGCTCCTGAATATACTCCCGAAAACCCGGAAGTAACTTTATCATCCAGGGATTTTAAGTATGCCACATTTAGAGAAGATTTTGCCTACTTTAACCGCTTTCTCTTCCCGTGAACTCAGCAAGCATACATAATAGTATGGACGGGTGCCGATTCTGACACAGCCTAGGTCTCGCCACTGGATGTATTACCAGGTTTGCAGCCAATGGAATTCACTCAGGACCGTGTGGGATGTCGGCCCTTACACGCTGACTTGGTCGCCTACTGGACAGTAACCTGCTGGCCTGGCTGAGCAGCCAGCTGAAGTGGGGCCAGGCCTTCTTGACCATGACGGCAAGCACGGGGAAGGTGACCCTCTGGGGGACGTGCTGGACGAGCGTGTACATTTCCTCCACCATGTCGCGCGTGTAGGACGGGGTCAACGGTAAGTACAGAACCTTCCACCCTGGAGAGATCGTGACCTCCGGGAATTCGCTTTGGATGAGTCCCAAGAATCTACAGTAGAACCACAACGGTAATCAAATCAAATCCGTTTTATTTGCAAAGCAAATTACACAAAACATTTTTGCAGCCTGTCTCAAACCCCGCAAAAGCAAGCCGAGGGCGCATGACTGTGGCAAAGAAAAAATAGAAAGAAACCTTTGGAGAAACTAGGCTCAATAGGGCAAGCCCACCCTCCACTGATTGGCTCAGAGTGTGAGGGTTAGAGATGTAAAAACGTGTGTGTGCTCAAAACTCATGTTAGTGCTTTCCCCCCAACTGACAGCCCAGAGTTTATTATGCTATGAGGTACACCGCACCAAATTAATGGGATTAATGCAGGAATTTTGGGTCATTTTTAGAGTCCTGGGGCGAACTTTCATTTACTCTCTTTATTATAAGTCATAGCAGTAGGCTATTGTTCTACTTAGAATAAGGCTAGAGGCATTTTCAATATTAACACAGCAAAGTCTTGGAACAGAACAGCTGAATTTTATACCTGCTGTGCTTACCTACTGAATAAATGGTATCCCGTTCCGCACTAATGCCGTATCTCAAATTGACACACATGTACTGAACCACTGTCTGCTAAAAACAAGTTAATGGACAGCATTAGTGCTGTTCCACTTACAAAGCACATTCAGCTTCAAGCTGCAAATCCTAAAATGATTTATCTAGGTCACATTTCACTAGGATGCATTTCAGTCTTAGTATGAATAGTCAAAATAATTCAATAATCCACTGGAGTGCGATTTTCTATGTTTACATACCGCACATTATATTGCATGTCTCGATATAGACCCAACTGAGATAATGTGTAGTGTGCGTGTACGTTGGATGTTTTACATTTGTTCACTCACGCTGTACTGTTGACAACAGGCACAATGTTGGGGACATTAGGACCACGGAGAATGTCTGCATTGAGCCAGACTGGACGGTTTATCCCCGTTTGATTTTTGCGACGCAGAATCTCCAGTGACGGCGACACTGCATCGATGCTTTTGAAATCCAGTTTGATCCCTGCTCATAAGAGACACAGAAAAGAAGATTCATTCCATGTTGAGAAACATACTTTCACATATAAATATGCTATTCCATATCGCTTTCATCATTTCTCACACTTGTTTTTAACATGGAATTATTTACATTGTTTGCTTATTAACAGCGGAGTTCAATTTTTAAAACAACTTGAAAATATTTAAAGGAACACGCCAACATGTCTCATTTTACATTGTTATTTCTACACTTGGCAGATACACAAGTCACAACATGTAAATAAGAAAGTTTTGGAGTTGTTGGAAAATGTATTTCGTCTTGGGGAAGATGGCAAAGCCAATTTCCCAAAATTTTGGTGTGTTCCTTTAATGTTTAGAACTTAACTGAGAGGTGATAACCTATTTTACCTCACAACTTTATTCAATGCTGTGTGCACAATAGTTTTCCTGTAGTCTGATCAAGCAGCCCAGGATATAGGCTTCTCTGGCCTTACTGATAACAATAACTGATAGCAATAACAATGAACATAGTTAGGATATTGTGCTCCGTGCCATTTGGAATTACGGCACCGTAGCAAGATACGATTTAGGACCTTTCTTGGACTTCAGCACAGAATCCAGCCATTCCTGCAGCGTGTTGTCGCTGTAAACGTCGGGGGGATGAGCCATTATGGGGATATCTGTCTCGTTGGCCGTGTTGTATCCCTGTACATTCACGTCGGCCTCCAGAACCATGGCAATACCTGAGCGAGACCAGCAATTCCTCAGAAGGAACGAGTCGTCCATAACATGGGCCAGGTAATATTCTATGTTGCTTGTCGTATTTATAACAATGGCCATTCTAATAAACATTTTCCAATGCTCAATAACACGTTTTAATTACTCATGAATATATATTGAAAACGGCACGTTTACTTTTCAAGGCTTTGTCCAGTTCAGATTTGTTGTTGGCAGAGTGATACCAAGAGACTTGTAGGGCATCTCGGTCCTGGATGTTTCCATTTTGGACAAGGTAGTCCAGCATGTCTCCACTGGTAGGAAAAGGCTGAATAGGCTCAGCAGGGTCTGTAGGAATGCACAGCAAACAGCAAATTCAAGATTTACTTCTGTGAGAATCTGTGCTCGCGTTAACCTGAACTAACTAAAACCACACCATTTAATTTTCAGTTCTCTTGCAAATATTCCAAATAATAAAATAACTCCACACCACTGTGACTGTTTGCACTACCAACTAGGCTACTTCTGCTGCCGATAGTGATGAATGATAATAATGAAATTAATGACACGACTAAAACTATTACAAGTGATCATAATAAAAATGCTTTATGCTGTACATAAAGATAACTGGATATTGTGAAAACTACTAAATATATAATATAAATACAGGCAAATTCTTTGAGCACCACATGATATTAAAATGAACCATCCATGGCAACAAGGCATGAAATCACTGGAATTTGAGGAAGGGGAATGTAGTCAAATGATTTATATCGTCCTTACCTGCGTTTGAAGTCACAACAACAGAAGCTATTGTAATGATCCCCAGCAAGACAAGCACACCGACTCCAACTCCAAGCATTGTTAGACTCTCTCTGCTAAAGACACCAAATATTTTTTCAGGTTCCCTCTCTTCGTCTTCTTCGTCCTCTGCCTGCTCTATCGGTTTGTTTTGCTCTTCGTACATGGTTAGCAGAGATGGCACAGACAGACACAAGTTAAACAAGTGCAGTGAAGTCAAATCCAAATGCGGAGTGTTTTTTGCAGACTAGAGTTCAGTCCCACGCAGCATTCGATTGGATTTAATCTCTGGACCCGTAATCTCTATTATCTCACAAAGAAGACCTTCTGGTCCCGCTATCTATCATGTAATCAGATTGTTCTGCCTTTGACTTCTCTATGGATTACTGCCAGTTCCATTTCAAATGTGTTGAAGACAAACCCTAAATCTGTTATCTAGCGGATAGAAAGGACTTTTGAATATAATTGAGAATATGATATGAACATGAAATGATTCAGCCAATTTTAAAAGTAATTTTAAATACACAATGTTCATTCGTTGTCTTCCTTTAAAGCTACCTGTTGTTAGAATTATGCATATTTTATAAAAGAAAGCCATTATGACAGAGTTGTCAGTTTGGGGGCGAGGTGTTTTCAGTGGCTGTAGGCAAGGTCTCATTCCATGTGGCTCCATGAAGCATTCCGGAAAACTGTTAGGTTTTCCTCATAAAGCTGTCATATTGGCCCGTCAAAGCCAAAGACACGTTATCACACCCCAAAGCGAGTCTGCCTTTGCTGTGGAAGTGGCGATTCACAGTTAGTCTTTTGACTGTATAGTAATTAATCGTATATGTTATGATTACATTCAGACCACGATGCAATGAATAGATTATTAATTACAGGGAAAGGAACCATAACCATTATTAATGCCTGTGGAATACTTAAGCAGATGGAGCTCAGTAGCAGACTAAGATATTTTTGGGGAATGTAGTTCACTTGGGCAAAGCATGCATTAACAAACAAGGTTTTTAATGAATTCACAGATGCAGCGAGCTAATGCACTTTGGTTACAAGGGACCAGCCAAACTACGGTGAAGAGTCAACAGAGAAAACTGGAATTATAATATTTAATTAAATTCAAACAAAGCAACAACAAAAAACACTGCAGCTTTGCAAAAACAAATTTGAATAAAATAATATAATACAAAAGAATATCATTATGCAGTGTGGAAAATGTAGCAGGCTACACAGTGAAACCCACAGGTGTAAGTTAACGATGATTGGATATGTTTTACTTAGTTTGAGCATGTTTTACAATAAGTTATATTTGATCCCTCTTGGGCTCAGTGACTGAACACACAACATTTTACATTTTACTGTCTCCTAATCTGGATATAGACATTTAAGATTGTTGAAGCTGCAGTCATCCACCCAGATTATGCCAGTCAATGCCCGTAAAGAAAAAAGAAGCCTTTATACCAGCCGTCCCCAACCCTGTTCCTGGATATCTTCCATTCTGTAGGTTTTCACTCCAACCCTAACAAAGCACACCTCATTCAACAGCTAGAGATCTTGTTGAGCTGCTAATTAAAAGACTCAGGTGTGCCAAATTACGGTTTATATGAAAACCTACAGGGCGGTGGATCTCCGGGAACAGGGTTGCGAAGCACTGCTTTATACATATGTACAAGAAAGGATACCAGGTTCTTTGTGTGTCGGGGTAAACTGGATTATAAAAAATAAAAAAAGAGTGGTTACCCACGAACATAAACAGCTGAGATGGGGAGTTAAAAGAGGAATCTGAAAGTCACACTCGCAGCCAGAAGCGATGAGTCTGCATTTACGCTCAGCGGGCGGAATGAGTGGCGATCACTATTGGACAACATCAGACTGTGAAACTTTGACGTTTTGTGGCTTCGTGGTGTGAGGCGATGCTGGCAGCCTCGCTCTCCGCGACCGAAAACAGCAAAACGCTGGCGCACGCATAAACAGGCCCGGCACAGCAAAACCAAGATGCAGGGTCAGAGGTCACAGAGGGTGATTACTCTCACACCAAGGTGACAAAAGGTGACAAATGACAAAAGGTGACAAATGGTCGAATACGTAAGAAGGACATAAGACCATTGGAAATGCCTATGTACATCTTTAATGAACATATAAACAGCCATGAGAACAATAGCAGGCCATCAGTTAGAAGCCAAGATCACTAAGACGCAGCACCTGATAAATATGATTACTACGATGATTAGTGTTTATGAGAAAACATTTATCGACATGTCAAAGCTAATAAACCTCAAAGGCTAACTGGATTTGGATTTATAGGCCTTGATAACAATACTTGATTGTTAAAACGGTATATTATAAACATGATATGTATTGTGACATTGCTAACCCTGCCCTGCTCTGAACACTTTGCATTGAAACTGTCCTACAGATTGCCCCATTATCAACAGAAAATAAAACCTAAGATCATGGCAGGTTTGCTCATTTACTGCCACCGATGACCCCTGGTTTCAAAGGTGCCATTTCTTTTTTGTCTTTTAGCGCCCTCTTAAGGGCAAAGATGGTAGTATCACTCTTTGTGCTAGTTTTGCAGTCTGAACTGAAGCGCAAATGATTTGAAATGAGTGATACGTGAGACTGAAATGTAATATTTGCTCTACTTTGAATTGGCTTATCTTGTAAGACTGTTACAGGGGGTGATTTAAATTAGTGAAAAAATTAAAATATTTGCAAAAATCATAGATTTTATAGTAGTCTTACGATACAGTAATGTAGTAAATATTTGCCACAATATAGAGGAGCTTGATAACAGTCATTCAGATATGGAATTTGAAGTTCAGAATTAATGTCAAAAAGCCGTCAAAACATGTGAAGGATACTGTATGTACAGCAACATGTGAAGGATACTGTATGTACTGTACAACAACATGCGAAAGATACTGTATGTGCAACAACGGCACTAGGAGGCAGTTAACAGTGTTGATCACTGTCACTACACTGCTGCTATTACGACATGTACTGCAGACAACACCCAGAGCGAAGCTATGACATTAAATCACACACACTCATATTATAAAAACCATAAACCTCACGGGGGCATGTTTTATACGTTTTCCTGTGGTGCAGAAGCCGGATCAGTTGAAATAAGACTCTGCATTCCTGTCATCCTCTTCTGCTCCCCCACTCTGCAGACGGTCCCTGTGCGTCTCTGTGGCTCCCCCACTCTGCAGACGGTCCCCGTGCGTCTCTGTGGCTCCCCCACTGAGACAGATGAAGACTCTGATGGAAGGCAACCCCTCCCCTCTCAACACTGGCTGCCTGCACTTGAATTTAAATAAATTATTAAAGAATTAATATGCAGACCGGTATAGATCCTTCTGTATTCATGAGAATACAATTACCACAACATGTTAAAACAATCAATTTCCCCCCCGACCACTCAGGAAGACAGTTATAGATTCAAAAGATCATTTGTCTTGTCGGCATATTTCGATTGCAGAGAAAGATTTATATTAATAAACATGCCTCGACTTACTTTCGGCTGTATATTTTTCATGTGAGGCTTGAATGAAATGTGGCGTGACATGTAGCGTGTATTACAGACGCAGAATTGCTGCGTAGTGACACCATGTGGTTGCGGATCATTAATGCTCAGCGGGGGTAAGAGAGCGTGACAACGACGGTCCCCCATCACAGTGGCTTTTCCGTATCAATAAAGCGGCCATTTTATCGGCGAACTCAGTTCACCTCTCATGAATACCCAGTCTAGCACTAGCAGAAAAAACTGCTGATGACATCAGCGGGCATGCCTTACAGATCATCACTCAGCCCTGGACCTTAGAGGCTTCTGACTCTAGTTTTCCTCAGGAACTGATGGATGTCTGAAGGGCATTGCAACATTGTTGCCGCTAAGAGAGAAGTCTTGTGACCTGCACTGCGGAATGGCATGCTTAATCTGCTTAACCGATAATGCTAATGTTCTCACAGAATTGAAACTTGATGTTAATATGGCATCGCTGATAACAGTGGAAGCGTTATGTTTGCATCTTGGAAGGTTAGATTGAACGTTATGTGTCACGAATGTGCTGTTTCTGTGAGACTGTACTGTGAGTCACCCACTTAGGACTCTTATTTAAAATGAGTTTCATAAACAGCCCACAGAGTCCTTATGCAACCCTGCCCTGCTGAAACTGCAAGTCAGCACTTTATTTAGTGTGGCTGTAGTCTGTGTGTGTGTGTGTGTGTGTGTGTGTGTGTGTGTGTGTGTGTGTATGTGTGGCAGATTGGTTCTCATTGAGTGTGTTTGTGTGTGTGTGTGTGTGCGTGCATGCGTGTGTATGTGTCTATATATGTGTGTGGCAGAGATATTCTCATTGAGTGTTTGTATGTCTTCATCTGTATGCATGGGTGTGCCTCTCTCTTTCTCCTTCTGTGTTTGTGTATGTATGTGTGTGTGTGTGTGTGTGTGTGTAGGGGTGCATATGTGACTGTTTATGGGTGAGTGACAGGGTAATCAATCTCCAACCAAAGCTCACAATTGACCAAGGCCTTCATGGTCAAAGGAACTAGGAAAATTCAGGAGTAAAAACCACAATGTTGAATTGCCACCATTACAGTCTGTTTATGCTGTGTATCTGTGTTTGTGTATGAGGTCATTTCTCCAGCATGTCCACACACCAGAATATTGGTAAGGGGACAATCAGGAAGTTGCAGTTCCACTGCATTTACAATGTAGGGCACAACATCTGCCCCTGCCTACCTGAGGTTGACCACAGATGGATGTGCTGAAAGCTATTCAAGTTTCTGAAAGCCTACATTGAAGATGTACATATAAATGTGAGTTTACATAAATTTTTATGATCAGAAATATTAAGTGAGAAGAAAATAAACATACCATATGCTGTAAAAATAAACACATTGTGATATTAAATAACAAAAAAAATGGAATTGCCTAAAAGTCTAACATTCTAAATGCACATGCAATATGAATATTTATTTATGTCTGCATGTTGTCATAATATAATTGTGCTGCCTCTTTCAGGGTCATGAGCTTTTTACAGATCATTTAATTACAAACAATTTTTACAGATAAAACAAAGATACATACATAGATATTCTACGACAGCCTTTATTTGACTAATAACATATTAAATCAGGAGGACTGTTATAAACAAATAGACTGTCTTTAGGCCCATTTCAAAAAAAGTATGCGTATGGACGTCCGCATGATCTGCGCAGACCTAAATGGACCCTGAGCGTATGTCTGCCTCGGCAGTCCGTGCAGCAGTCGTTTTTTGTGTCCGCGCGGACCTTCGGCGTACCGTCATCTGCTTCCATGAAGGACGCCATTGTTTTTTGCAATTTGCATGCAAAAAAGATGGGAAATGTAGTCTGCGCAGGGGGGTTGGTACGCTTGACTATGAAAGGCAAAAGTCCATGGACAGCCTGGTGGATTGTCTGTCTGCGTACGTGTCTAACGTATTTTCTTGTCGAGGGGAGTGGTTGGTCTGTTCCTCGGTCTCTCGGGGAGAATGAGCCGGAGCTTTCTTTTTGGAGACCCATCTGACGGAGGCATGTACTCTTGGAGAAAGAGGGAATTGGATGAGTCTGGCTTCATGCTGTTGTTGTTGGAGAGGTTTGTATCGTCCAATTCGATGTCGGCAGGTCCAGGCCCACCCATGGTCATTTGATTTGTGACGTCTGCAACCGGTTGTGAATCTGGAGCAGCTAATGGGCCAACAAGTGAACTTCCATCCACTTCTGCATGTGCAAGTGGCTCTGTGCTTTGTGATTGTGGAAGTGCAGGTTCTGCACTGGCTTGTGCACTGGTATCTGGAACGTCCGTCATCATCGCCCCATCGTCCCCAAGGCTGCCAGGTGTAAGACTGCTCTCCATTTTGGGTTCACCCTCCACAGTCAACGTGTCCATGACCTTGCTCTCTGATTCTGGATTAGGTAGCATGTCAGAACTTCCTTGCTCAGACAGAGCAAGAGGTTTTAGTTCCGCCTGTGCTTGGTCCATTTCCTGAAGGTGCTGTTCTACCTGGTCCCCCAATGTCGGCTTTACAGGGCCAGGGCTAGATTGTTTGGTTCCCCCCTCTACAGACATCGTATTGGCCGATTCTCTGCCTGTCTCTTCTGCAGTGAAAGCGGTTGGTTCTTGAATGGCACTTGGATCTTCTTCCTGAATAGACTCTGTGTTGCCGCTTCCTGTGTGAAGTGGAGGTTTTTGTTCCACAAGGGCCTCTCCCAGGTCCAGCATGTTAGCACGCTGCGCTTTCTGTGTTGGACTTGTATCGGGACAGTTCACTTGTGCTTGGAGAATGGATGAATTTGGTGAGGATCTCAGAGCTTCCTCAGTTATGTCTGTATGATACATTTTTTCAGTTTCTAAAAAAGTCCCACCTACCACAAGCGGTGGTTCATCTCCCTCCTTTAACTCCAGCTTAGCTGGCTGATCTTCGATTGAGACCTCTTTGGGCGACATTCTTTGTAACACTGGAACGTCACAGCTTCCTGAAGCCTCTTCCTCTTTTAACTCCAGTGTTCTTGTCGCATCATTTGAATCATCTTTAACTGATGTTTGGTGTATGACGTTCACACTCTGGGGCTGTCTTTCCCCCTCTCGCTCTCGTGAACTTTCTTGACTGGCTGTGTCAGTCTCTAGAGAATTCTTACTCCTTTTTGAGGACTTTGATCGTGAATCTTCTTCTTGCGACTTCACAAGGCTTGCCTGACATTCCCTTGCATCATCTTCCATTGACAAATCCTGTAGTCTTCCTTTCTTGGCGCGTTTCCTTAGAGGAGTGTATGATTCACTTATCTCTTGATCCATGGCCTCTAAATCACATGACCCCTGCTCAGTATGCTTAACTCTATCAATTTTTCTGGAGGTCTTAGGCCTGGAAGATTTAACCCTCTTTTTGGAGAGGTCATGTGATTGTTTAGCAGATGTTGATTGGCCGAGCTTCTTTGCGTGATCAGCATGGTCTGTCTTGGATACCTTACTACCTTTTCTCTTTGTTTCTGACACAGTGTGGCTGTCCCTACCATTTTTAAGATTAATTTTTTTATCTGTGGAACTGAGCTTGGTTCTTTTAGACACAGTGCCAGCTCGTTCTAGCTCTGACTGAATATCCTTCCGATCGCGGTGTTCTTTGGGGTGCACTTTATTTTTCCTAAAGGGGTTCAGGTTGACCTTTACTTTCAATAAACCGTTAGACTGAACTCTGTGCTTGTGTCTCTTTGAATGGTCTCCTTTCTCGTGCTTTTTGCTTTTTCTGGCCTTTTCGTCGCTTAGCCTGTGCTTTTCTTCGAGCTTCTGAACATCTGACCTTTTTACCTTATGACTTTTGACCTTATGAGATTTTTTGTTTGGGGCAGTGATCATGTGCGCATCAGACCCTGTTAGGTTAAAAGTCACAGTTCTCTGCAGGGGCATGCTCATTGAATTATTCCTTATATGAGGTTGTCTACCGTGACCCTCCGCACCTGTGTGGCTTTCTGTGTCGTTAAGGCCCCTCTCTTTGTGTGGTCGTGCGTTTGGTTCAGCGATTCCCTTCCTTCTATACCTGTTCTCGAGAGTTTCTTCAGTGGCGGCCTCCATTTCGGCAGTTCTGACTGTACTCCTAGCTTGCCTGTACTCATGGGCATTGAGACAGCGTGCACAGTGGATGGTGAGATAGTCTGGCAGGGTATGAACAGTTTGGGTATGGCCATTTTGGCAAGAGTCCCTGCGAGTTCCGTTTGTTTGCGTTTCACCGTGTATTGTGCTGTATGGAGTGGGCGCATTTCTGTGGGAGGGTGGTGAGAGGCGAATGGGGCTTGGCGGCGGTTTTTCTCCTGTTAAGTGCTTCCAATCCACATGATTGTACAGGACATCCTCTTGCCTGCTGAAAGAGCTTCGCCCACCTTGTCTCCTCAGATACTGGCCCTGACCTCTCCAATCTGTAATGCAAGACCCAAATAGTTGTATGGAACAAAATGCATGCCATAAAAAATCCCCTGTATTTAGGAACACTACTTTGATACTAGCTAGTATCTTTGATCCAATATTTTTGTCTCCTTAAATGTCAGGTATTAATCTATTGAGCAGTTATCTTTAAATCTAACTTTAAATATCATCATCTAAAAAAATGTCTATTCAGTATTGTAGTGACTAGTGACAAAGGAAGGTTATATAGCAGCTGTTTGCTTTGACTTGAGAGGAACATTAATTATGTAGTCCCTAATGTCCAGTTTATAATCTGCATATGAACATGGATGACTAATAGACCTTTTAGTTTTTAACAGCCTTCCCCTCTGGGTGCCTGGTGGCAGGGCTTGGCTGTTGCCCGAGCGATGCTGTGACACACGCACCCTGTCTGCTTACCGTCCGCTCTCCAGTTCCCATCTGGACTGCAGCGATGGCAGACAAAATGGTGCTTTGGAATTGCTGGCCCCATGCCAGTTTGGACCCCCTCTCTGAGCCAGTGCCTCTGGTTGGACAGCTCCGCGATGTTCGGACTCATCAGTTTGGTCTCCTGCCCTGGGTGGGTGATGGAGAGGACCTGCGTCTTGTTATCTCCGGTGAAGCTCCACTCGGGCAACCCTTGATTTTGGGTGGCCCCGCCTCCTTCATCATCCCAGTGCCTGTCCCTCCAGGCGCTCCATGCTTTGTTTAGCTCCAGTTTGGTGTAAAAAATATACAGGACTCCCACTGTTAGTCCCACACCCGCTGCAATTAAGCAAGACAGACATGTCGGATAATTCTTACTTTGTCCTATGATGTGATGCATTATCACATTGTGAGAGTAAATTTTATTTACAGTAAATATCAACCTTCAGTGTTAATTCAACTCAAACACATTGGATAAAAGTTACTCTATCAGAGTAAAATGTACTCTATCAAAGTAAAACTTACTCAATCAGAGTTTATTTAACACTGAGCTTTTGCCCTGTAACATAAAATCAACAATATAGTGAGAAGAGCAGGGAATTCAGTGACACAGTGTTGAGTTTGGGCTCTGTGCAGCCCAAAGATGCTAATTCCACTAAAAAACCCAATCCGAGGATTTATGGATTTATTTGCTGTCTGTAAGAACACATTTTCTTTTGAAAGTGTGAAATGTAATTGTAATCCATTTCCAGCTCTGTTTCGGCTGTCCACGTTATTAATGTCTTTAAATACTTCAGTAAAATATGAAGCCATGAAGGTGTCCCCATGTGAGTAATCTGTTCAGGATCTGGGACTAAACTTGCTGTGTTGTACTTTTATGGAGCATTTTTTTTTTTTTATAACTTGTTGAAACTGAACGTACACTTGTTGCTGGAATATAACCGACTGGGAGGTCTACAACCTGGGCACCAGATCGGCAACATACTGTATGAGACTCATTTGTATGCATGACAGCATGCTAACGACAGTTTACCCCTGAAGAAACAAACTATTAATTACTTTTCATATTTCCAAATATAAAATTTGACATGGCAGATACAAGCAATCATAATCAATTTAATTATTAAAACTGCAAACAATAGCAGCAACTAGAAACCGCAACCATAATCACAAAAACATAATTACAGGCTTCCAGGTGGCATTCCTGCTTCTGCCATCATGTAGAAGCAAGTAATTAGTGTATGAGCAATTATGAAAAGAATAATTATCCCTTTTTTAACCATTCAATTGACCCCATTCAACACCATTCAGGGATTTAAAAGTTCCAGAAGCACCTTACCGGCAAAGAAGAACGCAGCGGCTAGAGCGATGTCCCTGGCGTACCGATGGGCCGAGATGCTGCCCTTGGCCGCGATGACCACGGTGATGTTCTCGTTGGGCGGCACGCAGTTAGCCTCGGTCAGCTGCAGCACGGTCTGCACGGCCGGGTTGGCCGCGTTCAGGCAGACCATCTGCCTGCCGTTGTACAGGACCTTGTCCGGGGCCTCCATGTAGCTGCTGAGGAAAGCGGAGAGCTCCTGCAGCTCGCAGGTGCAGTTCCACTGGTTGTGGTCCAGGTTGAGCGCCGAGAGCCAGGAGAGGTAGGAGAAGGCATCCGGGGCCGTGCGCAGGCTGTTCCTGGACAGGTCCAGCCTGCGCAGCCGAGGCAGGGCCCGGAAGCTTCCGCGCTCGACATGCTCGATAAGGTTGTCCGACAGGTCCAGCGTCTCCAGGTTCTCCAGGTTGGCGGACCGGAAAGTGGCGGACTCCAGCCTGGCGATGAGGTTCCCGTCCATCTGCAGGGTCACCAGGGTCCTGGTGTCGCGGAACCAGCGGCCGTGGATGACCCGGATGGCGTTGTTCCCCAGCTGCAGGATCTCCAGACTCCGAAGCTGGCTGAACGTGGAGCTCAATATGGACGCGCTGGTGATGAGGTTGTGGTCGAGCAGCAGCACCCTAAGAACCGTCAGGTTCTGGAAGGCGCTCTCCGTGATGTTGGCGATGGCATTGTTGCTCAGGCCCAGCAACGTTATGTTTGAGAGGTCCGAGAAGTTTCCGCTGTCCACAGAGTCGATCTGCCCATCTGTGAGCATCAAGACCTTAGTGGTCTGGGGAACTCCTGGGAATGACACGCAAAATGAATTAAACACACAGCATCGCATGCGGTCTGCGTACACGTTACATATTATTATCTATTATTCCTATTTTCGATGGCCTTGTGTCAGTTACCCTCACCTATGATGTTGGAAAGCTTATGGCAGATGATGGCATCCTCTGAACACACCACACAGGAAGCAGGACAGGAAGTGATGGTCCTGACATACTTGATTGACATCAGCAACACAAGGAGAAAACCTGGAATTTACATTTGAAAGGAGAGACTTAGATAATCTGGTGACATGCCCACTTCCAACAATCACAAGACATTGATATAGCAAAAGAATGGTTGTTTATAAAAGCACATTTTTATACCTGTAAAGTAATTTGTATAATTGTAAACATTAAAAGAAGTATCATGCATTTCAGAATTAATATTTTCAACAAAGCAAGGGAATAATGTTAATGCTCATCTTAAATAGAGAGTGAAGAGAATGTGTTATTATATGTTATATTTTGGTGATTATGTAATTTTTTCCATCAAAAAGCTTGGCAGATGAGCTGATGCTTACCTCTCATGGTTTGCTATTCAAAATGTTGCATGGTGCCGTGTGTGTACTCCCAGAATAAGAAAAGTGGTCTGTGGCCCTTTGCACATGAAGCTGTGGGAATCATCACTTCTCATGAGGCTGGCAGTGCACTGTGGAGTACAGTAGTTAATCAAGTCTCACAGATTATTGTATGTCCCAGTCATTACTGTCAGATTCTGGGAATGCGGAATCTATCAGATACTATATATCCAGAATTTATCTGGGTTATGTCAGTTAATTCTAGATGTTTACAAAATTATGAATGTGGAACATAACTGGGATAGTTTTAACCATTTTGCCCAGCCTGGGGAAATGTTTTTAAAGTGTGTGTGTGTAATTAACATGAACAGTGGCAGCTTCCTGTCTCCCTCCCACTGCTTGGCCTGCTTAATGGTGCAGTGTGGGATGACTATAGCCACTTGGCAGTGCTGTAGCTGCCACTTTGAGCCACAGCCCACTTTCAGTGCTCATACACTGCTGTGAGCTCTGTGGGCGGATCACATCAGATGCTCTTTCTGGAGCACAATGGTTCTAATGCTGTTTTTCTGCATAGTCTGAACTGACAGTTAAAAGAGTTCTTCACGAAGGAACACGATCAGCATTCTTGAATATATTTATAGCAGCCTATATATAGGGCAAGGAGCATATCAAGTTTTCCATTTGAATGCATTTGAGATGCATGCCATCTAACAGGCTAGCTAGATTGATATCAGAAACTGAATTTAAATTCAAATATTTATCACCCACCAGCTGGCTTGGCAGAGGTGGCTCTGGTTAGCATGGCACCACGTCACCAATCTTGGACTCGAAAACCCACGTGACCATGCTAAACATGTGAATCCCAAATTTTATATTTGTGAACCAAACTCACCCAATGTTGTAAGCTTAGTACAAAGTCAGACAAGCTTCTTCCCTTACAAAAAAGTTTATAAAAGTAAGCCTTAAGTATACTTTTTCTGATATAAAATACTTTAGGTATACTGAAAATGTGTCCATTTAGTTGTATAAAGTACTTAAAAAGATATATACTTAAAAAAAAAATTTATACTACTTTTCGTAAGGGTTGCTAGGATTTAGTGTGAAACAATGACAAGCAAATGTGATAAAACATGTATTACGTTCAGCCAGTTCCCCTAGTTTCCCATTCTGTATTTACCTGTGTTTTGCGGCTGCACTAAGGAGGAGATACATGGCAACGATCATCACGTATACAGTGAGACTTGGACATGTGGTGGACGTCTTGGGTTTCTGGCTTCTTAAAACAGTGTTCTTGGAAATAGTACCCACTTCATTGCCAGGTGGCGCATCTGCTAGGTAGTGCAGCTGTCTGGTGACATGGTGATGCGTGTATCTACTAATGAGCCATAGGCTGGTGTACCCAAGCATACACCTACCATCAGCGTAGGGCTTGAATGCCAGCCAGCTTACCTGGCAACAATCCCATGCCATTATATACATGTTGGAACAACAACCCAGAAGAATCCTGGTACATTTAATATAATCCATAATGGAGAGCACTGGGTATTGCTAAGGATCACTTTTAAGAGCAACAACATTCAGCCACTAAATTCCGCTTTAGAAAAACCATGGTTCCCCATTTCAAAACATTGCAGAGCACAGACATACTGCTTAAGTTATTTCAGCGGCTAAAATTAGCTGCTGATGCTGCTAAAAGTTACTGCAAGCGTCAGAATGATGTGGAAAAAATGGCTATTGGTGGTAAGCCTTGCTAAAGATGTCTTCTCTCAAAGGCAATATAGAATGCTTACCTCACTGACAGGAACTCACGTATACCAGGTTCAAAAGCCGACTCCCTGCCTTTGATGTACAGACCCCATTATATTCCCAGGTATTTCATCAGAACATTCTCAAAGGCCCTTAACGTATATCAGAGCACTCTGAACTCAATCAGGAAGAGACCGAGTGTGTAAGGTTACCGAAGGACAGAGCACGCTCAGTTCAGGGGCTGTTACCTGAGCTCAGGGACCTGTGACGTCATCATACCACGCCCGGCTCGATGGCACAGATGACCGATGCACATCTCATCCAGTGCGTTAACAGCATTTAGGGAGCCCTCACCCCTCATTGCTGGAAACTGGAACTGCCATTTGTACCCCTGAGCAAGGTTCTTAAGCGGAGTTGCTTCTGTAAAATATCCAGCTGGACCGTACGTAAATAAAAGCTGAGCGAATCATTTCTCAATAAGCGTTATTACAGCCAGTCAGATTTTTCAGATTGTTTATTTTTCTTGACTTGCCAATGTGATGTTCTAGAAACATCTCATCTGCTCAGATCCAACCAAATGCCTCAAAACTCATTGGAAGATGCTTCACATTGCAGCAGGATAATGACCACAAACACATTGCAAAAGCAACAAAAGGGGCCAAAAAGTGACTGGTCAAGTCAACCACCCAACCTTAATCCAATTAATCATGCGTTTCACTTGCTGAAGACGAGACTGAAAGAGAGATCGATATGGAAATACAGTATATTATGGGAAATAACTTTTGAAATGTGCTACACATTTATGCATGTCATTGTCATGAATTTTATGGTTGCGTAGACTTAACATAGATCACATAAGTATACATATTTATGTGATCTATGTTGCATAGACATAGATCACATAATTATATGTCATTTCTTGGGAGTGAAAATGGAAAAGGTTGTAGTGTACAGGATATGAGAATGAAAAAAGCTTAATACAATCTTTGTGGTGCCTAAACGGAATAGATATTTATTCTAATTGTAATTGATCAAAAGCCTTTACGGGATTGATCCGCAGCAAAATCCATCCAAAAGTCACAACGTATCCCTCAGCAACACTAAGGAGATTCTGAATGATTTAGAAAAAGATTGTAAAACAAGCAAGGAAAAGGATGAATTCATACACGCAGTAAAAACCTAAATAAAACAGAAATTCAGATGAAGGCCGTCACTTGCAACTGCAGAGCACTTCCACATTAAAGCAACAGAAGTGGCCAATTGAAAGCAGGAGTGTATCTTCATGCCGAGATTCCATTTAAATCTGAAGCTACAGTCCTGTTTAGCAAAAATATTTTTGCAATATTAACCAATTGAATGATAAAAATACAGGAGACAAAGCCAGATAAGTTACAACATACATATTTTTAGCTGCAATAGCAGCATTTAGGTTTAAATATAAATATATAAAGTGTATTCATTTCTTGTTGGTGCTTTCCATTCATACACAAAAAGAATAAAGATCATCAAAAGACTGCATTCCTCCACTTGTGTCTGTTTAGTCAACAGCTGTCAACTACATACAAGTGTGTTGGATATGACTTCAGTGTATGACAGTTTATGAGTGAGATTATAGAGCTAATCACAGAAGGGGTAATTTCATCTGTGTTGAACGTTGAAATACAGCTGGCATATTTGCCATACAGCTTAATATTGCACTAAATAACCCTTCTGAGGAGCAATCAAGACATTCAGAATGAACAGATCTTTTCCACATACAGCAGTTCAAGTAAATGACAGCGATCAAGAGGCTGCCATGCAATTTACCCTGAATCCGACTGGACCCACAAGAGGAAAGTGCTAGATTCGCAGCGCAAGTGTTCTACACAGATGCTTTTCTGTGATCACACAAAGGGCGTAATTTCGCACTGCGCCTTGGGTGTAGCTGTGACAGGCATCCTCTCTCCGCTCTGCGCTGGAGATAGGCAGAAGCCCGCTGAGATGACTGGCGGCCCAATGCATCGCGCCGTGCGCTGGATATGAATTATTTCTGCCGCGGGAGCCGGGCTGGGTTTGGGGCGGTATCGGCTTTCAGGGCCTCGGTGAAAGGCTCACTCCGCACCCTCTTTCAGCAGGGAGTCCATCTCTTGTGTCGGGTCACCGTTGCCATTGGGAAACAATGGAAACAATAACAGGGAGACAAGATACGCGACCGCTGTACAGGGTGAAGATCCCCCAACACAAACATCCCTCTCTGTACAACAAATGTTTTCAGAACCGTTAGCTCATTTGTAACAGGTTACTGCTGGCTCTGACACCCCTTCAACTGCCTGTTTTTGTGGATTTTGTTGGGTAATTTCATTAATTTTGCAAGGTATTTACACATTATATCCACACTATTTACAATTAAAATTCAGTAAAGTACAGCAGAAAAAATATGTTGTTGATTTTTTTACTCTCAACAGGACATGAGGCCTGACTCCATCTCGAGTCCACTTGCTGTGCCTTTGGAAATCACATGTCCTGAAAACACAAAATGGATTGTATCCTTTAACAACACAAATCATTTAAAATATGGTATTATTCTGACTACAACATATGTCCCTTCTTTCCACCTGTCCCTGGGATATAAAAACTTTTAATTATGTAAAAATATAACAGTAGCTCAGCTATGCAAATTAAATAATGAAGTATATCTTTCACCTTGGTACCGATGCTTTGAAGTTTCTGATTTGAGGCCGTAAAGGCATTCCCTGTGATTGCAGCAGCTGTCTGTGCGTACGCCAGAGGATTTTCTGTCTCGGGGTCACTTGCTGCAAATTTCTGCAGGCTTAGCCCCTCCCTTGCAATTGTTAGCGTGTAGCTTCCACTACTCCTAATCAACGGCGGGGGAAATTTCGCTCTGTTTCTGCCTATGGGCTCAGTTTTGGAACGGGACAGGGGACGTTCAGGGCTTACTCTGCTTTTTTCCACTTTAGCTGTGTTCCCTAGAGCTTCTGCATTTTGCCCCTCTTTCTTCTCTGCAGTCTCTTCTTCCTCAACCATCTTCCTCCGCTCCTCCTCAGGTTCACCTTCAACTTCCTCCGCCTTGGTTTGGGCCGCAACGCTCTCTACGTCAAGAGCAGAACTTCCTGGTTGGTGTGAGATGCCCAGCCCTTCATCGTTTGCAGTCTCACTGCCCTCCCTCCCGATATCTGCATTGTTTGATGAGCCTTTTTCCTGACTGGGTGGACTTCTGTGGTCTGTGTTCACCCAAGAGTCTTCCGATTTGCCTTCACTTCCTTCTACGTCACACTCAGTCACATCAGCATCCACTCCAGGGCCTTCTTTGTTGGGCTTCTCACCTGACTCATCTTCTGCTTTTAGATTGAGTCCAGCACCTGTGACGTCTGATTTAACAACCCTTGTCTCTTCCTGTAGCTTTGAGTTGCCAGGACTTTCATCTGGGAGACCCTTCGGGTCAATATTTACCTCACTCTCTTCTGCCTTTGTTTCAGCCTCACTCTCTACTGCAGCTCTGACCTTTGGCTCTTCTTCTTTCACATCAGCGTCACCCTTAACAACGTCAATACCGTCTCCTGGTACTTCAGAGTCGGTTTCAGCGTCTTTCTCTGTGCTGTCCGACACAATGTTAGCCTCTTCCTTTTTAATTTCCAGTGCTGCAGTCTCTTTATTCAACAGCTCAGGCTCATCCGGGTCATCCACCATCATCGGTCCTGTTTCCACCTTTCCCGGAGTTACCACCATCACGTCTGTTCTTGAGGACTCTACCTCTAAAAGTTTCCCTTCAGTCGTATCCACAGACTCCTCTGGTAGAGTCTCAGCTTCCTGTTCTGTAGCTGGTGTCATATCTGTATCATTGGGCTGGGATTTTCCCTCAATTTCTTGGTCTACAGTCTGCTCTTCTTCAATCTCACTCTTAGGCTCTTCTCCCACTGGGGTCTCCTCAATTTCTTCTCCTGTGGATCTCATCTCCGCATCCCTCACTTCCATCTCTACTTCCTTAATCTCGGTTTCCAACCCCTCTGCCTTGGTGTCCCTTACAACCTCCTCCTCTTTTGCACTCATCTCTTCACTCTCCTCAACCATTAAAACTGCCTTACTTTTACCCTCGAGTTCCTCGTCTTTCTCGCCAACACTGGACTCAGTCTCCGAGACACGTTCAGTGTTCTCCTTTCCTGTTGCATTAGTGGTCAAACTGATTTTCTCAGGTTCTTCCACAGTAATGTCTTTAGCCTCACTGTCCTCCATTTTGTCACATTTAGCTAGCCATATTTCTGTTTTAAGATCAGACTCATTCCTGTTGTCTCCCTCTTCAGCTCTGGGCTCCGATTCTCCACTGGAGGCCTCATTTTCACCAGTGTCTGCCCTCATAGTTCCCACAACCTCTTCCTTATCATCATCATTAAACCCTGTATTAACTAATTGACCAGTTTTATCATTTTCTTCCCCTTCCGTTGCTTGGCTTAGTTTCTCTTTAGTCATATCATCTCTCACTCCATCCATCATCTCTGTCTCTCCATTCACTGTGTCAGTTGTTTCTTGCTCAGCTTCCCTCTCTTCTTCCGGTTTGCTGATGTCACTATTCTCTGTATAATGTTCTGCTGTAATTCCAGCCAATTTTACTGTAGCATCCACCAGTGGCTCCATCTCCTGTACCTTTTCTACCATCCCCTTTTCCTCACCAGTATCCTCCCCTTTCATATCCTCCTTCTCTACGATTAAGGCAGCAGCCTCATTAGAGGCAGTAGACTCTGTACCCTCTTTTAACCATCTCTCAGTCTCATTCTCTCTCACTTTCCCTTCTTCCACTACCTGTACCGTGAGGCCTGGTCCATCAGTTAGCCCCCCAGTGTCTTCTGCCACCTCATCTGTCCAATCCCCTTCTCCTGCCATGGTGCCTGCCTTCACTGTTTCAGCAGGATTAGTCTGTGAGTCCGTCTTTCTATTGCCATTTCCAGTCACTTGGGCTTCCTCTTCAGACCCGTCCCCCTTCTCCGTTGGGTCTTTTCTCTGCAGATCCCTGTCCTCTAATGGCCCCTGTTCTTCCTCCACATCAGGATGTCCCTCTTTCGCCCCTTGTTCTGGTTCTTGTTTTTCTCCCATTTCCAGAGTACTGAGGTTTCGGTCCCGCGGAGCCAGATCCGCAGTGGAGATATTCAGATCTTCATCGCTGCTTGTTGTCTCCTCAGCATTCCTCTCCTCTGTAACAACTGCCTCCAGACCTGGAAAACCAGGGGTTCAGGGTTTGAGAGTATAGACTAAAAAGGTTATATTTTCGTGGGTCAGTTCATGGACTTTGGACTATCAATCTTAGTGCCTTAAAGATTTTCTCAACATGGGGTGGTAGAGTACCTAAGCATGCTATTAAACCACTCCAGAGTCCCTGCTTGTCCATCTACCAAGCTAGTCCATACATTACCAACTCAAAGAAGGTGCAAAAAAGGACTTTGTAATATCAATGCAAAATGTACCTTTAATGTATTACCTTGTTCTGCTGGCCGAACTTGTTCTGCATTACTTTCTGTAATCCACTGTACTAGTGCGTATACTGCAGCATTTGAAGGCATTGTTATTTTGACATTATCAGAGGTGCCCTTACCTGCCCCAGTTGTGTCCAGCTCCGGTGTTCTGTCTGTGTCTGTGGTGGGCAGGTCATCCTCATCAGAGCTGCTGTCACTCATTTCTAGTTCTGAGCTGAAGTGGGTTTCCTTTGTTATGGCTGCAGTGAGCTTTTCCTGCACAGACTTGCCTTGGGACAGATGTGGGGAGAAGGACAGATGTGAAGTAGTCAATATAAGCTTTTCATCATGTTGCAAAACAAAATTCCCCACCCAAATGAGACACAGTGCTGCACAGAATTCAACTATTAGGCAAATGTTAATCAATAGCTGAGGTTTAACTGAAACAGAAACAAATATTTAAATAATCACAGAGACTTAATTTAGGCTTAGACTTAAGTTAATTTAGGTTACTGTAAGTGAATTATATATTATGTGGTGCCCATCCATTCTATAATGTCCAGAAGATTAACAAATAAAGATTCTGGTACAACACAGTTCATGATTTTTGAAAGTTTGACATTACAAATGGATTAGTTAAGTCTCACTGTCCCCACAATCCAGAATAACAGCAGCAGGTGAGTCGAGATACTCACCCCTCTGAGTCTCCGTTTCTCCAGTGTCCGCCTCTGGCTTGGCCACGCTCCATTTGGTGCTCTCCACTGGGGCGGCGACAGAGTCTACCCTGTTCATGGCTTCTTTTTCCTTTGAAGGCATGCTACTGTCTGACTCCTCCAAACTGGTCTCGCTAGCATCACGCACATCGATTCCATGTGTCTCGCCGTCTAGCTCTGTCATTGAGGTGGGGTGAGAGCGTCCGTTGGGCTGGTCTTCGGCTATTCCATCAGCCCCTACGCCCAGGTACTCTTCTTCCTTTGGTGTGGTGATGTCTCCTCCCTGGCTTGTTTTGGGATCATGGCCAGTCTGGCCTTTTCTCCTCAGGTCTGCTGGGTAAGTGGTGGACCTCGAGTGTGGGTTGACTCCATTGTCGTTAATGGCTTCTTTAACCTCCTCTGCCTCACTCTCCGGGTCTTCTTTCCTGCTGCCTGAGAACATGGAGACACTCCCAGAGCAGACAGATGCAGATTTATTCTTCTTTTCTGTGGAGGCAGATGCAGCAAATTGCAGTGAAGAAACAGGTTATCCATTGCTTGAGTACGTGCAATGACACTAACACAAGACCAGTCTATGAGTTGTTATAGCCTTATAGATTAAGATGATGGCAATGAACTGTGGGCTGTCTTGGGAAAATGCAATAAACCATTAATTAAATGCTTTCTTTTATTTGATAATCCACTTATGACATTAAGACAATCATTTTGGTTTGGATTTCAACAGGGTTCTGGCTTGTAATGAACACCGAATTTAACCCAGACCTAATGTCTTTTCCATGCCAGTATAGTCTACTGCTTGGAGGAGAATAAGGGACAGAATGCGAGGTACAGAATACGAGGTACAGAACACTCACCTGCTTTCTCCTCTTCCGCCTCGCAGTCAGAGTAACTGCCTTTTTCATTATCCTCGCTCTCCCGGTGGCCTTCTGCTTTGTCCTTTTTGCTTTCAGAGCGGGAATCTCTACCCTCATCAAATGGGCAAGAGGACGCCCCATTCACGACCATGCAGGCCCCTGCTCCCTCTGCTACTTCATCCGCTCTCTCATCTTCCTCTTCAAAGTCTTCCTCATAGTCTGTGGATCAGCACATTTACATTTATACCGAATGAACAGAGAACATTAACATGGCCCCACATAGACTGATAGCAACTCGCACTGATCGTGTCATTGGTTCACTGTACCATCTTGGGCTTTCTGTTTGCTCTCCTCAGGCTGGTCCTCTTGTGCTTCAGTGTCCATAGCGTGTTGCTCCGTCTGCCCCTGGGTGGACTTTAGCGCTGGGCGGGACTGGGAGGGCTGTCCTGCTTCCTCTGCTTTGGCCTTTCTCGTCACCCGTGCCTTCTGCAAGTAACCGCCTGCAATACCTGCAGTGTCTGTGTCCATCTGGAGTCTCTTTGGGGGAGGGGTTGGCTTCTTGTCCAAACCCAAGGCGATGATACACCTGGGATTAAACCAGAAGGACAAAATGGCTGCGTGGTCCCCACAAGGGACAAAAGGATGTTTGAATCTCTGCTCATACAGTGCTGCGTAACCCTCGAATGGGCACTTTCTATGAAATGCTTAATTTATTTTCAAACAATCAAGCGGTTATTAGAGGTTATAATGTAAATTTGACCAAACCACTCATCAGAAAAAACAAACAGAGCATGTGTACAAGGTGATGGACTACTAGCCCAGCTCAACTCCAAAATCGTCTGCTTTGTTTTTTTTAATTTTCTTGTGGCCATTTGATATTGTAGCCTTCAAAAGCTCAATTGTTCAGTTCATTGCAACAAAACACAAATCCACAATCGCTACAGTTGAGTTTCAACAACTGTGGTTGATGCTCCACTCAGGATAAATGGAGCCCATTTTGTCCTCTCTGGAAAAAAAAATGGAGCATTTTTGTTGTGAGAGAAAATGGATCCAGGGTGATTGTCCTCACCTGTAGCAGGGGGAGGCCCCATCCACGATGGTGAATCCGAATTGTCCGCGTTTCCCTCCCAGACGGGATCCCCTCCGGTGTCGGAACTCACAGCAGGAGCTCAGCCGCTCCACCAGCATCCCGTTCAAGAAGAAGGTGAGGCTGAACGGGAAGCCCATGTGCCGCCTGGAGACAAACTGGAAGGCCTCTGTGGGACGGAAGAATCCCGTTACTATATACCAACGCCGCTACAATCTACCTTTATTTAGTACTCAAACACTTTGACGGATCAGAGCCCTCTTTTTCAAGTTTTCATTTCCGAAAACACTATCTAACCATGACCTGTGGACACGCAGCCAATAAAAACTGCATACCAAAAACTTTTATGTCAGGTTAGTTATACTCCTGCCATTGCCCTTGACCACGGCACTGGCCTCAGGACTGGAGTTGGTCCCCGGATGCTGCACCGTAGTTGCCCACTGCTCCTAAGTAGTTAGGATGGGTCAAATGCGGAGGACAAATTACCCCACGGGGTCAATAAAGTACAACTTAAGTTTAACTGCACGATGATCCTGGTATGTGTTTCCCCCCAAACAAATGATTTACTATATTCTCCTTCAAACCTAATCCTAAAGCACCTATTAGGTGAAAACAGCTCAAACTGATCCCAGGTCAGTGCTTGCCTGCTCTCAATGATTTTAAAGCAGAATGTGGATTGAGAGGTTTTAAGTATTTACATCATCGTTCAGCCAGCCTGCTCACCTCCCTCTGCCAGCTTCCCTCTGTAGACGCATACGTTCTCCCCTCCGCAATGCTGCTGGAAGACCTTGACCTCGTCCCTCGTGTCCACGGTGTCAGGAGTTAGGTGAACTGCCTTTCCGTAGAACGTCATGGTAACCGACACGTTGCTGTGCACCGTGGTCCTGTGGAATCTAGAGTCCTGCTGTTCAAAGCATTCCAATGACACGCAGCCAATCCCGAATTACATTTCAGCAAAATCTTTTTTTCTACTTGATGTTCTGCGCATTTACATCGAGGCCATTAAAAGGGCAATGATCATTATCACAGCAATATGCATAAAGGTGTTATTCATTAAGTTGTGAAGGAAGGCGAGCACGATACAGTTGTGAATTATATGGTGCTTGGTGGTGCTGGTTTGTCAGGACCCTGGGGTGTTCGCGTAGTGCCTGAAGAGAAGCTGACCTTCGTGACTGCAGGGACATTAGGGGCAGTGATGGGCCGCAGGCTTCTGCCTCTTGTCCTTCCGTTGGTAGTACCTCTGGAGCTCCTTTCTTTCCTCTTGGCTGGAGGGGGCATTGGCGTCACGTAATTGTTGATGACTGGAAGGCGGTAGGGGGATATCCCACTGCAAAACTCAGGCATGGTCACATGTCTCCTGGTTTCCCTGTTGAGCTGGAGAATGTGACAGATTTGACTGATGAACAGTATTATAAATGAGTTAATCTTTTCTCTGTTGATCTACAGTTTTTCAGGCTTTGAAGAAACCTTTACAACTATAGCTGATTGAAACCACTGATTGAAACCACAGTTTTACTCCCAGTAAAAGAATACATTATTATTCAGCCTAATTGGACCCGTTTTGTCACAGTGCCAGTTGGCTCTTTGGTCCTCCTCACTCTACGAACTACATTTAGATATTCCATTTCCTCCAGCAACAGGGAAAGACGCATGTTGGCTATAGGTCACACCCTAATGAAGCACTTGCCAACATATGGTATACATATGGTATTTCACCTACATTATTATTTCAACACATTCATGTGACTGCAGTCTTCAGCCAAAAAAAAAAAACCAACTACTTGCAATTTGAGTTTACCGCGACTCAAAATGGCCACCACAGGAGAGTGCTGAATACGAGGGCGGGGCCATACCGTGCCGTAGAGGTACGGTTCTGCATCGTCGGACGAGTCTGTGCGCCTGCAGCAGTGAGAGGCCCTTTGAGTGGAGGCGGTGGTGCTGTTGCTGTAGAGGGGCCGGAGACGTACGGGCCTCTGCCTCTTCCCAGGGGCTGAGCTGGGCCGGGAGGAGCCGGGCTATGGAGCACCATACAAAAACAGTGGGAAATAAGAAGTTTAAAAAAAATACTAAATAAATGAATCACTTGGCCCAATACAATCCACAGTACAGTCCTACCTAAATATATTACATATCCAAAGATATTTTCAAAATGAACTACATGATATTTGTTAGGCTAGCAACTTATGGTTAATGTATTTGAAATGGTAACGTATACCTGGGTAAATAAATTGTATCACTGACACATACCCGAGGTTCTTCTGATGACAGTAGACATGATTTCTGAAATATTACCACTCACTGATTCGGAGGACTCCGACTGCTCCCCCTCTGGCCCAGAATGCCGAGTGTGCTCGTTCCTGGGCTCTGACGGTGGCCTCGGAGATATCGAGGGCGCAATACCTTTGTTGTGCTTTTTGGAACGTTGAACCTTTAATATAGAATATATATGATCACTAGCATGTAAGTCCACTGTTACCGAAACTGATCAATTTAACATCGGCAAAACCTGTTGTCATATACCTCTTACATGGTGCTAAACAAACCTTAATATAATAGGACATCTACAAGTAAATAAAAGTAAATAGCCACCCTTGAACCTTTAAAGCATTTGAAAATAAAATAGAATAAAATACTTTAGTAGTTTAAAAAGGTTAGGATTCAAACAATCATACCATACCTTGATTTTATGCACACGCTCCTTCCGCGCAAAATCCTCCAGCTTCCTTTTGATTTCTGTCCGATGATGACGCTGCATAATAAGAAACGGGAGAAGATTCTCGCATAATACATTGCGGTTAAAATACAGAAATATTGTATTTCAGCACTAGCTTGCTGAGAAACACGATCGCCGGTGGCAAACCCTCACCTCTATGTCGAGCACCTTGTGGAATATGGCTTGGGTCAGGCATTCTCGAATGTATCTTTGGTGGTCTCTCCGCATAAGTTTGTGCCTGTACTCCTTTTCGGGAACTATGCTCCCGCTTTGAGTGATCTAAAAACCACACCAACACCACGTTAAAATCCCCAGCCTGACAGAACCAGACCTATTGCAATGTGCTAAACATTCAGGAAAAACAGTAACGAAAGTACCTTCAATATTCTCTAATGTAATGGCTACTTGGAATGTATGATAAAACACCATCCTCGCCTTTCTTAGGTGACTTCCAATTGATTATCTTTAACTTGAAACAGGCTTGCCAGGATTAATTTTTCACTCACATGATGATTTTACAAGATGGATTTTGGCACAGCTTGATGTTGTGTCCAGGTTATTTGAGAACAATGACCAGTGAACAAGGAAAAAAAACTCCTGCAGACTGGAGCACCAGCTGATCTCAGCAACTTTAATGTGCCGATAAAAAAACAAACAGCATTTAGGATTATTTTACCTTCTCAGCATTTCTGTGTGTGAGAATCTTTTTCTCATTCATTTATAAGATACATTATTAATTTAAGTTTCAAGCATATTATTTTCCATTAAGCGTGAATTATGCTTAGATTTAGTGAACTATTCAATTTAGTCATTACACTTATTGTAATGAAAAATAATAATGGAATGTGTATGTTCCCGTGATATGAAATTAAAGAAAATAATTAGACAACCATTTTACATTACAGGAGCACTGCGATTTCAATCATGGATAATGAATCATATTATCGTTCATTACCTTTGCTCACAGGGACGTTTAAACACTGTAACCTTTTACGGCGTACTTCAGTTGATGTAAAACAAATACATTTCTTTAAAGAAGCTAAGCAATGGAAAATTTAATGTGTATTTTTAAAATCCTACCAAAAGAAGATTACAAATTGTGATACTTGGTCCTGTGGTTGAAAACTGTTAAAATATTTTAAAATCTTGTGTAGTGAAATTTAATTGAAAACTATAGACTTATCCGACTGTTTGACTGTTTAAAATAAAATAAAAATCAGGGAATTTGCTGTTGTACTTCTAGACTGTTCTATACAGCTTCTTCCACTGATGTTTTAAACATGCCCATTTACACTTAGTTCACCTGCTGCTACCTGCTTGCCAGAATCAGAAACTGTCACTATCTAATTAATATTGGCATGGTACATTCCCTATTGAATGCTTTACAAAACAATCACCGAATGAACATTTGGCATTATTTTATAACAGTCCGTCTGGATGTGTGTCAGGGCGAATTTTATGTTTCATCTGGGTGTTGGAAATTGGAATTATGTGAAATCAATGCACAGTTACATTTACAGATAAAAATGTAATCTAAGTAGGTGTAAATATAAACTCATTGAAATTCATGGCTAAAAGCTGATCAGAGAAGGAATGTGTTGACTGCAGTCTCCCGTTTCTTCGCACAACAAACTCCAGAGCAGACTTTACAACGCACACTTGGCACTGTGATTTACTTGTGTACATTGTTGAACCTAAATCACCGGTTCAGCCGTGGCTCCGTTAACATTCCACAATGATTAAACAAGGTCCAAGTTTGAGTAAGCGGCTTTTTATACATACCGAATACAGAGCAAAAAAACGTAACACCCTAGACCGTGGTCTCGTATAAACACCCTGGAGTGTTAAATGTACACCAGCATTGTTAGATTTACACCAGCATTTTTGCTGTGTAGCAGTGTACCTCTGACATGCCTAAAATGTGTCATTTCACTATATAAACTATCTGGAAACAAACACTGCTTTATGACTTTATAGCTAAAAGAAAAATCCAAGTCTTTCTTTGCTAAATGCAGCAAATTACTGAGGAACCAACAGTATATATAATTGTTTTACAGTTTTTGACCATGCTTGACCTGCAGGAAACCACCCAACTTGCACTTGCTCGGGACAGAGTGTTTCAATACCATTTCAATGAGAGATAAACCCCAGTGACATACCAGTCCAGCTCGATGGAGGTGCCGTCTTATCCTTGTGTTATTAAAGAATCCCGCCAGGTGTTTATCGGTGAGACTGTTATAGGTTGAAACAAAACTATGGTCCAGAAAAAACAACAACAGTGAAACAAACATGAGATGCATTTCTCTGACAAGACCAATAGGGAGGGGGGGGGTTGCTTTTACATGTTGGATATGAATGCTTTCATACTATTTAGAGAATGTAAATGTACGGGAGCCTCATGGATGTAACTTTTGATTGCAACTTGCAACTCCATTAGGCTACTCTCCATAGGCATGCTTCACAGTTGGGGTGCCTGCATTATGTCAAAAATAAGGTTTAAAATGTATATATATATATATTTTTAATTTAGATTTTTAAAAAGGCTGAAAACTAACGTCACGCACTGTGCTGGCTCTCATTGAAGGTAATTTCATTATTCAGTCTCGTATTACTAAACATGATGGTTCTCTGTTTATGGCCACTCCAGCGTAACTGAGAAAGCATACTAGCAATTTACTGCAGCTCTACATTAAGTGATGAACTCCCATTACTGATATACTTACTGCTTAGTGTAACTGTTGGTGTTAGTACAGGGTTTCTACTGGGAATAACTTGGAACATATCCATAGGAAATATAATAGAACTCATATTCTAGACTCACCTAGTAAGATTTTGAATAAATGCAACTAAACTACACACCAACAGTATCCACATCACGTTTTATCCACTAAGCAGAAATGTAACGCTGAAAATCTAAAAACTGTAGCCTGTTACACAACTTGTTCACGGTGAAATCATTCAAGGCCTTATATTGGTAGGCAACTGCTTTCATATTTCCTTTTTAAATTTTTAAAATAAATTATTTATCAGTCGTGACACAATTAACTCCTCTTTTCTAACGTGATTAAACGTTTTTTTTTATCCCATTAACTTAATACACTGCTGTCTGATAAATACGTTTGCGTTGTTAGAATATTTCAATTGACTTTGCTATTCAAGATCAACACGAATATATGCAACACAGCCAAATAAACAGTAAATAAAAACAGGACTGAAATAAATGTGTACAAACCTGAAAACTGCAATTGAACGAAATACAATAGAATTTATAGTCGCACATTAATACATAGGCTGAATTTTAAATAGAACCTACATTTAATGATAATAAAACCATCAATATCACAGCACCGTGCGTCTTACGGATTTTAAAGGGTTAACCAAAGCTATTCGTTTTTACTGAAACAAGCCACTAAATGGCACGCGACATAGATGCGACTGGTATCAGGCAGGCTAGCTAAATATGCTAAGTTAAGTATGCTGCTGGAATACTTACCCAGAATTTAAGTGACTCATGATTTCAGCAGGTGCGCAGTTACAGTAACATTGCTTGCAGGTTTCATACCGAATACGTGTAACGCCTGAACGAACAGAACCCCCACGCCGAGTAATCTAACCATCAAGAAAGTGAAGGTCAGAATCAAATTACTTTTTAATCTTGACTCGTTTTACACTCGGCTCTACGGATATTCAGATACAGCACCGTGCGGATCTGAAGACATCCCTAGTTGCTGGGGAAGATCACGTGGTAATGCTTTTGAAGAGGCGGATTCTCAGCAACCCGATGCATGGCAGAAGAGCATCAAAATGTGCAACCAGAACGAAAAGACCTTCGTGATGCATGTATGAAAATCAATGGGTTAGCTTATCTACATGGATTTTAATGGCTGAAAATGCAATGTCAGCTAACAGCTTACACAAAGACACGATAAACTACAATAACAATGCAATACTTTATTCAAATTTTGTTGGCAGTGTCAATATCTTGATTTAGTACTTCATTATGAACCCTGCCATCTTGTCCTTTTAATTTGAACCCCTCCCATGTGGTGCTCTTAGGTTATTTTTGTGTGCTGGTAACAAGTAATACATTAACATTTAATTTAAAAAAAATACAAAACATGTTGTAAGCAGTGTGTCCAATAGTATGTACTAGTACCAGTATCCCATTCTTATTGTTTTTTCAGACTCACCGAATTTACATTTTTCTGAACACCTTCTCTAGCACCACCTTTTTTGAAATTTTTGAAGCCCAAAAATAAAATGTTTACTGTTTTGAACGTCCTTGACTACTGGCATAATCTGGGTCTCTTCTGTAAGGTAACCCTTAGGAGTTTGTTCTCCAAGAAACAAATTTACTGTAAGTACTACTGAAACAAAGTAACAGAAGTTCAAATACAGCGGAAAGTTTTCCCGACTTTACAGTGTGATTTGTGTCAACTGGGATTTCCAGAACACAGAGAGCTTATGAAATCGTAGTTTTGATAGAGCCTGTTTTGTGTCATATTACAAAATAAGTAATAGTAACAGTATTCTCATTCCTATAGTGTTTTTCAGACTCACAGAATGCCAATTTTCCTTAAATCACAGCACAGGGATGTAACATGTCAATATCGGAAACTGCCAGACACTGTGATCACATGGTCAGCACCATCTTCCCTGTTGCCCCAGCGCTGTTGATGATGTCCTCATGAGCCTGGCAGGCCCTATCCAAGGTGTACTGAGGACCAATCACAGGCTTCAGCCAATCAGAATCCTTTCCAGCGAAGAGAGCTGCGGCACACTCTGCCTTCTCTTCCTGCTCGGAACAGACACAAGGGCTAGAAGCTCTCAAGAAGCATAACCAAGGTAGGCGGTGTAAATTTCACTAAAGGTCACAACTACAGCTAGCACTGGGCCAACTTACCTTTGTTGAAGTTAACAGGGCCACGCCAATGATGCTGGACTCTTTCAACATGGTGTCCCGTGGGTCGATTTTGACGGGACCACGGCTGCCCACGATCTGAAACAAATTTGTAATAGTGTACTGAGGACGAGGATGAAATGACAGAGCCGTGGCAAGGAAATTACTATCAGGGAATGCAATGCTCACCGTCACTCTGCCTCCATATGTAAGCATCTGTAAGTCCTTACTGAGATTCACATTGGCCAGCATCTCAACGATCACGTTAACTCCTTGTCCATTGGTAGCCTCCTAAACATAGATCCAGAGAAATATTACAGAATTGGCAAGTACCTCTTGCAAAATTATTTTTGAATGTCCTGTATAAACTATATGATAATCGCCATTGCTTTATTTCCCCTAATTTAGAATCGCCAATTGTCCCTCTCCCGTTACCACTTGCCATCAGCAACCTGTGCAAGAAGTACTGGAAATGCACTCCGATGCACTGCACTTCGGTGGGGGGAGAAGAAAAAAAAAACTGTCTCTGGTGGTAAAAAATAAGTAACGAAATCAGGTGAATTTTTAAAGGTATTGTGTAGGATTAGCCTACCATGATTCTGTCGGTGTAGTCCTTCTCTCTATGGTTGAAGACCTGGTGGGCTCCATTCTTCATCACCAGAGCTTGTCCTTCTGGAGTTCCTGCTGTTCCCAGTACCTTCAGTCCAAAAGCTCTGGCCATCTGACATGCTGCAACCCCCACCTAAGGGAACCCATTCACGCAACAAGTTTCCAAACAGTTCTGCAAACACACCAGTGAACCGTGTGCCAACATATAAATGTTTGTTTCATGACCGTAGTCAGGCTATCCATCGGCTCCTCTTACCCCTCCACTGGCTCCATGAACCAGAACGGTCTCTCCCGCTTTGGAGTGGGCTCTGAAATGTACCAAGATAACACAACACCCATCAGCCATTTACATGACCTGACATTTAATGGATTTCACATGCACTTTTAGTGGCACACAGTAGCTTGTTTGACAGTGTGGCCCTGCTGATTCATATTCACTGTATTGTACAAAACGGTTGCTCTTTTTGTTTCAAAGGTGCTTCTGATGTACAGTTGGGGTGTAATGGTATTTTTGTCTTACTTTTGGAAGAGAGCACGGTACGCAGTGAAGTACGGGATACCGATGGCAGCTCCTTGGTTGTAATCTAGAGAATCAGGCAGCCGGTGGACAGAGTCTTCCGACGCTACAGCGTATTCAGCGTAGCCCCCAGTCTCTGTGGCTGTTGTAAACACCCGGTCACCTGACTAATAGGAAAAGGTTAATGGCATTAGCATGAATAATTTTCTATCCACTAATAAAGGATAGATAAGACAGAACCTGAGGGTCCACAGTCTGCACAAAGATCTTTCTTTTTTTTTCCACCCAAGAACACGTGTCAGTAACTTAAGCACTTTCTCCTGTGATCTTTGAGGTATTTAATTCCCTTATTCACTGCTTGTCTTGTTTTCACTTGGCTACCAACATTCCACTTGTATAATGTTTCACGCGTAGCCTAGAAAGTAACCTTGAAAGACTATGAAACCTTAAAATTTTAGAATGAAAACGTACAAGGTTTAATTCCACCTGCATTTCAAAAGCAAAGTATATAAGTATATAAGCAAAAAATATATATATATGCTTTTCTAACTTTCCATTTTAGAGCATGAAATGAAACCCAAATCCAAGAAGGAACAATAGCAGAGTACCTGGAAGGCACCAACGCCATCTCCAACAGCTTCCACAACCCCAGACACATCCGTTCCAGGGGTGTACGGCAGGCTTGGTGTCCGAGCGAAGGCTCCGGCACGGATATAGGTTTCAACAGGGTTTACACCACAGGCTTGCACTCGAATCAATACCTGCAGCAGTTTAAACATGTGGGCTCACTGCTGCTTTTTTTTGTTTGTTTGTTTTTTTGCAACCACTGAGAAATGTTATTTCTTTTTAAGTCAATTGGTGAAATGATTAAGTTAAAATTAAGTTCTTTTATATGTTCCCAGATCATTTTCATTAGTATGATAAAAAATCAGTTAAGAATAATATCTAACATAATACAAGCTAATTAGACACTGCTTTTATACAATGCGAAAATATAGAAAAGCAGCAGCTCGCATAAGATTTACCTGTTTCTGACCTGGGGTTGGAACAGGAATATCTTCACACAATTTTAAAACCGAGGGTCTTCCAAACTCGGACACCCTGATGGCTCGCATTAACTTTGACGTGGCCATAGCTACAAAATAAATAACGTTAGGTGCAGAAGACCTAGTTATAGCAATAGCATATCATTATTGATTTGCAGAGCTACATCTTAAAATGATCAAAGAATGAGGTAAACGTTAGTTGTACAGCAATTTCATATTGTATTTCATAAAAATACTGCTGGTCATTTTGGACTTTGGACTCAGGAAACAGATCGTGCTTGCGTGCTAGACAGTTACCTTACCTAAACTAGCCACCTCGCTCGCTAAGCACTAGGCTAATGTTATTGTAACGCTACCTGCAACACGTAAAAAAGCTGTAAGATACTGTCGGTGTGCAGCGTTAACTCGCTCTCTAGCTCTAATATAAATCGTAGATCATGTAAAATGAGTTTTGACAGAATGCTACAACTCTTACCAGGTTACCTAACTCGGAAGCAAACAGTATTTCTGAAGTACGCCCCTTGAACGCAGTGAAATATCAATTCAATGTGTTTGGACCACATGGGCCACCATATAAACAAACTGTAGCCTGAGTTTGTTTGATAGGTAGCTACGGTGCTTCGCTGCGCAGATGATTCCTACAGTTGCAATGTAATAAATAACAGATTCTGGAATTGTACATACTCACACGCGTTGTGAAAGATATCTCATTATTAAAAATATTTCTGATAACTGCACTATTTCACTGCAAGGTTCAATTCCGCAACTAGACGACTCAAACAATACAATAAATAATAAAACCCATTGTTTAATCAAACGTTGTATATTATTATTTTGATACACTTTGATCCATAAAATATGTCCATTATGAACATGATCAGCTCCTCTCACCTTCTGCATTTGCCCCATGAATAAACCTGTCTCTCCTGCATAGGCTCTGAGACGTACCAAGATAACACAAGACTGATCAGCCATTTGACCAACCTTATGTTTCATGGATTGGTTCCTTTTTTCTCTCACTATTGAAACTACACTATGTAGTTGGCATGCTGCATCAGATGGCTACTTCTGAAGCTACTGTTAATTAAGAATACCTCCCGTCTCTGACAGTCGTAAACAGAGTTACTTCACTGATACGGGCTGTCACTGATAAAGGCTGCTACTAGCATTATAACAGATATATAAGACAAAATTGAAGGCATCCGAGCTAAGATCTTACCTTTTGTCTACCTAAGCAAGTCATCTTAGTAACTTAAGCCTGCAGCCAATGAGCGACCTTTATAGTATTAAATTCCCTTGTTCGCTGATTGTCTTGTTCTGCCAGCATTATTTCACATGCAGAAATCGACCTTGCAAGGCTAGTCAGAAAGGGTCTCAAGTGTACAGATGAGGAAATTTAAGTCTCTTCAAGACAGGTTTAGTATCTGAGTGAAGGACATCGTTTTTCCCTCCCATCACTGTTAACGCACATACTTTCACTTCAATATGATGCAAATGCAGACCTGTTTACTTTTTATAGCCTTGGTTTGGAATAGGACCCATCATTTTTCTCATGTGTGGCCCCTGGGTGGCGTTAGTTACCGATGAATGTCGGGATTCCTTTCTGTGTTTGAACCAGTTAGGCCACCATACAAACAAACTACTGTAACGATGACGTAGAACCAACCCGTGGTTTTGGTAGTACAGTACGAAACTACAAGGTAGCTAGCAAATGTTACCCCTCGAACTAAATGAATGTCAGCCACCGTAAAATCTCTGTAGTAGAGTGTTTCTGCTATTATTTGTATGCTTAAGTAGTATGGACGTCGAAAATACATTCAGACAATGGAAGAAACAGTGTTTGAACAAGATGGACTTAAGCAAGAAAGGAAGTGTTGATGAAGACATTGCAAACATTGTTAGTATGTTAAACGATTCTGAGAAGTATTTTACAACGAGCTCCTGCTCCGGGCGAATAATAGTGATAGACGGGGTAAGTGTGGAAGTAATGTTATTAGGTAGCTAGCGAGCTAGCATTTATTTTTAAGCAAACTACACATGGCTTGCATATACCTGGCAAGCTACCTACTACCAAAGCCTATTCAGAGTAACATCTAACGCAAGTTACTGAAGAAGGGCTAACTAGTTAACGTTATCTGTAGATTTGGACGCCGTCACATTAGCTTGCTTTCTAAGTAGTTGGCTTGTATTGATTCCAATACAAAGCGATGCCATTATTTTATGATACCATTATGGACGATCACTCAAAACTACTCTAGCTGTACTTAGAGCGTGCAAGTAAGAGGTGATACCTTTATGATTGAGGTGTTGGGTAAATCCAAGATCATACCGAATGGTACAGAAATATTTCAGTCATAAACGACTTAAGAAGAGTAAGTGGTTTAATGGCCAAACTGCTTGTCAAACGATTGCGTATAGACGCATATTTGTGTGTGCACTGCTCGGTAGGCCCACGTGTTTCTGTGTCCTAAGGTTTCGGACTGTCTGGATGTGCAAAAACAGAACTGTTCCTGGCTTTTTGTCACCCACCAGAAATGCCAGAAGATGGATTTGGTGAGAGATTCTTCTATGTCAACGTGTTTGTCAGTGTGTCGTGATTGTCAACCACCTCTTCACGTTACAGTGCTGCCTGTAACCCTTTAGGTCTCGTCGTTGGAGAGGTCGTGCGGAGATGTCATCTTTAAGTTTGAACCCTTTATTCTTCACGTGCAGTGTCAACAACTGGAAGATGCCCAACTCCTGGTACAAATACAATTAGCCTGCAATCACAAGCACACTTCTTGTTACTTTATAATAACAAAATAATGCAAGTAAAATGTATTTGAAGTGTGGATCAATTTAGTATGGTTGTCAAGATATGTTTTGAATTCTAACATTAATATATTTCTCAAAATGTACATTTTGTCTCACCACAGCACTCAGTGGCAATAAATTCTGGCTTCAGAAACTCTGGAATAACTGTTGGCAAGAAGGGTAAAATAATAATGGTATGGTACACAATATGCAGTACTTTATTTCTATATTTTATCTGATTGTAGATTATGTCTTCCATACTCCAATGTAGCTTTAAAGAAGGTAAAAGCTCTTAAGATTTCATTATGTAATCCTAGGCTGTGCGCAGTACCCATTGCCTTGAGGTTCCCCTCAGCCGTAAAGGACAGGTGCTGGTGAGCACAGACTACATTGAATTCTTGGTGGAGGTAGCCAATCAAAAAATGGTAGAAAACCTCAGAAGAATAGAAAGGTAAACCAATTTGTGTATGAAGTGCTTTACTATTTTTTTTAACTTTGTGCTGAGTAACTTATACAAAAACACATGCTCTATCATCCCCATCCCTTAGTTCTTTTAATAAATTAGCAATAGTACTGTAGTAATATTGCATATATACTTGCTGGTCTGGCAGTTACTCATATAAATCTGGTGAGTGCATTTATGTTCTCCTACATTGTAAATCGCTCAGGATAAGAGCGTCTGGTATGTGAATGTAACGTACTATCCATGATCTTGTTGGTCTGTCTACAGATTCTTTGAATGCTTGCAGTCTGCCATGCATCACGAAGACCTTCATTGCAAGAGCACAAGTGTAACGGAGGAAAGATCAGTGTACAGGAGACGAAGGAAAAGGACCCAGGAGAGCCAAGGGGAGTCCTGTGAGGGTTGCGTAGACACTTCCCTTAGTGATGGGCTTGATAATGGAATGGACCTGTTTGCATTATAGATACTCTCCAATTTGGCATTCCACTGTAGACTATGAGGGGATGCAGCCTGACATCTGTATGAGAGAAATTCTGTGGATCGTTGTTTTCTCATGTATTGTATGAAACCACAAAGAAAGCATTTGTTCATTTGGGTTGGCTTCACAGTTCAAAAGGAGACAGGAGTGCATGTGTGTGGAAATATTTTTAACACTATCAAACAAGAATATGTAAAATGCTGAGAAGTGTATTATTATTATTATTATTTTTTACCATAAAGCTTATTGCATCAGCCTGCCATGATATAAGTTTACTTTGGTAATGGGAGTTTTTCCGCAATACTCAGTATATTTGAAGATTTTTCAGTCTAGTTCAGTGCCAAAGGGGAGAGAGTCATATCTCAGTGATGTCACTCAGTACCGCTCAGAAGGCATGGAGCTTGCATGTGGCTCATAGCTGGGGAAAGCTGTGTTTATTTTTAAGAGCAACCTCATTCCACACTTGTCTCCAGGAAATATAGAATTACTGTTCTGAAATGCACTCCGAGGATTGGATTTACAAGAATTCAAGGTGGTAATATGGAAGCTTTCCGTACACCGCAGATGGGAAGATCTGGGTTACTGCCACATCAAATAAGAGTGTGAAAATTGTACAGCTAATGTCATCAAAGATGGTGGAACACCCAGCAGCCACTCTTGTCAATAGAGCAACAAACCTTACTGCTAATTCATAAATAGTAACCTATACTTTGGTTTCCAGTGCCATCTCATTCAACAAAGAGCTGTAGTTTGCTGACACTTACTCTACAAGGTACAGGGATTTTCCACTGGGTAATTGGATGCTTTATGCACAGACACATGGTTATAATAGTTTCATCAAAAAAATCGGAATCGTCAGTGCAAAATAATATGTCTTGCTTTGGCAAGTAAGTGTAAGCAAACATAACCCACTTCCCCTTTGAATCTTTTGAATTGACCTCCTTTGATTATGAGCGCCAGTGTAAAAACAAAAGCTGTTGTTTTTCAAGCGGCTAAAAATCTGTTTCCGTTTAAGACACGGTTCCCCTCAGCCTTGCTGTGTGTGATGCTGACGGCCGGTTTGCCTGTGAAGAGGGAGACGCTCCGTCTTTCATTACCGCTCAGCGTAACGTAAAAAAAAACACACCATGCATTATTCATCTCTGACAAGTCGCATGCTCTTCGGCAATAAAGCTCATGTTAAAATTGCATGCGGTCTCTCGACCACATTTCCTTGGAATCAGACTCTGTTACTGCTGCTGGGCCTTGTCCCGCACGGCTCATTTAGGAGCCTTGCCTCATTAATGCTTCGACTTCCAGTGCTATTCCGCTTCGCCCTGTCCGCGCTGCGTTTTACATATGCATCACTTACCAGCCCTTCCAAATCTTACGTGACCAAGGCGAGCCGTAATTCGATCATAGATCACACGCTGCTTTCGCTTGCGATGTCACAGTTGATGGTCCATTAATATCTTCATTGTACACAATTTTTCGTTTCTTTGGTAGGCCTATTCGTCATTACAAAGCTAACTCAAAGAAGGTGCGATCGGGTGTGTCGGGCAGTTGAATTTTGGTTGAGTCGTCTCGTGCGCTCCAAGGTGCTTGTAGGCCAGCGACATACTGGTGTTCCCTGCATTTCGCAGGAGTTGATATTTTAAGACACATGATGCAATACAGGGATGGAGCAGTAGATGGAGTAGCTATCCTTCCAATAGATACGATTGGCTGTTGCTAGTACAATGAAAAGAGCAAATTGACCATACAGTGCTGATAGTGTATTCATAATAGTGTATTCATTTGAGAATATCTTTTTCTTTTCAAGATACATTTTATTCTGATTATCATTAAAATGCCAGGTTTTTATTCCAAATAATGCGATTGACACTTGCAATGGCGTATGGTTTACATTTTCCGCAGAGAACAGGCAACCATTCTTGAATTCCGTAAACATAGCACAGCAATAACGCAATGCTAATGTTATCTATAACTAAATTTAATACCATAATTGCAAGCAAATAAGGTACACTTGAGAGAAAGAAAGAAGGTGTCAGAATCAACAATGAAAAACATGGATCAGCATTCAATTTCAGTCACTTTTTATCATTTGCAATAATGTAATGCAAAACAGATACATGTATGTGTATATTACAGTGGTGTGACAAACAAACCACAACCTCTTTCAATTTAATTGTCCTCACCATCTCCTAACAGTAGATATATTTAACCTCATGTAAAAAAGAACACAAAGATTTTACTTGGTCATATGTTCAACCAAAAATAAGCCACTATGCAGAAGCCTTCAGTGGAAGTGCACCCCATAATTCAGTAGCAGCAATAACCTGAAGTAATCGTTTCCTGTACAAGTTTGTCAATTACATGGCAATGGAGGTCCAATCCTTACAAACTGCTTCATTGCTGTTTGAGGACAGCTCTCTCAAGGTAGTAAGTTATACTTTATTGACCCTGTGGGGTAATTTGTTCTCTGCATTTGACCTATCCTAACTACTTAGGAGCAGTGGGCAGCCACAGCGCAGCGCCCGGGGACCAACTCCAGTTCTGAGGCCAGTGCCTTGGTCAAGGGCAACGGCAGATTGGCAGGAGTAGGCCTAACCTGATATTCATGCATGTCTTTGGTGTGCGACGATACCGTAGGGAAACCCACACAAACATAGGAAGAACATGCAAACTCCACACAGACTGAGACTCCTTCCTTTTTTGTGAGGCGACAGTGCTAACCACTACAGCCCCATGCCACCGTCTATACCAACACAACATCTAAATGGGGTTGAGGTCTTGACTTTAACTTAGCCATTAACTTAGCCAAGACCTGAGTCTTTAACTTAGCCATTAACTTAGCCAAGACCTGAGTCTTTAACTTAGCCATTAACTTAGCCAAGACCTGAGTCTTTAACTTAGCCATTAACTTAGCCAAGACCTGAGTCTTTTCTTTTTCAGCCATTCGGTCGTCAATTCATTGGTGTTTTTAGGATCATTGTCCTGTTACATGATCTATTTTAGGCCAAGCTTTTAGCAGAGTGTCTCACATTTTCCTCTACGATATGCTGCCTGGTATAAGGAGGAATTCATGGTGGACTTAATGATTGTAAGGCATCCAGGCCCTGCGGTCGCAAAACAGCCCAAAATCATCACCTCTCCACCACTGTGCTTGATGGTTGGCATGAGGTTCTTGTGGTGATATGCGGTGTTTGTTTTTCACCAAACGTGGCATTGTGCATCACGGCCAAACACATCCACTTCAGTCTCGTCAGTTCAGTTCAGGCTTGTGGTTCATTCAGGTGTAATTTTACAAACGTAAGCCGTGCTGCAATGTTCTTTTTGGAGAGAAGGGCTTTTCTTCTGGCTACCCTTCCATGAAAGTCCTACTTTTTTAGTTTTTTCCTAGTGGTGGAGTCACAAACTATAACATTTACCATGTTGACAGAGGCCAGTAGATTCCTGGATGTAGCTTTAGGGTTCTTCGCAATTTTTCTAAGCATCATGCGGTCTGATCTTGGGGTGAATTTTCTGGAACGTCGACTCATAAGTAGATTGGCAACTGTCTGTCTTGAATGCTATCCATTTGTATTTTCAATAAAATTTTATTTGTTTAGTGCTTTTTACAGAGAACTGTCACAAAGACACTGTACAGAGAAACTGAAGAAAAGCAAAAACCAGCCCCCCCCCCCCAAAAATCAAACGAGGTAAAAACTCCCCAGTGAAAAAAAAAAACACTCAAACAGTGTTGAGAAAAAAACTCCCCGAAGGAAAGAAATCTCAAGAGGAAACTGATGGCTAGAGAGGGGGAGCCCATCCTCCGCTGGCTGGCCCGGTGCTAGAGAGGGGGAGCCCATCCTCTGCTGGCTGGCCCGGTGCTAGAGCGGGGGAGCCCATCCTCTGCTGGCTGGCCCGGTGCTAGAGAGGGGGAGCCCATCCTCTGCTGGCTGGCCCGGTGCTAGAGAGGGGGAGCCCATCCTCTGCTGGCTGGCCCGGTGCTAGAGAGGGGGAGCCCATCCTCCGCAGGCCGGCCCGGTGCTAGAGAGGGGGAGCCCATCCTCTGCTGGCTGGCCCGGTGCTAGAGAGGGGGAGCCCATCCTCTGCTGGCTGGCCCGGTGCTAGAGAGGGGGAGCCCATCCTCTGCTGGCTGGCCCGGTGCTAGAGAGGGGGAGCCCATCCTCTGCTGGCTGGCCCGGTGCTAGAGAGGGGGAGCCCATCCTCTGCTGGCTGGCCCGGTGCTAGAGAGGGGGAGCCCATCCTCCGCAGGCCGGCCCGGTTTAACTAAAGGTGCAGTGGATGGTAACAAAATGTAATGAGGGATCTATCACAGCAAATAATCAAATGGGTTGAGCAGGTTACAGTCTGAGATAGTAAACTAGCTGAGAAGTCCAATGAAGAGGGGCGGGAGAAACATCTGGAACTCCAAGATGCGTCAAAGCGTGGGCTTGAGTCAGGGGAGGGACAGGGCTGGAGCAGTCTGCACACTCAGGGCGAGGGAAGGGCAGAAGCCCCCCGGGAAAAATAAAAAGATCTTTCTCACTGTAGAATGATAGACTTCATATTGTTTGGAAATGGCTTTATAAACCTACAACAATTGCTTTCCGGAAATAATCCCACATGTTTTTTGTCTGTGGCACGCTGTGTTAACACAAGCCTGAGTGCTCCAGACCAAACTGTCTGTTTCTGCTTTTATATACAAGTGATAGCACTTCCTGATGATCAACTAAGTGTGGACACTTGATTAGCAAAACCTGGTTCTAATTACTTTTTTAATTGATGTGGAAACAGTAGGATTGTATTTTTTTCCCCACACATGGCTTCTGCATGTTGGTTTATTTTTGGTTGAATAAATAAATGACAAAGTCAATTTCTTTGTGTTACGAGTCACATGAGGATAGATGTATCTACTTTCAGGACTTGGTGAGGACTAGATTGGGTTACTTTTGTCCAAATATCTAAAACAATAGGATTGAAAAAGGATGTACTTTCTTTTTCATATCATTCATATGTATTTTCTGTTTATTTATGAATAGTTCAAAATATCTAGAGTAGAAAAACACTTGAAGAACAGTTAAAGCTTCACTACAGTATGTGATACTCAGGATTATACACAAAAAAAGAGAGATCAGTGCCAAGCAACCACAATCTGCATAATTCTGTGTCACACAGAAAGTAAGGATGCATTCTACTCAGGAAATTCCCATAAAACCAAATGTCTACAAAAATGCACAGAATCTGTAACTGTATGTAAGGAGTGTAAACATTTCAGACTGGAATAGAATACTGTTCATCCAGATAGGGACTATTGTGTTAGGCTGTAACTGGCTGATGTTTGAATATTTATCGTTCATACCAAGTAGCACAGTTACAGGTTTCTTCAAAAATACTTGGCCGAATACTGTGTGTCACGGGGCCCGAGACGGCAAAATATTTGGTATTCTCTGCATGTCTGAGGTGAATAAAAGACCGATGCAGAGGTGAATAAAAGACCGATGCGCGGTATGTGCGAATGCGTTCTATGCCAGAATTAAACACTATAATCAACAGACACCTTTTCCCAAGCAATAAATGCCTAATGAATGTCTTAAGATGACAATTAACTTCCAAATAGACATAGGGGTGATTATAAATTCCTTACAAAATTATTGCACGGCATTAAAGCCAGGGGGGTGGTTGCCAGGGGGTAGGGGGCTGTTGGGTTTGCAGGATGGGGCGGGTTGGGGTTGGGGTTTGGGGGGGGGGGGGGGGCATACAGCTTCTGCAATCAGCAAGTGAATGGGGGGATTTAGTGCCTGTGTGATTGTGGAGTGGGCCATTACTGCTCTGATTAGGCTTTTTTTTAGCTGGGTGCTGATTTGACAGAGAGGGCTGTGCACACTCGAAACCGGTCTCAGAGTAATCACAGCCCCTCTTACTGTCATTTTAACCCCAGTGATTTCTTTTTTTACAAAAAAAGAGCCCTCATCTGCCCCCCCCAGCTAACACGTGGCATCCTCCAGCCCTGGTGTTCCCACTTGGCAAGCGCCAATTTCTGAAGTGCGGAAAAGGTCACGCCAGACACCTTTGTGTCAATTGGTAACCACCCAATCAACTCTCATTTCAATAAAACTAATTATTAGTTCCCGCGTGGAAAAGCTAAAGGTTGTTGCTGCATGGGATTAACAAATTAACCTGGTCAATTGAACAAATACTGTATGCCGTTATGTTGCGTGGTCGTAGTGAGTTTTGGTCATGACAAGGTTTCCCATTGTTTATCCAGCAGTTTGTTTACTAGCCGTACGACGAAGCTCACAGTCACACAAAGCTAATTTCTCCCTGTGTTGTAGTACTCCATTCAGAGTGGAAACGAGATTAAACACATTTTCAAATCACAGCAGGATGATACAGTACCCAGTGTTTAACTTATGTTGAAATGTATTTTTCAACCGACAAGCGCTGCAGAAAATGCCCTCAAACTCAGCCATGACCCCATGACTGATGGTCCTCATGGAACAAACTGATTTCCAAGTGTCTACCCTCCCATTACCTCCAAATAAACAGGCACTCTTCAGTCTGTAGGGCTCTGTCCCTGATAGGTAGAGGTTTCACCCATAATTCAACAAGTTACCTTTCCGTCCAGATTCTTCTGTACATTTTACACACACTCTCCAAAGTTATAGAAATGTTCAGAAGTTTTGTCCGTTAGGCAACGCTAAAACAGTTATAAAAACGTTCAGAAACGTTGTCCGTTAGGCAACTCTAAAACAGTTATAGAAACGTTCAGAAACGTTGTCCGTTAGGCAACGCTAAAACAGTTATAGAAACGTTCAGAAGCGTTGTCTGTTAGGCAATGCTAAAACAGTTATAGAAACGCTCAGAAGCGTTGTCCGTTAGGCAACGCTAAAACAGTTAAAGAAACGTTCAGAAGCGTTGTCCGTTATGCAACGCTAAAACAGTTGGCTGAGAGTTTACTCTTTTGGCCCCCCCTCCCCACAATACATACTTTTGTAGAACCAAACATACTTGGAAACCTACTTTTCTTAAAAAGAGCTTGCATTCTTCTGTTTGATCTGTTTTTAATTTGTGTCTTATGTAACATAATTTATTTTTTTTATCCCAGTGAGTAAGTGTTTTTACCCCCACATTGGTTTAAATGTTTTTCCTATTTTTTGGTTCTCGCTGGAAAAATAATCCCACTGTGAAAACTGTGTGGCAATATAATTTTAAATAGCACCATTCAAAATAAATATTGACAACATTAAATGAGTACTAGAAATATCAAAACAAATTCAGTTAAAAAATAGCAGATGCTCACCCCTTTGATTTAGCCTGCAAGTAAAAATAGGGGTAAGGCAACCTTACATAGACCCTTTGATGCAGAAAAACAGACTGACAGGGGACTATGGCCAGAAACAAGAAACACGATACTGCATTTGTGTCTTGCATGTATCTGGTTCACACTTCTCCCACTAGTGAGGAGAGAGTGATTTATAAGATTGAAAATCCACCCACCCCCCTCCCTCTCTGCTTTTTACAGCAGGTATTAACACTGGCTTATTTAAAGATTTATTTTGCCCTTCAATCAACACAACTTTGAAGTTAAATGGTCACATCAGACAGACACAATGGCCTCTTAACCCTGGAATGATCAACAAGCACTAAATCTATATGCATACAGATCAATGTTTTTCACGGTTTCACAGTTCCACAGTTATTGATGGTAGTTAAGCCACACACCATCAATAACATGAAAGATTCATGAAGAGTAACAGCTAACCATGCACTTAACTCAGACACAAATATGACTGACTTAAGATAGAAAATCTTGGAAAGTGGCCTTTTCGGCTGGATTTCTGTGGAGTTGCAGATTCAAAACAATTTGTGAGAGTGACTTCCTTTTGTCAACGGCCACCACATATTTTTCATAGGTTCTTCTATGGTATCACCTCTTTCCATGGTTCCTTTGTCTCTGCTCTGTTGCAGATACAAACTCCATCACATGATGGAGGAGAGGGAACCACTAATTTTTAACAACCTCATATTTCATAATTCTTCCACAGAAAAACTAAAAATACTGTTGACAACAGTGATTGCCAGAGCAAGGTCCAAATGGATCTAATGTGAAGCAGGGGAGTAGCACTAATGCAATGTAAGAAACTCAACGGTGAAGAACAAAGGCTACGGCTAAGACTTCGCCTTAGAACACATCCATCGTGACGTTTATCCAGCTGCCTTTCTGTAACTACCTTCAGCCCAGCCTACACTAGCATTAATGACAATGTTGTTGGGTTCAAATTCCGTCCTCAATGTTCTAAACTGGATGGCATTCACACCGAGCATGATTCATGATCATGGAAGATGATCGCTGCACAAAGCTTGCTCTGGAAGTGCTTCTGAAATAGGGCTTAACTAGCCATCCTGCTTGCTGAAGCTTATATTAAACAGATAAGATATATAATCTGAAATAGGTATATACAGTATATGTAGCCTGCTAAATTTTTACATTCTTAGCATTTCCTCATTTGGTTTGTATTCTACCTCCCTGCATGAATTATAACTACTAGTGCACAACAAAATAAAACAATTCTAAGCAGGCACATGACATAATCCAACCACATAAAAGTGGCAACTAGGTGCCAACAAATAACTGAAACTAACTGCTACTACTATAACCTATGCAATATTAATTAACATATTACTTACAGTACCTATTTATGTAATAGCTTTATGGGAAACCACAGGTGTTTCCAGTTATTGAAGTGAAACTAACCCCAGGTATTAAACAGCGCAGGTGCACCTGCTTTTAAGAACCGAACAATCTTTTTTCTTCTCCAGAGGACCTGCCCAGGAGGCGGGACTAAAAACAAACTCACACCCATAAATTGATGCCCCTCTTTCCTTAAAAGGAGGCCCGAGCTTGATTGGCAGGTTGTGTTTGCTGCAGCACTCTAAGGGCAAAGCTGCACTATTTACGTGGGCATGTGAGTGTCACTTAAGGGACTGACTCGTTCCCAACACTTCTACTGCAGTGAATGAAGAGAGCCTATGCTGGCTGAAGAACACTGCAATAAATTAATTCCCAGTCTACTTAATTAAATGTTTTACATTTGCAAACGTCAGTACTGCCTGGCTCATTAAAGGATAATAAATTGAATATAGCTGACGCTGCTAACATTGAGCAAATGTTAAGTTATTATTGCCTCTTATTGTCCTTTAGTGAATCTATCCTTCTAGTCAACATTAATGTTTATAGAAAGGCTCCAATGCTGAACTATCATGGCTAATTTGTTCACATGTATTGTAACTAGTAAAAATCTATATAACCATCCTACTGAGATACCCAGGCAACTGTCAAATTTCACAGTTAACACAAACAACATTTTTAAGATCTATGCTTCGCGTGCGTCTACTTAGGACTCTTTGGTGTGAGCCAAAACAGTTTGGACATGAAATACAAGAGCTCTGTAGAAAGAATCATGTAATGTGGTATTAATAAGAATACGCTTTTCTATGATGACTTGGTATGGAGACCTAAGTTCTAAGACGAATGGAGAGCTTACGGAAGTGGTAAATATGGCCAGCGAGATTATAGGGGGACCACAGTGAAATGTGTATTGTAAACATACAAAATTATAAATGACATTGCCTGCTCACTTTTCCCATCAATCTGAAAAACTACCGTCAGAGAGCTATTTTAGGATTCCATGGGCTACTAGAAACATTTAATACATATTTTATTTGTAAGTGCAATCAGCACATTACATGCATATTACTATCCAGTATTTATATTCCTTTACATTTTTTATTTATATTTATCTGTATATTACCGTATGCATCTTTTACTTTGTATAGTTAATATTTAGAACCTGATTATGCTCCTGATGTCTGTCTGATGACAAGTGTTGAAGTGTTTTTGTGTAACTGATACCAATAACACATTTCCACATTTGTGTGGACAGTAAAATTTCAGAAACATGCTCTGTAAAATTACAAACACCAGCCAAAGACCAGCAACCTCATCTTGATAGATCCTCTCTTGTCACAGCATTTATCAGTAGTTCATAGTTGAAGCGAAATGTTCCCGGTATAGCACCATCGGCCACTTGCACACGGTGTATTTCTAGCTTTTGACAATGATGAAATCAACAATGCACAAGGGTGGCTTTGTTAATGACAAGATGGCCGCCCCCACATTATTTTCATTTTCTGCATCATGGGAGTGGCTACTTCCTCCAGCTTCATCAGCATGAGTATTCAGATGACTGCACTGGGAATAAAATGACCTAAAGTCTACACTCTAGGCCTTAGACAGACCTGGAACCCTGGTTGGGTTGGGTGCCATAGCAACCGAAGCAACTGGATAGGAAGTGTACTTACTGGTGTGTCCTCCTGAGGCCCGGCGAAAAAAAAGTTTCAAGTGTCTTGTATTATATTTTCAAAAGTCTTATTTATTTTTATTTGTATTGTCTATCCCTTGAAGTGTAGGCTTCAACATAATAGACTATATGGCTCTTGAGATTAAGACCAGATACTCTAGTCTCTTACAGGGGACAAACATTGGCAAGTCTTAGGAGGTTAAAGCCATTGCTCACCGGTTGTTCTGTACATATGTCAGGGGTCCGGTGACAACCACCCCCCCAGCTGGGAACAGAACCATGGTGGAAGTTTCACGTCTTGTGCAATTTTTTTTTGTTTATAGCTGTTGTTGTTTAAAACTCCGAGCTGCACAGGAGACTTGGAGCGGCTGTGCATTTCCACCTTATCTTTTGCAAGCGGGGGGGAGGGGGTTCCTCGCTCCAGAGCCCACCGCTGTCCTCCAGAGCCCTCTGTTTTGACTTGGCCACCATGTTTTTCTCATGCTATCTTGGCTACCCCCCCTTGAAGAGAGATGTCTATCTGAAGGGCCCGCTTATCGCGTGGCATAATACAGATAATGGCAAAAAGAGGATCAATTCCATAAGAATGAAAATAAAGGGGGGATGGGAGGCAGGGTTCACAGGGGTTGCCTCTGCAGGGAAGTGAGATTTGCTCATTTAGGATGGCGAGACGGAGAGGATCTATCGATAATCAGTGCCATGGGTAAGTGCCGTCCTGCTCAGGCGTGCAGGAGTTAAAGATAAAAGCCTTGCATAGCACGATAAGATGTGCGCCATTGTAGCAAATCACTGAATTGACAGATATCCTCAGATATCTTCACATTGTCACTGAATCACAAAATGTATTATGTCAAATGAATATTGGAATTTAGATGTGTGTAGGACTATGTCGTTCTGATGTCACTTTTTTCTTTGGGCTCTAACCTCGCAGCTTGCAGTTTTCATAGAGGCGGAAGGGGAGCACTGCAGATTAGCATGTGTGATCCCCTGACACGCAAGCCAGCGACTATTGTCCTATCCAGCACAAATCGGAGAGGAAGCGCATCTCTCACCGATGTAATTTCCTGGTGAGCAGCTAGTAGTCTATCGGAACTCTTGGGGTGCGTCCCAATACTCAAAAAATGCACCCTCCTTTCCTCCACTACCACCTCCTCTCCTCCCTTCTCCCGGAAACCATTCTTTGGGTCCTAATCGAACGTTGCTGATTAGGCTACATATTACAGTTTTTCCCAGTTGTTTACACACATTTTCTGAATCTTTGGCTCATTTTCTCAAAATTCTAAACACAAAACCACAAACACAAAATGCAAAACTCAAATCAAATCTCTATCAAAAGCAAACACTGCAGTCAAAACTGTTTTATCTCTTTCCAAAATATTATTTTTGCATCAAAATAACACACACATAATATGACAAGATCTTTCTACCAACCAACAACACACTGATTTTTTCAATATGAAATGACATTACTGTAACATTGGCCAACAATCACTGAGTAACATAGGCTTACTGATATGTCGGACTGCAGTATACTACAGTGTACATACATAAAGAGCAGTAGCATAGTGTAGACAGTAGGTAACCTACCGGTTCTCATTTCTCAATGTACGGATGATAGCGGCTCAGGTTGGGCTGAACTCTCTGTCCAGCCTCCCTCATACTCAATCCATGGTTGAGCACATGGTCAACCAATGTGGCCCTGATCTCATCTGAGACAACTGTCCTTCCTCATCCTTGTCCTCGTCCTTAATTTTGAACGTTGTGCCTAATGTAGAGGACTGTGTGTAGTGTTTTGCAAAAGTGTGATTTAGAATTGAAAACGGAGTGTAAAGCAGAAATTGTGCTTGCGATTTTGCAGGCTTGGTTTAGAGATTTGGTACCTGAGTTTCAGGCTTCAGTGATTGCGTTTCAAGTTCCAATTTTAGTGTTTAAGCAATTGAGAAAAAGTGTAATTACAAGCGGTTACAAATTTATTCATGTCTCAACACAAACCACAATGTACAGGAACATTGCATACATTGTGTACATGCAACTACTTATACTCTAAATGTTCAGGCAGTTTTGCATACTTCTGGGTAGGAGACGAGTGGTAGTGGATGAGTGGAGGAAAGGAGGAGAGGAGTGAAGAATATTGAGAGGCAGCCTCAGTCTATACGTAAGGCCACTCTCTCCCAAAGCGATAGAGCCAGAGTCTACGTAAAGGCCACTCTCTCCCAAAGCGATAGAGCCAGGTGTGTTCTACAGCTGCAGACCTCCAGTCAGAACTGGCTAATGACATAAACCCGTTTATAACTGGTGATGTCTAGGCTATAGGGCTCAGAACAGGGGCCTTTACTGAACGAGCCACCGCCCTGAACAATCACACGTTTGATATTGATTACCGTGTAACAGTCATTTTGAGATCAGTTCATGATAACACTGTAAGTGACAAGGCACATTATATCAGCTGCTATAAATTATACGAGATGGTAAGTTGCTTGTCAAAAAGTACTGTACCTTTTTCGCGCCCCGGACCTGCCATTTTCCGAGCATGGCTGGCGCCCTGTGGCGGCAGCAATTGGCGGCTGCTTCCGGGTGGTGGGAGGGGCTCGGAGAGAATCGCTGAGCATATAGCAGCCACGGACGGGTTGGAATTACGGTCAGGTTCGGATGGAGTCGCGCTCTGGTAGCGTGGCAACCTTCGCTCTACTGACGACCGATGGAGGTTGTGCAGCAGCGATTCACTAGCGGTTGCTACACGGGGGGAATTGAATTAGAATAGGGGTTCAATTGGCTACTAAATTGGGAGAAAATGGGAAAAAAATCAGAAACAAATTTTAAAAAATTAAAAAAAAGTACTGTACCTTTAACTTGATTCTAAACAGCTGAAATAAATGTATAATTCTAAGGTGCATTTTCATGCAAAGCACAATGAGGGAGGGGTTGGTCACCACTGTACAGTATCTCCCTGTGAATGTGGAATATAGTGAAAATACTGAACTGAAATATATTATCAAGATATTGCAACACCACAATGTATGGGAAATATACACATTATAGTTTTTTGCGATTGCTTACACACTTGTGTAAATTGGCCTTTTTCAAAATGGCATTTCTGCAACATAATAATACACACATCCACCATTTGAATTACTTTTTCAAAGCAGCAACAACACACTGATGTTCCTTATACAAAACACTGCTGTCTTTAGTACTTTGTACCTTTTTAATTTTCTCATACTGTGAAAGAGTGTTCCATTACAGTACATCTACTCAAATGTCAATGAACACAAAAATAGAAAGGCTTCAAAAAAACATATATGCAGCTTATTTTTTTGCAATTACAGGTTTTTACAACAACAAAAAAACGGAAAGACAAGTAGAATTACAGTACAGTAATCAATACAATATGTTACTGTAAACTCACGGAAACAAAAATAATTACAGTGCAATGGTAAAACAAAAAATAGTATTGTAAGGGATGGGGTGGATGGATTATGGATCCCGCCTTCTGTTAGGGTCTGGCCACATCACCTCATCCACATCACAAGTAATCTCATCCCTGGCTAGGCAATGGGGAAAATATCGGCTTGCGTGCCGTGTCCAACCCTGGACTGACCCCACCTCAATGCCTCCGCATGCCTCTTCCATTGCTTGCAGAAGAGGCAGGCGGGCATGTGATTGGCGGTCATACACTTTCCAACGCCAAGCCGAAAATTATCCTCAATGGGATTGAGAAATGGGGAGTAAGGGGGCAAGTATACAACTGAAGTTATTGTGGTCGGTGAACCAGTCCCGGACCAGAGTAGCCCGGTGGAAACTAACATTCTCCCAGATGACAACAAACCTGGGCTGCTCTGGTTCGTCCTGGCTTTTATTTTTTGGATAAAAGCGTCTGCTAAATGAATGTAATGTAATGTAAAATAAGTTATTCTATTCTATTCTATTCTATTCTACTCATAGCGAAGGTCTTTGACTCTAACGCTGTTCCTCTCAAATGGAACCCTGTACAGCTGCTTCATCGTAAGTTGGTTTTGACGCAAGATGTGGCAGAGTGTCGATATACTGACACTGTTGACATTATGGAATGTTCTGTGATCTGCGATGATTTGCTTTCATAGTTGATGTAGGCGGATGGTGTTGTTTGCCAACACTATATTGACAATGACTAGTTCCTGTTCATGGGTGAACAGACCTCAAGAGGTCGTCTGGCAGTTCTGTAGAAAATGATGTCATTGGTTAGGTTTTTATTTGCATACTGTACACAGTAACATCCAAACTGTATTGCATGTACTTCACAGAACTATACCCATTTTTCTTGTTCACTGAGGAGCATATACCTAATACTGTAGAACTACATTGTATAGTTCTGTGATGCAGAAGGATGTGCAACAATTGCATAGGTACAGTCTAGTGTAGAAAGTTGAAGACGTACCTGTTCTCCAGGCTAAATGTCCGTATTATGGATGCTCCCGTGTAGCGACTCAGGTTGGGCTGGACTCTCTGCCCAGCCTCCCTCATCGTCAGGCTATGATTTATCGCATGGTTTACCAAAGTGGCCCTAATGTCGTCGGAAATATGTCTCCGTCTATTGCCTGGTCCTCTTATTTGTTCTCCTCCTCCTCCTCCTCCTCCTCCTCTTCCTCTTCCTTTTCCTCTTCCTCTCCCTCTGTTTTTTACAGTGTCTAATGTAAAAAACAGTGTGTAGTATTTTGCAATAAGTGTGTTGCAGAATTGCAAACAAAGTGCAAAGCAGAAAATTTGTTTGTACTTTTGGTGCCTTTGTTAAAGGCATGGTTACAAAAGTTAAGGTTTTGATGCTTTTGTGTACGCAAATGGAAAAAACTGTAATTGTGCTTTGAGCAATACTACTTCAATAAGGGCTAGGAAGGTTAGCTGTACAAAGTGCATAACATAAATAACTGAAATCATGAAATATTCAAATCAGGGAAAAAATAACAAGGAATAACGATCACAACGGTCAGTCGCCAGTTCCTCAGTAAACATCTTTGCAGGTTGGTATGAATGTGTAGCACAGGCCAGAATGGGACGTGTCGTTGGAGCTTAACGCTGGGGGGTGCTGAAAAACAGGGGGTGATTGGGGGGGTATGTGGAGGGGCAGTGTGTTTTTCCCCTCCGAATGGCGCTCTCTCTGCCTCCGTGAAGCCCCCTCTCTTCCAGCTGGGAGGTATTGTGTCTTATGCCTTCGGCAGGAAACGGATTTTTCATTTCCCCCCTGACAACTGTGACATGTATGAATTGATTACAAAGTGGGCCATGGTGGTCCTTTCAAATGCTGCTTCTCTCTCTCTTTTGCTCCTGTCCTACAGTAGAATTTCCAGCAGCAGTTTACAATTAGAATTGTGAACTAGGTAAAAGGGTGGGGCGGTGTGCGTGCGTGTGTGTGTGGTGTGTGTGTGTGTGCGTGTGTGTGTGTGCATGCATACATACATGTGCGTGTGTGTACGTGTGTGTGTGTGTGCCTGTGTGTGTGCCTGTGTGTGTGTGTGTGCCTGTGTGTGTGCCTGTGTGTGTGTGCGTGTGTGTGTGTGCCTGTGTGTGTGTGTGTGTATGCGAGGGGGATTGCAGAGAGATGAAGTCAGGTTTGCAGAAGAAGAATAGCCCAGGTTCACTTTCATCCAAGCAGCAGAGTTACTTCATAGTCTCATACTTTGGTGGGATGCCTAGGTATCGGACTGTGACCCACGGCAGGGAAAATAAACAGTTGCGCTCTGGATACTGTATCATTATCACAACAAAAAGGAAACATTTGAAATCCGAGGACTCGTACATCTGGAGCGTGTTAATCACCATCGAATGACGGATGCATTTTATTTTACCTTGCGACAGATGGGCCACCAGCGCCGGCCAATTATTGTTTGTGTAAGTTACATCACCTGCTTAAACGTTCCTCGCATAGCCTTTCAGAATCGGATCTGGGGAGGTCTGAACAAGGCACGCTTTCTATTGTTACCCTTCTAATCTATTACAGTAATCTATACTAATCTATTCTTATTGTTCACTTCCCATTTACTGAAAAGGAATTCTCCCCTGGTTTTCCAGTTTTTTCTTTTCTGAGGTGACCACGTTTCTGATTGTAAAGCACGCAATGTCTAGCACGTTTTCCGCTGGTTTCTGAGCTGTGAGGGGAAACCCGATGCTAAGGCGGGCGTGTATTTATTTCAAGTCTGGAAATTCAAGAATGACATCCCATGAAATGCAATTTGGAATTCCGCGAGACTGCCGGACGAGGAAGCCATTTGTCTTTCAGGTTTTATGATTCCGAACTCCGAACGGGATGCTCTGCAGGCCTAACGGTGGGGGGTGCAGGTCCAGTCGATGACGTGTAACCCGGCTTTCGGCTGACACGTCAGCCAGCCCTGCTTTGGAAGCTCGTATCCGGGACCCGGGGGTTCCTGTCGGGGACCTCCAGTGAAGGAGGAGGGAGGCGCTCCGGCGGCCTGCCTTCCCTCATCCTGCCGTGACCGGCGGCTTGCTGCCTCTCGCCGGCTGGTAAGCTGGCTGTAATTTATGTGATCCTCTGCAATTTCCGGGTGCTCTCTGAAGTAGTACGGAGGGGGCTGACCCTTCCCTTTTTGTCTTCATTTGACGTTGTGCGTCGCCCTAGAGGAAGCAATTACATGGGAAGTGGAGAATTACATTTTTTTTTTATTCAACCTGGAACATATGGACCACCATAAGTCACCCTTGACCCGACCTGGTGGACATTAAGTGAACGGTACTTTGAGAAGGTTCTCGAACAGGTCAGAAGATGTGAGGGTTTCCTCGTTCTTCTTTACATGAACCCATACAAAATTCACCCTTTAAAACCACTTAAAAATCTCGATTAAATGTAATTAAAAGCCGTGCTTCTTTTGGTCATGTATATGTGATGCCAGTGTAAAAGAGCTAGACGTCAGAGCAGAACTGTTTTTTTAAATGAAAACAGCACATTACACAATGGCAATATTGTCGAGCCGTTACATAAAAGCTTTGTGCTATAAGTGTTAAGCAAAAGCCAGACCGCAGCCAAACAAATGAAATGACTCTGGAGACAAACACATTTTTCAGCTGTCAGTGTCTGTGTACTATTTAGAGGAGCCTTTCATAAAATGTATGCATGTGCACAACAACTGTTCTGCCCACATACTGAAAGATTATTGGCTAGTGTCTTTTTTTTTCTTTTTTTTAAACTCTCCAACTGATTGGAATTTGAGACAGAGGGGTTCATTTGAGAAATTGATTGAGTGCCCAAGTATACAATGTCCACAACAACAGTTGACTTATTTAGAAAAAAGCCTGTCTGTCATTTTTTATCTTGCATTTGATTTTTATTGCATTTTCCGTTTTTTCAACATATACCTCTCTGGTACATATCTATGGTGGGGAGGGCAGAGTACATATCTATGGTGGGGAGGGCAGAAGAAATTCCCTGAAGTACATACAAAATTTTTCTGGAATTGTAAATGAAAACTTTTAAACTTAGAATTACATCCTAATGGAAAGTATTTCCACAGAGTTACAATGGTGTATTCTTTGACAATTGTTGTCAAACACAATTTAGTATGTAGCTAAATGATAGAAAAATGTGGTTAAAAATCACACTTATCAAAATGTGTTTCTCATTTCTGAATAGGATGAAACAAAGTTATACAGTGTCTGATGTAATTTCCCTTGTACAGCATCATCATAGCTACATAAATCCAAAGGTTCTGCTTATATGTGGTAACATTGGTAAGCTTTAAATATTGACCTATGCATTTTTGCATAAGCTTTCACAATAACTGAAACTGGGAGCTACATTTGTGTGGCAATTTTGAGAGAAAAAAATCTGACAAAAAATATATCTGATTATAGATATTTTGACAGAGAGCCTGAAGTCACACAGCACTCCATATGAAAGTGCTAAGTACATAATTTTTAAAGAAGTATTGGTACAGAGTTTTGTCAGAAAGCACCTGTAAGTCATATCCCAGCCTTGTGTTCAATCCCATTTAACGTAGCTCATCCTATAGGCTACCACCCTTACTGGAGTTCTGCCTTTTGTGACTTTATTGTAAGCCATTAAATAGTACGACTATAACAAGCATAAGACCTCTATCTTTAAACTGTTTACACTTGTGTAGAGGTTACAAAACTTAATAAGTGATTCATCTTTACTGCTCCACCCATATAAATAAGCATATACGTACATTGAAAATACAAATAAAAGTGCAAATGCATAAAAATACAAATTAAATGGACAAAATGTTGGTTCTAGGCCCCAGGAGAAAATGCTGGGACGCACAGCATGCCTGACTGGCAGTGGGCTAAAGGCAGAGGGTAAAGTCACTACCTTGCCAGCAACAGAGGCAACAGAAAAGCAAGAGGAGGTTGAGGTGGAGATTGGAGAAGGGAGCTGTAAGCAATCTGCATTTAATTTCTAGCTAGGTTCCCCTTTAGATGACGAAGAAGAGGACACCAAATTGCCCTGGCGAAGCTTAGCGGTGCCTTAGCGGTGCCTTAGCGGTGCCTATGGAGCTCCCTCACTAAACTGCCCTCAACCCATTTTTCAGTGTAATTAGAATTAGGTTTTGGTTTCATTGCATCACACATGATAATGGAAGAAAGGATTACCCTGAACAATCAAGGTTCATTACTGCATAATTATGTAATTGTAGTATTATCTTTTGATGTTATATCCATGTTAGGGGGTATGTACAATCGAGGAATAATTCCACTTTAATTGATATGGTAAAGATTTCAGTCGCCCCTCCCCCCCCCAATATGGCTCGGTATTCCCCAAGGAAGAGGGGCAGCTCGCTGTTGGAAATCTAAAGGAAATCCCCACTCTAAAGAGCGCGTCAATCAACATTTAAAACACCTGAGAGCTGAAGCAAATGTGTGTGGACATGCCACACACGCGTGTGCTAGAGAGCCGTGTGGTCAGTACATGTTGACGATGGTTCAGAATGTTGATATATATATATATTTTATATATATTTCTTTTCCATTAGGTGTTAAACGGCTGTGGGCCAAAATGTTGCGCAGTATTCACAGTTCTGTAAAAGGTGGCCGGTTTGAACAGAATCCAGAGACATTTTTGAGTGAATGACCATGAACACATTTGTTATGTTATCCATAATCTTATACATGCCTGATGCTAAATTAAATCCAGGCAAGGAAACATAGATACGTTTCTTGATCATATATGTATATTATAAATTTAGAAAATATTTATTTAATATTTTAGCTATTCGTGTATGTGAAATGAGGTTTTACCACCGTCTCTCAGTACTTTGGGATTCATGTCAATATACGTATGATTTATGTCTGAAATTTTTTTTGTCAAACACCGACATTAGACACTCAGCTGAATCAATTCTGAGATTTGGCAAGACGTGGAGTGTGAAATAAACAAAGCAACATTATTTACTTTTCTTGGCATAAGTGCACTTGGAATGAAAGCTGGTAGCTGAAGTATAGAGGTGGATCAGGTTCTGGGGCCCCCCAAGCAACAGGCCCACGTGGGAGGCTGGGGCGCAAGCTTTCCGAAACGCTGACAACGCCAACTTTTCTCTTTATAATGCAGCAGCACCTAGTCCTGGTAATTAATATTACAGATGACATCTGGATGGATACGTGAAAAAACACAAAATTTGGACGATGGTTTTAATCGACTATTCTAATTTCTTTATATACAGAAACCACAGGGAGAATTTTTCCTGGGAAAAGATTTGATTATCAGAATGTTTATTTGACTTTGCTTTTTGTGGAAATTGCTAAAACGACATTGTAATGGGCTTTGTTCATCTGAGTTGGTCACGTAGGCTAATGTTTTGTATGTGTAACATCAAAAACATCTTAACACAAATAAAGTTTTTTACTGTACTGCACATCTGTTGCGTAGGGACTAATGTAAATTAAATTACCAGTTTTGCAAAAGAGATGACAACATTTTCCAAGAAACACAGTGGGTATTGTAGTTTGTAAAAACTATGAAAGAACTGAACAGTTTTCCATGAGTTTCTGTTTTAATAATGAGTTAAACATTATTTATTAATGCAAAAGAACAACTGACAAAAACAAGTTTATATCCAGGGACTTTAAAATATATATTTTTGGTGAGGTGAAACTTACAACATGAAGAAAAAAAAAGAAAAAACTCTAACAACACCAACAACGGAGAAACCATTTCCAAACAGGCCAAAAACTTTTTGGTGTTTATTCTGGCAGCAGACAGAGAGAAGTCTGCTCCCGGCACCAAACTGGGATGGGTGATCTATCACTCTGCTCTTCAGCACATGCTCTCTGCCATCAGTATTCCAGTGTATCATGCCTCTTCCCTTTTGAACCGGTCTCAGCGATTCTTTCTGTTCCTGGAACCGTGCAAAATGATAACTGCTCTAGCACGTTCCACACGAGCGGCTTCAAGTGCAGGGCAGAACATGAGTTCGACAGAGGGGTGACACCAGGATGCTCCGCATACAGCAGAAAAGATCATGGGAGTCTTGCATGGAGAAATAAAGATTGTGTGACATGGAGAGATGAAGCGGAAAGAAAGCCACACCTTCCCTCGGGGTCCAGGGAGGTTTTGTGTGGTTATCATTCTGAGTGACATATTATTGCCTTGAGTCTGTCAGACTGTTTTAATGAAGGCAGTAATGGCCCGTTTCAACCAAAAACAATGAGTATAAGTATAGCTATAATGATATATATTGTTATCCAGTTATCAATCAATGTGTCATCACTGTATGCACCTGTAAATCAGCATGATGAAAGAATGCACAGCAGTGGTTGGGTAAGATTGTTGTAAATGCTCAGACAGTGATATGAACATTGTCCTTTTTATAGGTACTGTTGTAGTGTACTCACTTTGATTAATTTTGTAGTTATCATACTTATCCCAAGGCTGGGATAACAATGAGCCCAAGTCTGGGATAACAATGTGCCCAGGTATGGGATAACAATGAGCTAAAGTCTGGAATAACAATGCACCCAAATCTGGGATAACAATGAGCCCAAGTCTGGGATAACAATGTGCCCAAGTCTGGGATAACAATGTACCCAAGTATGGAATAACAATGAGCCCAGGTATGGGATAACAATGAGCTAAAGTCTGGAATAACAATGAGCTAAAGTCTGGAATAACAATGCACCCAAATCTGGGATAACAATGCACCCAAATCTGGGATAACAATGTACCCAAGTCTGGGATAACAATGAGCTAAAGTCTGGAATAACAATGCACCCAAATCTGGGATAACAATGCGCCCAAGTCTGGAATAACAATGTACCCAAGTCTGGGATAACAATATGCCCAAGTCTGGGACAACAATGTGCCCAAGTCTGGGATAACAATGTACCCAAGTATGGAATAACAATGAGCCCAGGTCTGGGATAACAATGTGCCCAAGTCTGGGATAACAATGACCCAAGTCTGGGATAACAATGTGCCCAAGTCTGGGATAACAATGTACCCAAGTATGGAATAACAATGAGCCCAGGTCTGGGACAACAATGAGCCCAGGTCTGGGATAACAATGTGCCCAAGTCTGGGATAACAATGTACCCAAGTCTGGGATAACAATGTACCCAAGTCTGGGATAACAATGTACCCAAGTATGGAATAACAATGAGCCCAGGTATGGGATAACAATGAGCTAAAGTCTGGAATAACAATGAGCTAAAGTCTGGAATAACAATGCACCCAAATCTGGGATAACAATGAGCCCAAGTCTGAAATAACAATGTACCCAAGTCTGGGATAACAATGAGCTAAAGTCTGGAATAACAATGCACCCAAATCTGGGATAACAATGCGCCCAAGTCTGGAATAACAATGTACCCAAGTCTGGGATAACAATGTGCCCAAGTCTGGGACAACAATGTGCCCAAGTCTGGGATAACAATGTGCCCAAGTCTGGGATAACAATGTACCCAAGTATGGAATAACAATGAGCCCAGGTCTGGGATAACAATGTGCCCAAGTCTGGGATAACAATGTACCCAAGTCTGGGATAACAATGTGCCCAAGTCTGGGATAACAATGTACCCAAGTCTGGGATAACAATGTACCCAAGTATGGAATAACAATGAGCCCAGGTATGGGATAACAATGAGCTAAAGTCTGGAATAACAATGAGCTAAAGTCTGGAATAACAATGCACCCAAATCTGGGATAACAATGAGCCCAAGTCTGAAATAACAATGTACCCAAGTCTGGGATAACAATGAGCTAAAGTCTGGAATAACAATGCACCCAAATCTGGGATAACAATGCGCCCAAGTCTGGAATAACAATGTACCCAAGTCTGGGATAACAATGTGCCCAAGTCTGGGATAACAATGTGCCCAAGTCTGGGATAACAATGTACCCAAGTATGGGATAACAATGAGCCCAGGTCTGGGATAACAATGTGCCCAAGTCTGGGATAACAATGTACCCAAGTCTGGGATAACAATGTGCCCAAGTCTGGGATAACAATGTACCCAAGTATGGAATAACAATGAGCCCAGGTCTGGGACAACAATGAGCCCAGGTCTGGGATAACAATGTGCCCAAGTCTGGGATAACAATGTACCCAAGTCTGGGATAACAATGTACCCAAGTCTGGGACAACAATGTGCCCAAGTCTATGATAACAATGTGTCCAAGTCTGGGATAACAATGTACCCAAGTCTGGGATAACAATGGGCCCAAGTCTGGTATAACAATGAGCAAAAGTCCGGGATAACAATGGTCCCAAGTCCGGGATAACAATGTGCCCATGTCTGGGATAACAATGATCCCAAAGTCTGGCTCTCCAGGTGATGTGCCAGTTATCCCAATCAGGGGCATGTCACCCTGTTCAATATTAATGTTTAATAATTTCATATAGGAAAAATCAGTTTTGTTACTGTGGATATGAATTTTCATCGTTATATTTAATTACGTGTTTGATTTTCACAGTTGCTGAGGCAATGTTTTAGCCACAAGTGAGCATAAATTTAGTGTCTTGGGCTATAGCCATATTCACAAGCCCATTTAAAAACAAAACATCAAAATAAACACAGATTGTGGAACACCACTGAGTTTCGGTCTATTGACACAGCATGCTTGGGAAAAAAATATTCTACCAAAAACAACAGAAACAACACATGAAGGAGCCAATACAATAAACTACCCTTTTAATCTTGAAAAATAAAAACATCTATTCAGTACGTCTGGCATATGTAGATATTTTACAAATGCAAAACCAACGTTGTTTTTATTTATGCATTCATGAATAACCGGGAAAGTTTTGCATTTTGTTCCTAAATATGGTGCTCTAATCAAGGCTGATCAAAAATAAGTATTCTGTACACGCTCAAGCCATGAGGGGGAACAACAAAAAATACTTTCATAATTGCATAAATAAGTGACCACATGAACAAGAATTGTTTTATAGGGTGTATAAATTTTTTACTGAACTGCAGAACATGAGCTGAAGAAAGAGAGAGACTTATATGAATCAGATAATGCTAAAAAAAATTATATGACAAATTGTTTATGAATGCTTTTTTATCTCCTAGTGCGTATTTGAATGCTTTTCTTTTACACCTTCAAAAACACTTTTAACAGTGTTAATTCATGAATCTATTCAAGACTGTAACTGCAGCAGTTCCACATGACTCTAGCCTACCACACACTTCCTGTGCTTGCAGGCGAGTTTGGCCATTACCACCGCTACTATCAACAAAAGGTTTAACAAAACATTGCTACAGTCGGCTGTTATTGCACAGAAACAGATCTGATAGGTATTTCCTCATGTCGGGCATTTTCGCGGTTATCCTACATGCGAGCTGCATGAAAGAGCTTGCTGTAGAGTGCCATGTTTTCAGATGGGGCCTCAGATAGATCCCATTCTTCTCCATCGGGTGGAACGAGGCACAGAGTGATCAAGGCACGCTAGCTCCCTTTATGCTTCATCTCTGTGGGCAGACTGAGACTAAACGATATGGAAAATCGTTCGTGTCGGCGCAGGTCTCCCAAGTATCTTTCTGTTACACTGAATCTCGCGCGCGCACACACACACACACACACACACACATACACACAAGCCCGCCTCAGTTCCTTTTGCAGGCTGTGTGGGTGGTGTGTGTTTGTGCTGTATGTGTGTGTCCCATTGAAACGGCTATATACAGTGTATATATATATGGAAATTTTTTAAAATGATCGGATTTCATTGTCAGTCCCGCTACTGCAACTGTAGCAGCATCCGAGGGGTCAAGTACCAAAAAAAAAAATGTGACGGCAAGCAGGAGCTACTGGTTCTAGTCAAGAAAAAAATCATATCAAATGTCTCTTTAACCAAAAACTTTTCAAAAGACATTTCAACATCTGCCATTTACTGCTTGTGTCAAAATACCTTTTTGTAGGCAGTTATGGAAAAGCACAAGATAGCATCTAGAGGACTGCCGTAATATTCTTTTTATAGTAGGCTACACTGCATTCAAGAAACATTATGTACATTTACTAAAAAATAAATAAATGTGATGGAACCCACTTAGTGAATATGATTCAATACCACAATAGCTTAATTATGTTATATGGTGTAGATATTGGCAACAAATATTCTGGTATTTTTTCTTACAATTTAAATTCAATGCAATTAAACAATAACTGGAAGATAACTTTTTGTCAGAGCTAAGTAGATATGTTCAATAATTATGTGTAATGTAATAAGGAAATTGGAATATATTGTAGGAATACATCACTTAAACAGTTTTGATATTGATCCCAGATTTACTTGTTCTTATACCATACTAAAACGTCCACTTCTTCTATTCATTTGGTTTCAGTTTAAAAAAATTTTTTTATTTAAAAGGTTGTGGGATAGGGGTGTTTTTTTTAAAGCATATAGAGGACTTAGCATATACTTCTGTTCCCAGTCAAAATAACCTCTGGGTATTTTTTATTGGGCAACTGAGCAACTAAGGGTTACAGGTCATTAATGTTTGACATGCAATCTGGGGACAGTTGGTGTGTACCTACAATTATAGAGCAATTACCCCAGTGCAATTTTGACAACAGAGAAAGAAATAGTGAAGTGCTAGGCTTAGCTCTGGCTAAAGTACTTAATTGTTAAATTACGTATTTGCGGTCATGCGTCTGTCAATGTCACTGTTTTAATAAATTCATATTTTCTTCTTCAAATAAAAAAGCTAGGGCTTTTAAAAAAAACACGTAGATGAAATGTGTTCAGAAAAATTCTCGTAATACCCTTTTCTGGTCTTGTGGACGTTTATAAAGAATGGCGCTAAAAGCTTCTGGATTTCAAAGCATCTGCGGTGCTCTCTGTTCTGTCAAATGCTTTTTTCAGGGGAAAACAGAAACCATTAATCTTCGTGTAACAATAACACAGTCTAAGTACTTTATGTTTTATTTTCTCCACCATATACTTTAATCTTTAGCAATCTACTGAAAGACAGAAGTATTTGTTTACCATGTCATAGGATATTTCAGATTTTCTTTTATGTCATAAATCAAAATACACCACAAAGTGAACGAGGAATGTTTAATATGTTTGAAGTGAGGATATTTTGGTGTTTCGTGATAATTCTGAACATCCAAATGGCAACGGCTTCTTGCCCCTGACCAGTTTCTCCGCTTCCGCTTATTTGCGAACAGACGTTTTGACTGAAGTAATGTTTTCGTATCTCTATCCTGTTTTACATTGGGTCAGTCTCAGCTGCTCTAAAGCCAGGCACGCAATCGTCGGAAATTGGTTTATAACAGGTGCTAAGTGATGGTCTATTTTTGTACCGTAAATGGTCTAAACAAAAATAAATAATAGGGTTCGTCATAAAGAAAATGCTTCAGAAGTTGAATGGTGAGAGAAATCTGAAAATCCTCCGTAATGATTACCATACGATAAAAAGTGAATGTTTTTTTTCGGTTTTTTAAGATTTATTTCCAAAGTAATCAATTAACAGATTGACGTTGTGGGGTTTATTACAATTCAAAGCTAGTAACTCATGACTTTATATAACATAGGCCTACAAGAGCGTCTGCTAAATGTCTATAATGTCTATAATGTACATGTTAACAATGGTCATGGAGCAACTGTTAGCCACTTACCCTGCTTACGGAACATAAAATATTTCCTTTAATCGTAGCGTTTAGTTAAGGATTGTGTTTAATGAATCCAAAATAATGAATGGCGTATTAGCTAATTTAATCTGAGGGATCTTTTCAAACATTTGCACAGGGAAAAGGCCAGTGGATGTGCTTTGACTGCAGGGAGATGGACCTTCGTATCTTCCAGTGCTGGATGGGTTTGCTGATACCAGGAGACCACAGCTGCCACGAGGTTGGAGGATTAACATTTTAAATCAAAGCAGTGATTAGGAGGTCATTTTGAGCAGAGCAATGTTATAGGCCTTTCCTCCCTAATCACCATTAAGGGCCCGGGACACTCTGGAGAAGGGGCCACTTCAGTGATTGTCGATTGGAAGCTATTATTTGGTTTGACGAGGCCCCTGACAGTTCAGAGTTATTTAGAAGAACAAACAGTTCAGCCACAGACACACCTTTCTGATTTTATCTCTCTAAATGTACAACCCCCACCTGCACTCACACACATCGCACACGCACGCACCCACACAAACAGACACACACACACACACACACACACACACACACATACACACACACACACAATCAGGTGAAAAATTTTGTTCACATTTTAGAAACATTTAATGAAAACATTAATAATCTATTTGGAACTGGCCAAATGGCAAAGCAGCAGCCCCCAAATTGAAAACACTGGCTTGTTTATGATCAGGTTCCACTGAGAATCATTACAGTAAATAGTATAATAACGAAGGTGAGCCTCATTGGGTGAGGGGGGAATCCGTCCCTTTCTCCTGACTCTGCAGCGTACGAAGACAACCAGGTCGTAAATTAATAAAGGAAATAAAAATGTCTGTCTTTGCACTGGATTCACCGGCAGATTCGCAAGCGCGATTTCTGAATGGAACGGTGGGGTTTAACCCCTCGAGTCCCGCAGCTGTGTTTACACCGCGCTCAAGATGCTATTTTGCTCTTCTAGGCCTACTTCCTGTCTGACTGCCTTTTAGGGGAACACCCCCACCTCCCCCCTCCCTACCCCCGGCCCTTTCCAGAACCCCTCTCGCGGTAACTTCCTCTCCCACAAAGTCCCGAGAACGAACGTGTGCCCATACCTGCAGCTCCTCGAAGATTTGGGCTGTGTAAATATTGACAGAGACAGATGGATGTGCTGTATTGACTCACGGTCTGCTGAATGAACGGCCAGGCCAAGGGAGGGCGTGTTTGCTTTACATGTGTACCCTGCGCACCTCTGTATGTTTTTGTAGTGCTCCATTGTGTCCCTTGACACACTTGGTTTAACCTGTAAGGTGTCCGTCAGTGCGCCCCCCCTCCTCTCTCCCTCACCCTGTCCCAGCTGGTCCTACAACCAGTGAAGTCTATGTTTGTTTTACTGCGGCGGAGGTGTGAGGTTCCATCGTGACCCAAATTTCAGAACCGGGCAGACGGGGTTTTGCTTTTTGTCTGTGTCATGCAAAAATCTCATGTGCAAATAAAAAATATATATATGCAGTAGGCCTACATACATATTGGACGTTTTCGTCCAACTCTGTGAAATGTCTTCAAATTCAGTTAGTTTCTATAAACATATGTGACTAACCCGTAATGCTTTGTTGTTTTTTTACTGCCCCTGAGAGTATTTTTTTATGGGCGGTTTGCGGCATTAAAGAAATACATGTGAATAAACCTACTACTACTCCACCTTCTTCCACTCGACTCATTTTGAGTGTCTTTCTTTGTTCTCCTCTATTATCATTCTGGTTCTGTCTTAATCACTCATCAGTTGTTTGAGGCAATTTCCCATTTGCAATAAATCAAACTGTTCAGTTACAGTTTAAACATTCTGAATGGGATAATTGTTCTTCATCGTGTATAAAAGTCGGATTCATATTTTACATATGAAAGCTTTCAGTAGAAATATGTCAGTTCATGTTGATATGCGACGGCTTGACTACGAAAAATGATCTCTGTCTTACCTTACATGACATCACCGAATATTGTTGTGCGCTGAGAAGCAGAAGATGTTCCTTGACTCAGCAGGTATCTTTATTCTGTACTAACGGTAAATAAGGGCCCCGTCTGTCTCGGCTGTGTGTGTGTGTGTGTGTGTGTGTGTGTGTGCGCGTGTGTCTGTGTGTGTGTGAGAGAGAGAGAGATGGAGACAGATAGAAAGTCTCGCTAATTAAAATCGAATCTCTCAGAATCATTTAAACAATAAATTACATGTTTTTGCTTTATGTCAGGTTGATGAATATGGCTTCAAAAACAGTGTGCATCTGTGAACCTCCTCTCACGGAACAGGGGTTTGACAAACCCTTTTATAGCATTTGTGAAAACAGCATTTACTTTGATACACCCAAAGTATTGCTTGCCATGTTTAGCAAATAGATGTATTTAAACACTGTACTGTACCAAGCTTCAGAAGAAAGGGATAAAACCCTGCAGAGAAACTATTACTTTTTGCAGTCAATTTAGAATCTGCTATTCAGGCTTGGGCATGTCATCAGTCCAAAAACTATTTTGACAGATGGTGGTTCATGATAAACGAGGCTTTTTTCATCATGAAGTAAATATTTCTCTCAGTCCAGAGTGAACCGCACACTATAATATCACATATTTGTGAAGTAAAAGCACATAGATCTAAATTCTTGCTACTAATATCTTTACAACAGAGTGATTTTGCTTGAATCACAGAGAGGATTTATGTGAGCACCAACTGAAAGGTACGTTTGAAAATAAAACGCAGGCATACATGTGCACACACACACACACACACACACACACGTAACATTTTTAAACCTGCTTGAAATGTGATGTAAAAAACATCATGACATTTAAGTGAAAGAAAGGACCTAATACAAATGCTATGTATTACCAACTGTGACTACCAGTAAGTGCAATTGATTACACTATCGGCAGTTTACTCGACAAATAGCTACTATTCATCAAGGACAGTATTAAACCAAGAGGCAAATCAAACAATGAAATGAACAAAGGTGCTCCGCGAAACATGGGAAACATGCTACAGTGCTATGCTCTGCTATGCTAATGCTAAAGTTGCGCTGCAAGCTTAGGGGCGGCTACCTGGTATTACTAGGTCACAGCACTGTCACAGGTCCCTCCGTGGCCTCCTTTTAGACTGACAGCCGGCAGCGATGCCAGCAACACAGCCCGAGGTGGCGGATACTCGCCCTGTGAGGGGGAGGGACAGAGGATCCGCGTATTCGCGGATCACGGAAAAAGGCACTTTGGCAGGAATTTGAGCCCAAGATAATTTATGCAGAGCGGCGGCCAAGGCAAACGGGTTTGTGCGTCCCGGCACTGACACGTGCTCCCTCGCAGCTGGCCCGCGCGGCCGCGAGAATGGGAACGGGCGGTGGGGGAGAGCTGAGGTTTTAAGGTGAGGGCCTCGGTCCTAGGCCGCTGGGGCCCACACACCGTCGGGGGTCAGAGGTCAATGGCAGACGCGGGCTGGGCTTTTCGGGAAAGGGGGCCGCAGAGCGACACTCTACACTCGGGGTCCCGCAGGGAGGGCGGCGGGGCAGGGGCACAGGGGCCAACCTGGTTGCGGGTTTGCGGGGCACGCACATGTCAGATGTCACACTGGTGCTGATGGGGACGAACCTCCCCTGGGCTGTTTACACAGGGCCTGGCAGGATTTCCTGCTACATGATGAAATAATTAGAGGCCCATGGCTAGGCAGCGTGATGCCAGCAATCCTGACCAAGAGGACTTCTGTCATTATTATTATTATTAATGTAAAATGAGTTCCCCTCAAGACTTTTGCACGGCCATTATTTGTGTTTCTGAGTGATTAAAGATTGTTATTTACTGGTGAGATCTTGACTGGACTAAACCAGCACACCTTATAGGTTCAGCACTGACTATTGGTGTATAGGTAGGAGATTAACACGGAGCAGATGATTTGATTTTAAAAATCACATTACAGCCATCCTCTCTCATCTGCTTAGTTGTGATTAATAGGGTTAAATTGATTTGGGGTCATTAGATGTGAAAATTCACTTATCTGCTCTGTTTATTTTACAGCAAAAATCCCTGCAGTCAGTGACAGCAGACACCGGTTCGGGCCAAAAGGTCAAACAGTTTCCCCATAGGCACACGCGTCTCAGGCCGGACCTGAACCCGGGTTCGCCAACCTCATTTAATCCCCCAGGACTGTTTGTGAATAAATCAGAGCTTATTTCTTGATGTTTGCCCTTGAAACAGATCAGATTTCATGCCAGCATGAAGGATATCATTGTATGGCCACAAAGTGCAGCAGAGGTTATAATTATTCCCAAGGTTTCTGATTAAGGAGAGAGCCCAGCACAACTAAAGGGTTGTTTATTTTTGGATTGGTTACTTTTGGGCAGAGATCGACAACCGATTAATTATGAGTGACATTCGACTTTGTTTCAAGACAGTACTGAAATTCAGATTCACAAAGGAGAGGCCTCTGAACGTCCGAATAATTACACTTCAGTAGTGAGAAATTGATGCAGTGTATGTCTCCATTGGCCAACTCAGCTGGGATGTGACTGTATACCTGGGATGTGACTGTATACCTGGGATGTGACTGTATACCTGGGGTGCGGCTGTATACCTGGGATGTGACTGTATACCTGGGGTGCGGCTGTATACCTGGGATGTGGCTGTATACCTGGGGTGCACAAAACTGGAATCTTGCCTCCAGGGCTAGATAAACCTCTATAAACTTGGTGAAAACGTCCCATTGCACCTTGGGTACGCAGTGTCATGTGTGTGTAGAGACGATCGTCACTGTTGTCCAAGGCCTGTCCGCTCAGCTCAAAATGAAGTGTCTCTTTCTCCACCTCTGGGAGAGTTTATTTTGGCAATGGAGTGATGTCATACACTCCCCCCCCCCCCCCCCCACCACACCCCATGTTTTTCAGTCTAACAATTTTCCTTCTCTATACAGTAGCAGTGGGGGGATAAACCTGTTAGAAGCCTCCCCCGGGCAGCTGGGACAGGTGTCAAAACCAGGACCGCTTCAACACCTCACCTTTGTTATCATTGGTGGAATAATTCCACAGATTACTGTCATCGACCTGCCTCACGCCTCCCTTCCTCTGAAAGACAACATTTTTACCCTTTTCACCGCTGGCTTGCTCTCGCTTTAAAAAGGCTTGCGGGTATGTTGGGCAAAAATGAGCTAGGTGAGCCAGTAGGATGTTCCGCAGACCTCATTCACTGGTGCTCTGTTGTTTACTTATATTTGAGAAGCACACAGAAGGTATTTGAGTGAAAAGCCTGCTGTGCCGATACACTTTCTTGAGTTTCTGACACTTATTTTGTTTGTCTAGACCTGTATAAGATAACATTAGAGTCCTGATTCCTGCTATCCCGCCAGCTCTGGAGTGTACCAGTCAGTAATGTACAGTGCCGTCCACAATTATTGGCACGCCTGGTAAAGATAAGTAAAAATTTTACTAATAATATTAATAACTTTTTGGTGAATTAACTTAATCTCACACTGAAAAAATGAAATAAATCCAACCTGTAATTGAAGTACATTTATTCTGAGAAAAAAATAATCCCTAATCAAGAAATAATTATTTTTAACAAAACCACGTGTGCCGCAATTATTGGCACCCCTAGAAATTCAAAATTTAACTGAAGCATTTTTTCCATTTATATTTTACTTTTTAAAGTTGATCAGAGTGTTTAGGAACTTTCAAGCAGTAATCCATGACTTCCTGTTTCACTGGGGTATAAATATGAGGTCAGAGGCCATATTCCCTTATTCATACATCAACGTGGGAAAGATAAGAGAACACACAAATCAAATGAGGGAAAAGTGTGTTGAGCTTCATAAGTCATGGAATGGCTATAAAATAATTGCTATACTCACCTGAAAATGCCCATATCTACCGTTCGGGCAATACTTCAAAAGTCCAAAGCAAGTGGAACTGTTACAAACTTGCCTGGAAGACGTCCCAAGTTTATTTTTCCCCCACGTACAGTGGGGAGGATGGTAAGAGAGGCAAAAAAATCCCCAAGGATCACTGTTGGAGAATTACAGAGGAAAGTAGCATCTTGGGGTCATCAAGTCTCCAAAACTACCATTAGACGTCACCTCCATGCCAACAAATTATTTGGAAAGCATGCCAGAAAAAAAGCCTTTCCTGTCATTTCACCACAAACATAAGCGCTTGGAGTTTGCTCAACGCTACTGGAACTTTGATTGGAACCGTGTTCGATGGTCAGATGAACAAAAATTTAGATTTTCGACAACCAACGCTCAAGGTGGGTTTGGCGTAAAAAGAAGGATGGCTATACCAAAAATAACCTAATGGTGTAAGTTCCGTGATGTTGTGGGGCTGTTTTTCCTCCAAAGGCCCTGGGAACCTTGTTAGGGTACATGGCATCATGAACTCCATGAAATACCAGGAAATTTTAAATCTGAATCTGGCTGCCTCTGCCAGGAAACTAAAACTGGGTTGTCATTGGATCTTCCAGCAGGACAATGATCCAAAACATACGTCCAAATCAACACAAAAATAGTTAACTGAACAAAATCCAGCTTCTGCCATGGCCATCTCAGTCCCCTGGCCTAAACCCCATTGAAAAAGTATTAAATGCAGGAGTGCCAATAATTGTGGCACACGTGGTTTTGTTAAAAATAATAATTTCTTGATGAGGGATTTTCTTTTTCCCAGAATAAATTTACTTCAATGAAAGGTTGGATTTCTTTCATTTTTTCAGTGTCAGATTAAGCTAATTCACGAAACGGTGAATTTTTTATAACCCTTTTTATTCATCTTTACCAGGGGTGCCAATAATTGTGGAGGGCACTGTAAGTAATGCTGTCGATGGCTGCCTAACAGATACATAAATGATTTCCCCCGGCCACTGTTACATTCAAAACATTTTGTCTCTCTTGTATTTGACAGACCACAGAAAAACCGCTCTGTACGTCACTTCAAATCTTTCTCACCGAAATACAAATTGTCATGGCGGTGGTTTAAGTTGTGAAATAAATATGCAGAGAAGGTTTTCATTTTCAACATTTTGAGTCATGAATAGTATGTTAATTTTGTCTCTACAAGGAGTGACAGTAAAGCAGGAAATAGAGTGGGAGCTTATGGTAATGATAGTCACTTAAAAACCAGCGAAGCTGCCAACTACTCCATGGAATAAATTAGAATAAACTTATTAGCGGTCCCCAAACTCTCAAAAAGCTCTTTTTAGACCACCCTATTAAAAAAATATCTTATGACAGTTCCAAACACAAACTTAAGTACATACATTTTAGGTAGAGAAAGATTTTAGGGTGAGTAAAAACACAAACAAGTGAGTAAATAAAAAATTTGAATTTTCAGAGATGAGCTACGGTTTGTTACTGGGTTGAGGTCTTTCTCTGATTGAGAAATCTTTTCTGGTCTGGATCAGGAAGGAAGATCCAGAAGATGCAGGAGTCCGCAAGACTGTGAAAGATGGCTTCAAACTGTATATTTTGTTTTATTTTGTTTACACTTTGCCTCAACAAACTCAGTAATTGCAGTTGGTCAAAGTTTAAACCGATTGTAACGGAATAAAACGCGCAGGTGTGGGGCCTCTGGTGTCACACCAGATAAAAAAAGGAACTCATTATAAGATTATCCAAAAATTATGGTAATAAAATCGGACCCCTGTAATCAATGGCGTGTGATTAAAGAAAGAAAAACACAGAGGTAGGTGTGCGGAGGGAAACTGCGGTGTGGGCGTTCAAACCAGCGCTATCAAGCTTGACCCACAGTAGTGTTTTGGACATTGCACAGAATGGACCGCATGATCACGGGGACTTTGTATGGCAATCATCAAGTTCACGTTTATTACGTGGCCTCACAGAAAGGACTATGTCTTGGGAGTGGACTCCGGTTCTTCACCTCTGCTCTGCCTAACGTTAAACGTCTTCATATACTTGATGCACTCTCCCCAACAGGCCCCCAGAGAGGAGAACTATTTGAAAAAAAACAGTGGACTAAACCAAAAAGACCATCACAGGGGTGGACAATTTGTGAGTCACCGTTAAGGGCCTCAGTGAAGCCCTGGTTCAGGCAGGAAAATCTGAGCATGCGAGGAAAGATCTGTATCATCAGGTGTTCGTCCGCAAGCGTAACGCTAAGCAACAAGCCGCTAAAAAAAAAAAAGGGTCAGATGTTCCATATGGTTCCGCATTGCTGGGAAAGGGAGTCCTGAAGATTTCTACGGAACGGAAAAAATAATTCCATCCCTCTTGACGTTGCTGGAAAGAGATGAGACGGGGCTTTCGAGAGGCCCCTATCTGTCATGACATCATCCAAGAAGGACTGAGGGGTGTATAAAGGGTTGGGGGGGGGGGGGGGGTAAGGGCTGAGAGGGCAAAGAGCCAGCGTCTCGTCACGAGAGAGACGGAAACTGGAAGGGGACCTCACTTAACACAGACACTAACCCCGTGGGCCCCAGCGACCTGCCCTCTCCCTTCCCCCCAGCCCATGAACTACCTGTTCTTCTGCGCAACAGCAGGCCTTACTCACTCAGCTCGGGGTAATCAGAGCGGTCCCCGGGCTCCCCCTCTTTGGCCGACGCCACGGCGAATGCGAAGGCCCAGGGTACGCCGGGCTGACAAATCACTACCAGATGAAGGCCGGAGTTTTACACGCAGCGTTTCCTCTTTCTGTCGGGAGGCCCAAGAGAAATCCCCTCAGCCAGAATAACAATGAGATCAACCCCCGGACGTCAAGCCGCGCTGAACACTCCCCCTCCCCACCACTCACCCGCCGCGTGCGAGTCCCGCACGGCCTGATTCCTGGGTGAATGGCATGGGCTCGGCGAGCTGCCGAAAGCGATGACGGATGGCTGGAGTGAATGGCGGACGAGGTCGTCTTAGCACGTTAGCGCATTAGCACCTGTCCTGTCCCTTACCTCACAGTGAATGTTATTTTCTAGTCTACCAAGTACACAAAAACACAGAACAGCCAGGCGAGTCATCTTCAGAGATTTCAATCTAACGTTTGAATGCAGAGCTTGTGTCGCACTGTTTTGTGTGACTTTTGCGTGTGCTTGTTGTTGATTTAAAATTGCGGAGTGCACTGCGCTGCTACATGGGGGACATCTCGGGTTTCCTTCCCCCAGCTACACTGTCCGAGGCCTAGATGGATGAAAGGACCAAGGGGGTCCGAGCGTGTTTTCATCCAGTCACCTCCCCCCAATGGGGGCACGTTAGCGATAGCGAGAGCTAACGTGGAAACGGTCAACATTCCCCGACTGGCGTGGTGGACACACTGGGGAGTGTGTGTGCATGTGCGTGTGTGTTTCTACATATGTGTGTGCGTGTGGGGGTCTCAGCCCTCCGGGATTGGTGGGGTTTGAACCGAACCTCAAAGCACAACGTCTAGACGACACCTTCCTGTCTCTCCGCATCGCGTGCGTCTCTGCCACGGCCGGCAAGAGCGCGGCGAGGGGCGGCTGTCAGAGCTCATTGGGTCCAGGCACCAATATGGCGTAATTTCTCATGATAATGTCACCGAAGAAGGAAATCCTACAGACTAAACCCATTAGCCTCCTGTGGGAGGGCTCACGTGTGGTTCTCCGCTTTCACGAGCCGCGCTATTGGAGGAGACAAAAGGGGCCTGCTGTACAGGAAATGGTTCCATTCGCCGGCTGCCATCCCCTCCGGCCTTCCGCATTGCTTGATTCAGCTTCGCGGAGTAACAAAAGCATTCATAATACTTTCTAACGCACGCTGACTTGGCGTGAATACGTTTCCCCCGTCTGGCTGCATTTCAGAGTTGAAAATCTAGACCAACCAGATCCATGAAGCCCTGCAGAAAGTCTGAAAGTCTTGTCCGTCATATTCTTCTATCATGTTTGCAGTTTAAATTTGTATTTTATCAAATGGATTCTCTACTGGTTCAGACTAGAAATAGAGATACTGAGGGTGAGAGAGTATATTTGGAATATATACATATCATTTTATATACATACATACATACTGTAGATGCATACATGCATGCTTGACCTTAGTCATTGAATCATCAAGTTGACAAAGCATTAGAGTGGCTCCCTGGGAATTAGCAGCGATGGGGCCTTCATGGTGCGGGAAGTGTCAGGGAAGTTGTTCCTCTCCGGCAGGGAAAACAAACGCCCTCGGAAGATGGGAGCCCCGATGCGCAGGAAGAGGGACGCTGCGTGTTGTGGGTATCACTTCCAGGTCGGGAGCGGTGTTATCATTTCTGTTTCCCGTTACGCCGGGCGATAGCGCCGGCGATGACAGCCCCCGGAGCTGTCAGCGGGCTCGTTTCCCCTTCCACAGGAGGGGTGTGGGTGGTTCCTGGCCCCACACTTTCTGAGGCACGCAAGCACACCAATGCCACAGTGTTGATGGGTCCCGAACTGAACCGTTTACATTCTGTATGAGGGCCTCATACGGGCAAGAAGGAAATACCTACTTCAGCTACTGTACTGCCATTTCCACTGTTTATGGAGCACCTTATACAGTCGTATGAAAAAGTTTAGGCACCCCTCTGAGGCTGCATAATAATTTACTCTGTCTTCACAGAAAATGATCACAGTGGCATGCCATTCATTTTCTAATAAAAGCTGAGTACTGGGGTGTTTTCCAGACACAGATTTTTAGTGTAGCAATATTAAGTTGTATGAAATTAAATCAAACGTGAAAAATAGGCTGTGCAAAAATTTGGGCACCCTTGTCATTTTGTTGATTTGAATACCTGTAACTACTTAACACTGATTAATTGGAACACAAAATTGGTTTGATGAGCTCATTAAGCCTTGAACTTCATAGACAGGTGCGTCCAATCATGAGAAAAGGTATTTAAGGTGACCAATTGCAAGTTGTTCTTCTCTTTGACTCTCCTCTGAAGAGTGGCAACATGGGGGCCTCAAAACAACTCTCAAATGACCTGAAAACAAAGATTGTTCAGCATTATGGTTTAGGGGAAGGCTACAAAAAGCTATCTCAGAGATTTCAGCTGTCAGTTTCCACTGTGAGGAACATAGTGAGGAAATGGAAGGCCACAGGCACAGTTCTTGTTAAGGCCAGAAGTGGCAGGCCAAGAAGAATATCGGAGAGGCAAAGGCGAAGGATGGTGAGAATGGTCAAATACAACCCACAGACCACCTCCAAGGACCTACAAGGTCATCTTGCTGCAGATGGTGTCACTGTGCATCGTTCAACAATACAGCGCACTTTGCACAAGGAAAAGCTGTACAGGAGAGTGATGCGGAAGAAGCCTTTTCTGCGCACACGCCACAAACAGAGTTGCTTGAGGTATGCAAAAGCACATTTGGACAAGCCAGCTTCATTTTGGAATAAGGTGCTGTGGACTGATGAAACAAAGAATGAGTTATTTGGTCATAACAAGGGGCGTTATGCATGGCGGCGAAAGAACACAGCATTCCAAGAAAAACACTTGCTACCCACAGTAAAATTTGGTGGAGGTTCCATCATGCTGTGGGGCTGTGTGGCCAGTGCCGGTACTGGGAATCTTGTTAAAGTTGAGGGTCGCATGGATTCCACTCAATATCAGCGGATTCTTGAGAATAATATTCAAGAATCTGTCACAAAGTTGAAGTTACGCCGGGGCTGGATATTTCAACAAGACAACGACCCAAAACACTGCTCAAAATCTACTCAGGCATTCATGCAGAGGAACAAGTACAATGTTCTGGAATGGCCATCCCAGTCCCCAGACTTGAATATCATTGAAAATCTGTGGGAGGATTTGAAGCGGGCTGTCCATGCTCGGCAACCATCAAACCTAACTGAACTGGAGATGTTTTGTAAGGAGGAATGGTCCAAAATACCTTCATCCAGGATCCAGACACTCATTAGAGGCTATAGGAAGCGTCTAGAGGCTGTTATTTTTGCAAAAGGAGGCTCTACTAAATATTGATGTGATTTTTCTGTTGGGGTGCCCAAATTTATGCACCTGTCCAATTTTGTTTTGATGCATATTGCAGATTTTCTGTTAATCCAATAAACCTCATTTCACTACTGAAATATTACTGTGCCCATCAGTTATTTGATAGATCAAAATGAAGTTGCGGATCCAAACACCCAATGATTTATAAATGAAAATAATGGAAATTGTCAGGGGTGCCCAAACTTTCATACGACTGTATACATATATATTTCATAATAAAATAATTAACTCACATTTTTGAATAATATATTTACAATACAATTTTTGTGAGTAATACACCCCACAATATACTTTTCTCAAATTTGCTGAACGGAATTTTGAGCAAATGGAGCTTTATTTTTCGCAAATAAACTTTTTTTTTTTAATGCTAACTGCACACTGCCAAAATAGATCAGTCTTCACTGAATAAACATTGGTTTATTTGAGCTCTGAAAAAAAGTAGCGAGGTGCACAAAATAAAAAAGGCTTTGATTTACTAAGGCCTTTAGCGTGTGTAAAACTTTTTAGTCATGGCATTTGTTTTGCACCAATCATTGGTTGTGTGGTATAAGGTGTTGAAAGCTCCTTAGTGTTATGTAAACTTTGAGCCTTCAGCAGGACCATGAGTTTAGAGCAGGGGTGGCCAATTCCAGGCCTCGCGGGCCGGTGTGTATGCAGGTTTTTACTGCCACCAGTTACCACGGTTCAATCAGCTAATTAGTCATACACACACACACACGATTCAAATTGTATAACGATAAATAAAACAAAACATACACGCCGCATACGCACACGGCACACAAGAACATCAATCAGCTGCTTTTTCATATCGCGGATATGTATTAAAAAAATATGTAAATCGTTGTAAACGATTGGGCTAATTTATAATTGTTAAACTGGCGGCAGCAAAAACCTACACCACCGCGCCCGCGAGCCCTGAATTGATGTTTAGAGACTCTATTCCAACAGCAGAGCTTTACAAAAGTCTGTACTGCTAGAAAATGATGTCTCCTTCTGGCAAAATGGATAATCACTGCATTTCTATGTAGGAAACCATAATAAAGGCCCCCTCTGCTGGTGTTTGCCTACTGAACTCAGCAGATTGCATAATATAGCTCTAGACCTGCCTTTCTTCAGTCTAGAATCCATCCTCTTCTCTTGACGAAGTAAAAGTGGGAGAGTGTATCGCGTGCGTCGTCTGGAATACGTTCTTAGTTTAAATAGGCTCATCACTGGGCTTGCACTGCAGTTAAGGCAGGCCCCGCCTCTCTGGAGGTGTGAGTCCCAGTGAAGCTTCCGGGGACCCACCGCGTTTGGGCTTAGTCCGGCCAAAGGCTCCCCTTCCTCCAGCGGCAAAGCCGCGATGCCAGGAAATCCAACCGCAGAGCTCCCCAGATCAACATGTCAGATGTAATTTATTTAACTGGAGGAGCTCCGGGACCCTTGCCCTCCCAGGCCCGAGGTGTCTTGTTACATGCGCTCGACTCCATTACTTCAATCAAACCGAGCCCTCAAAAACATTAATGAACTAAAGACACAAGTGGGCTTCCTCCAGCGGTCTCTCTGCCATGCCAGTGGCAACGGGCCCCCTCTTGGAAGAGGGCTTTGGGGGTCTGCCAGAGAGGAACGGTCTTGCCACTGACGCATGCGGCCAGGTTTGTTTTCTGCGGTTGGTTGGGGGTAAACTCTGTGACTGAGCTGTAGCTTCAGACTGAACCCCAGTGCGGCCCTGACAGGGCAGGGTTTGGGTTTTTCTCACACTTTGATGTGTCTATGAGCTCATGGCCATGTGCCAAGGCTGTGTTTCGAACAGCCTCCTATATACATTGCTGTTGTCATGCAGGAAATTCCCTTATCTTGAATCGTTGTTGAGGATGGTTCTGAGAGACAGCAGAACCCAGCAAATCAGCCTTATAAAGGTTCATTAATTTAGGCCTAGATTCAATCAATGTTTGTCCTTAGCTTGATATACAAATAATGCAAATGTTACAAAAACATTTCCCCCCCTTTTTTTTTAGCAATCTCGTGATCTGTGGAGAAGAAAATTACTCACAGTTAATTGCGAATCAAATATTAAAGACAAACATTTTTGGATGCAGTACATAGTGTGTACATTCAGGATGTTCAACCAAACTCATTCTTTTGTATAAATTTTCAGATGAACAGCCTTTTTTACACAAAAAAAAAAATCTAAGATTCGTTCAAAGGTTTGATTGGACATGAATGACACTGTTAGCCACTGATCATTGTGTAAAGGTAAGTACCTTGGTGATCTTTAACTGGCCATGCTGACTGAAATGTCAAAACAGAAACAAATTATTTATCACCTGTTACAGAATGAGTCTCTTATTTCTCACCTGCATAATAACTTAGTAATATAATAACACATTTTTCTGATTTGATGCTGAGGGAGATTGATGGACACGTTTGAACTGATTACCTACATTTTCAAACATCTCAAAATTTTCCAAGATATTCAACCACGATGCAAACTTGACAGCTATGTTACATTGTTTCATGCGTCACCATTTCAAAAATATTTGGACAATGCAAGCTTTTAAAACAGAAGCAGAATTCTCTCTCACTTCAGAATATGAGTGGAGAACTCACTGTGTTTCTTATGAAAAGAACTAGCCAGTCCCATAAAAAAAATATTGCATTATGCATATTTGACACCTACAGTTTGTTTTTCCCCTCAAAAACACTGTTTCTTTCCTTTACCTCAGACCAGTAAGGGTTAGGTCCTACCACATTATGGAAAAGTGAAAAGGGGCTGGGATTGAGTCACAGATAATGTTTCAGGAAAAGGGCCAAATGACTACAAAAAATGGTTAGAGCAAAAAAATTATAGGCTCTTGAAAATAGCATATTTGACGAGCAGGTGTGGACAGTACAAGCAGGCTATAAGCGATAACAAAATTAGCAGACTGCTAAAACTGTGCTTGTAAGTTGGTGACTGTCTAAACAACTGCAACTACCACTTGATTATGGCTTGATATTTACAGCAATTATACCTGCAATCACTGCAAGGGACTGAAACGCCCTCATGTCATTTTCCTAAAGTAGGTAGTATGTGGGGAATGGCAAACATACATGGGTTGAAACGTATACACTTTTGCGGCTTGCAAAAGCATTCGAGGTCTCCTCGGTGTATACTTATGGTCGCAGTTCTATTAATAGCGGCATGTTTTACAAACATGGAACAAATGCGTCGTGCATGTCCGTCGACAAACACCGACACGTCATTTCCCGCCTCTTTGTTATTCTTCCACGTCCAAGAGCCAAGGAGATGAAATGTCCTGACTGGTATTGTGTAGGAGTTGGTGTCTCTTGGCAGACTGCTCAGTAGACATGTAGACTGTGGGTAATGCGTTTCGCTGTTAACACAATAGAGAGAGCCTTACACAGCGCTGGTATTCAAACAAGATGCGGACATAATTACTAAAGCGGCAAGCAAAACAATCGCAGAGAGGGGAGGACGAGGGTGGGGTGGGCGTATAGAGTTATTTTTTGTCACGAGTACAAGAAAAGACGGTCTTAATCGAACGTGCGCATTTCGTGGCGATGCTGCCCGATTATTCTCTCTCGCGATAGAAGCTGCTTTGGCCGACTTCGCCGTTCTGATTTAAGGCCTTTCTTTCCCTTTCAGTTTCTTAAAACCGTCTCCACCGAGGCGCTCGTGCTACGTGCTGCCCTCGGGTGCCCTTGGCCATGATCACTTTAAGTTGTGGCCGTTTCAAGTGGAGAAAAAATTAACGTGACATAATAACAACAGAGGGTTCTGGTTGGGATCAAGGTCTCTGCAGTGTAGTGCTTTGACTGTGGCCACCGTGTTCTTGGGAACATGTGCTTTAGATCCATCTGTAAATGGAGATGTTTATGTTTAAACATGACTTTTATATGTAAAAACAAAAGGTCATGTATGTAACAAACCGACACACACACTGCAATGCCGCACAGCAGGATTTATGAAGAAGGCTAATCCAATGGCTGCATACTTCACTGCTAACAGCTGAGTGCATTTTCTTAAAGCCAACTTAACACTTAAAGAAATCGATTTGTAGTTCTTCTCCCTTGTCGTATAGAAAACTACACATTGCACTGAAGTTGTCTGGACCAATTGAATTGGTGCTTTTAGTAGTTGTGACGTCACGCGTACCAACTGTGCAAGTGAGTGCAAATCACTGATCAGCAATGCAATTCGTTTGATTATGAATTTAGGCTATTTGATTAATTTAGACTGCATGGACACAGATTAACAAATAGGTCCGTTTAGGATTGTGTATCTCGCTACTGTTTGTTTATCTCCAAGTTTGAGTAAGCAAGTGTTATGTGTTCAGTTCCTACACAAAATCATGAATTATATTATATTTATTCTACAAATGTATATATTTTTAAAGTCGCTTTCAATTATATATATATTTTTTATATTTACTTAGTTTTTTGGATATAAATATCCTATAACTTCTTGTTTTTACCTTCTTCAATTTGTTGCCTCAATTATATTTCCTGTGTGACTGGTGTACATCAGAGGATGATGCATTTATGTGATTTTCGAAAGCCTTCGACAGAAGGAACTTAATTTCTCCACAATGCAGCGAAATATGGGACCAGGCCAGGGAGGAAGGTGAGGCCATTTATCCAGTGAACGGTCACTTCACTTATCCCCCCTTCTGCTACCTGTATATGGGCAATTCCATAGTAACTGACGTTACAAATGCAGGATATTTGCATGGTAAAGTCCAATACTGTATCGAAAACAATATAGACTGTTAGGGTTATTTCATGCTGATGGTTATAAAAGCATACATCAGTCGATATTATGTAGCTTTATACCACACAAATATCCTGCAGTTGTAATGTCCGTTACTGTGGATTTGCCCACATGGGGAAATCCATTCTTTCTCCCTTCCAATCCCATCCAAGTGCAGAGAGGGCCCAGGACTCCTCGCCTGGGAATGTTGGGAAGGCGGGAACCTTTGGGAAAGCCAAGGAACGCAGTGGGAGTGGTGAAGAAGGCAGCTAGAGAGGTTTGTGTACTTTAAACGGCTGTGGGGCTGTGACGGAGTAGCATGTAGCATGTAGAGCTGACCCCTCCACCAGACACATAGCTTACTGTATACTCACAAGGACTCCAATGCAGAAACTCTCTCCAAACCCACCACACGAGTGGAAGCTTTTCACCAAAGAGCTGTCCCTCGCAGTCTCAAGCTCCTTGCCTGTTTACACCTAATTAAAATGAGCAAAGTGGAGGCACCAGCAACAGAAGCAGTTATTCTCTGTTCATCGGTTGTGTTTTCCAAGGAATTAAACTGTATAACAGAGCAACAAAATGGCACCCAGTGTTACATTTACACCACATAAAGGCACTTAGCAGATACTTCTAGTCAGAATGACAAGTTCATGGGGGTGGCTGCTTGGTAAATGCTTGAGAAAATAAAACAATGGTAAGGTATTTATACATATAAATCAGTCTTTTGAATGCATTTTTACTTGCTGCTTGCCTTTTTTTGTTTTCACACTCTCAGGCCCAGTTTAAATCCAAATTTTAATTATTTGGTGTTTAAGATTTAACTTTGAGTTCGAAGTGTAAACAATTATTTCAGAGAATCGTTATTTTTACCCAATATCGCTACGCTTTTTCATTTACGGCTGAGCTCAAGATGATGTGCGTATCAAAAAAAAAGTACTCGTTATTCAAAGTTAAAAACAGTGACACTGTGATAAGATGACCTTGTATGGATCACTCAAAATTAATGTCAAGATCTGGTCGTGACTGGTTGCTGACTGAGATCAGCATCACACTAAAGCATTTCTGTCCTCAGAATGCCTATCTGATGCTAGAAATATTGTTAGAAATGTATAACAATTAAAAATATTTAACGTGACGTTTTAACAGCTAGGTTTTCCAAACATTTTTTACTTTATTTCCCAATCGCAAGTGTAATGTTCAGTTACTGCAACGTTGTCCACCAAATCAGGAGGGCTCAGGGCCAGCATAAGCACTCTCCAAAACGTGTGCACCCATTGGTCAGAAGAGCTGCTATTGCATGCCAAGGCAGGGTATATCATGTCCAATGACATCTGCCCTGCCTGGGTGATGCTGTGGTTGAAAACGCATCGCTCTGCAGGACGCAATCACACTGCAAGCCACAGTTGGACGTGATTTGATTCTTTGGGTCAATTCTTTTTCGGGCTGTGGGGTGAATCACTGTACCGAGGAGAACCAGTGCTATATCCACTCAATGCATTGCGGTGGCAAAAGAATAAGGTCTCATATTATAGCACGGAATCTTGACGTTCATTGAAAGCAAACTAAACTGAACAATATCACCGTTTCTGTTTTACCTGTTCATCGGCTCTCAGATTTGTCTGCGCTGACCTGCACAGCCTGAAAAGTGTCATTTTAAAACTCTGTGCTTTTTAATGATGCTGCTTATTTGACACTTGCCAGCTTCCATTTTGCAACAGCAAATATTTTTGTTTGCCATTTTCTTCAGCTGAGGTACAATCAGTAGGACTTGCAAGAGTGTGTTTTTATGGTATGGACCTTTACTTAAGTAATACAGCCATTACTTAATGCTTTTTTGGCACCATAGTTAAGCGAGCATGTCACCGGGGAAAACAATTTCATGAGAGTTGAACACGCATGAACACGCACACATGAGCACACACACACACACACACACACACACACACACACACACACACACACACACACACACACACACACACACACACACACACACACACACACACATTCCTCTCAGTAGGTTTTTGGCTAAATTCAATTCCAGCCCATGCAGCCCATCTAGCCCATCTTTTTGTCCTTTTTGATTGAAGGACAAGGTCATTCCATTTTTTAAGCACTTAACACTGTAGCGTAAGACATGCTAATTAAATTGTCTTGCACCATGACGTAAAGTACACGACAGAAAGCAAACCGAAGACATGCATTAAACAAATCCCTCGTGTTTCTCATTTAGTTACTATACGTATTAATTATTCCCCACTGAACAAACACTGGGTTTTTTCACAACAGAAACCTTTCTCACTGTGAACATTCTTATTTTACACAAAGCATTAATGCAACATAATCAAAATCCATTAGATGTACACGAGTGTAACAGGAAATCATTTTCACTCATTGAAACTATTCATGGCCTGTGTGTGGCCCTATAATCTAGCTACAGGGGGTCCGAACATTTCTGGTCTTTAAGAATATGAGTAAGGTGGGTTGCCGTTAATGAGAAACACAGATTTAGGCAATGCCTGTAAAACAATGCTCTCCTACCAGTACCTATGCATTCAAGATAAATACACTATTTTGTTTTAATAGCCTACTTTTGTCATCGTACGGTCGGTCCTTCGTTCTGCACTGCGAAAGGAGAGAATGCTGAATGATTACAGTTTGAGAGAAACAAAGGCAGCAGCGAAGCCGGTCTCTCTTTTTTCGCTGTCTGTCAAAACTGAACCATTGGGAGGAAATGGATGCAAAGTGCTGCCTTACTTTGATATAAACCCCCCCCCCCCCCCCCCCCCATCCTGCCCCCATCCTGCCCCATTCTAGAATGCGCTTCCATTCTGAGAAAAGTCAAAGGAAGGTTTCGGAAAAGGGGAATCATGTGGCTGACAATTTTGAATTAATTTTTTTTTTCTGATTCCGTAAAATTCAAGTCATCATTCCAAATGAATATCAAAGTCAGAGAACGTTAATGGCTATTATGCCGCTTTCAATGGCAAAATGCTGCTCGGCTCTGATCTGTTGCTTACTTATAGCTACTATACACACACCAGTTATTGATATTTACCCGGTAGGGACAGTTATAATAATTATTTATACATACTAATTGGATTTATATATACATTTTGAAAACTGTCAAAAATAAATAATTGTTTACCTCCATCTCTCTCTCTCTCTCTCTCTCTCTATATATATATATATATATATATAATAAAATCAGAGCTTTAGTGACATAATGCATACAATGAAAATACGAAGATTTAGGAAAATATATAATGTAGGCCTACTTATATTAATACACTCTTTAAATATACTTGTCAAAAGACATTTACATATGCAAGTAAAATGTTCCACATATGAGAGAATAAGCAAAACCTAAAACGCTGGTAGCCTAACGGAGAATTTAAAAAAAGTTACAATCAAACGGATGTTAATTTAACGCGATTTAAAACAGATCTTTGGGGGAAAGGCACACACCACCTGTCAGATAATCTCTTCGACCACATTCATATGAATAGGGTTAGATTTCGATTCTGTTTTATAGTGCCTCCACTTTGTACGTGGACTTCGGGAATTATCAGTCACCTCCATCAGCCTCGTGGCTCAGCGTAATACACGTTTAAGGTAAGAATTAGCCTACAGGCTAAACATTATTTTATGCCTCTAGCGTAATTGTTAGGCTTGATAAGCCAACTAAAATATTTAAAACAATAAATAACTGTTATGTATTAACCTATTCGTTACAGTTTGTTAACTTTTCGCATAAATAAATGATGGCAATGGACTAGATGTTGAAATAATACAGATAGCATAACAAAGTTAACTTTAAGAAAGGTATATTTACACCTCATAGAAAGACACTGAACTGAATCCTATAGAGCGGAAACACAAAAGGTATCGTAGCCAGTGCTTTTGTAATTAAGAGATTTTCTAGCTACACGCAAGCAGACATAAAATCTTATCTGAATAACAAACATACAATGTGGTTCAACATACTTGTTGACACTCGTTTTCGCATTTGTAAAAACAAACAAACAAACAAGCCTTGTAGATAAAAATAAAAAAACTTAAAAACAACCCTTTTCTTAAGCACTTATGTCAAAATGGAAACTGGTTAAAATAATTATAGCTCTCAAAATGTGTTAACAAGAACTATAGAACATTATTATTATTAGTAGTAGTAGTAATAATAATCTGGAGAAAGTACTGCTAATAACAACGTTGAATGTTGGAGTTTTTCTGTATTAATATATATATTTGAGATAACAAGGGAGCATTTTTTTCTTCTTTGTTATTTTAAATACACAATGTCATTTTATATAGTAGTTTACCCATTATAGCTAATTTACGAATATGAACAATTATTTATTGATAAACATCATGGTGCTGGAAATGGTGATTATTATTATTCGTATTATTAATTGTATTATTATTATTATTAATAATAATAATAATAAAAATAATAATAATAAAGTGTTATCATTATTATTATTATTATTATGCGCGAAGTGTTGTCTGAAAATGTAATAGAACAGAACAATTTTGTTCTCCTTTGATGGTTTCAAATTATTGTTTTCTTTTTTTTATACAAATAGGCAACTGAACTAATTCAAGCCACGAATGTTTAAACTGAATCATTAAAGACCATACTAATAATGTATTCTAATGACCAAAAAAGCATTTTATTTTCATACAATATCACAGATCTTTCCTCATTATTAAAGTAAATAAATGCATGCAGACTGTACAAGAATACATATAGTTTTAATACGAAATTTTGGATTTCCAAGTTTTTAGGTAATGCGCCGCATTGTTTTCTTATAATACTATTACTTATAATACTATTATGATACTTATAGGACTATATTCTGGACTGTTTAATATTATCCATTTACTATGCGTCTCTTTACAGGCTGTGGTACAGCTTATGTCAGCAATGAAATGTAAAAAATAAGTTCTTTTTTTTAGCAGAAAAGTCCCGTTTTGTTCGCCGATCAAGTTCATGCGTGCAAATAGGCTACAGCATGCTGCCATTGTGTAAGGTCCATGTCATGTAATGATGTCACACTTTTCACAATACCGAGTATTGCTGTTAAATAATTGAAAATGTTATATTTACATAGAACCTGTTTTTGCTGTCTTATTGCCATTGTATTTTGCTGACACCGGGGTCTATACGTGTCTTCAGTTGCCTTTGTTTAATTCTAATTTATCTCTGGTTGAGCGGTAAGAAAAGTGTAAAGTTGAAAAGGAGGGCGTTCTCAAAAGTGTTATTATTATAATTGAAAAAAAAAAAAAAATGTCTATGCTCTTCCGCATCAGAACCAAACATTTTAAATGAGCGGCCAGGTGTGCCAGTCGTCGGTAAGCCACGATAAGGCATACAATAATCACGGGAACTAATAACATACGTTTTTATCATAACGTGTGGAGGACATGCTGAATTCAATTGACTTTTTCTAATCTCCCCCCGGCATCAGCAGGTTCCAATAGTGATGCTATTGTTCTAAGGCTTCGCTAAGCAAGTGCAGCTGGTCGGTAATAGCCTGACAGAGAGACCCGTCATCCCTCCATCCAGATGCGTCAGGTTAATCTTAATGGCAAAGAATTAAAAGAACGGTTACGGCTGTGCAACGACTTGTGCTAAGGAATAAAGACAACACGTCAAGAACAGTTAGCGAACTGTGTAACGACTTTTAACTTTAAAAAAATAAAAATAAATCACCAAGCATGAATATTAGCTCGTTTCCCTTTCTCTTTTTTTACCCGTTAAGTTATATACAATACGCTATGATACACGAGTGCTTGTTTTACGTTATCAGTGGAGCTTGCCAAATGATGAGCGATAAAGTCAGGTGTAAGTGGCTGCGGCATTTCCTGACTTGGGTTTCACGTAGCCTACCGTGTTCCTCAAGCAACAATCTCTCACTCCTAAAGGCGTGTGTGTTTCAGTTAAGGAGGTGCGGCCAAGAGAGTCGGGAAGGAAACAAAGTATAGGAGTTCCACCCTCAGAGGTTTTTGCTGGAGAACGGCATAAGAACATACTCTGAAAATTGGATTCTATAAGTAACTGCCCTACTCTGGATATTTGCCCTATATCTGGATTTCTGATATCGGTTTATGTTCTTTGGTGGCATGCGACAGCCAATCGAGACCGAAAGTCCGATGTACTGGAAAAGTGAACCAATGCTGGTGTGCAGCAAAGTGGACAGTAATGAAAATAGATTAAATTCTATGCCCAATGATAAGGTAAGCGAAACGACAGAAAATTATATCTCAATGATGCTGCATTCTGGTAAAGATGGTGCGTCTTATTCTTACTAAAATGTTATTTTCGGTTTCAATAGCAGGCTACCATAGGCTAAAATGTGCATGTAGGCTACACATTTTACAGTAGATGCAATAATATAGGCTTTGTCATACCTTTCCATAAGCCGCATGACTTTTCAGTATTTACGCTTATTCGTGGATATTTGATTTGATTTAATTTTATTTAAGGCTGAAGATTTAAGTTAACTTTAAAATGTCTTTGGTTGAATGGCGTCATCGCGAATACTATTTTCGAAACGACAGCGCAATCTGAGTCTGTTGGTATGTTATTGTTACAATGCATCTATATTGTCTGATCCATGTTATCAATAACGATGACAGTGACGCAAATGCTTCAATTTACCCCCCCGGGCTCCATCAAAAACGGGGAACCTAATCCAAATAAGCATACCAACTGCCTATCCAAATGTGAGAATATTACGTCTTTAAAAACACTCAGGTGTACAATTTTCTTGCATATCCTACCTTTAATTGGCCAAGCGCACTTTAAAAATCAGCGTGAATCACCTGCAGCTGGTTGCTATAGTTAGTGGCCCAATTCTTCAAGGAAACTCAACATTTCTTGTAATTGACAAAAAGAGAGCAAGGGGGAAAAAAATAACTCAGCTTCTTAAAATTAGTTTATTAAATCTATTCGTCTCTGGGTTACCTTGTTCAAACATTTGCGATCAATTTGTGTTCTTTTAATTGCTGTTATTAAATAAATCAAATCCTTTCCTCTCCAACTCGAGCTTGTTTTGATTGACAGTAGAAATTGATGTTTGGTACTAACTCGCCTTTGAACAGTTTAGAGTACCAAATGTAGCATATTCTCCAAGTGAATGTAAACAAAGGATAACTTGGGTAGAGAGGCTTTTGCTTTTGTATGCAAGGGCTAGAATCTCTCCCTTTCTAAATGACAGCTTAATAATCGCTGGTGTTGTCATGGTGAAGGGGCATTGGGTATTTATGGGCTGGCTGTAGAGGTTAAAAGGCCCTTCGAATGGAAACTGTTTGCTTCTCTGACTGAAGCGGTTACAATTTTTTTTTAGTACTTCGTCATGGCTGAAGATATCGAAGCGACAGCCACAGGGGCTTTTGGCAGATGCAGAAAAGACATAGGAGAAACTGAACTGGTAAAATAGTTTTTCTTTCTCGTTTCTCAAACTCTTCTGCTACCTGGAAATACACATCACGTGACAAGGCCACGAATGTGTTTTAAAAGTAAAGTTAAATATCTAACGGCTTAATGTCTTTGTTATCCAGAGCGCCGCAGAGGAGATATTTGTAGAAGATTCGTGTTCCCCGTCTTCCTCTCTGTCACCCTCCTCTTCGCCGCGGGGTATGGCTTCAGTCTCTCTCGTTGGAAAAACTATTTGTACCAGTTGTGGTCTGGAAATAGTTGACAAATACCTGCTCAAGGTAAGACTTGTACCACATTTTGTAGTTGTGCAATATGAATTGTAGCCTATTACAAATACATTATTCGCTTACACGTGGCTTGATTGAAAAACGTAGCCTATCATTCGTTTTTGGTGACGCCATTATTTGCGCGTGATTTAAATTTGTTCAGCGATATTCTGAGATTTCGGTGTGAGAAGTTTGCGTGTTAATGGGTTGTTTATAAACACCGCGCCGTGTTTTAAACCCGGTATTCGTGTAGTTTAATGCCCTGTCAACGGTTTATAATATTTCGAAACCTAAGTTTAAAATAAATTTGAATGCGGTAAAGTGTGGTAGCCTAGTCTACTTATGGACATTTATTAAAATTATTTGTGGGTAGTTATTTAGATTGTACAAAGGGAGAGGTTACAGATCAGGTGTACTTTGATTTTGGCAACATTAAATAGTCTGTCGTGTTAAAAACCTGTCGTGTTTTAATTTGGTAACTATTTTTAAGGTAAACGACTTGAGCTGGCACGTGAGGTGTCTCTCGTGCAGCGTGTGTCGAACTCCGCTTGGAAGGCACGCCAGCTGTTATATCAAAGAAAAAGAAGTGTTTTGCAAACTGGACTATTTCAGGTAGATAACGTTTGTGTTTGTCATATGGCTGACTTTACTCTGAAAATATTTGATCTTCAAATTAGTGTGTATAGGCTATATGGCTTCATGTCACAGTATTCACTTTATAAAATGTACTTTCGTGCGACCCACTCCTTGACCCTCTAAATTCATGAATCCCATTCCTGGAGTCACGTTTTGCTCAGTTAATGTAATATCAGAATTGTGTATTTTGTGGCCATGGTTGTATATAAGATTGATAGAGTATACAACTAATCAGTCCTAAAATCTGATATTAATGTGGTTGTGTACAGTAAATCTAAATACAACATCTATAGCTTCAGAGAGGGGTTTGGTAATGTATAATATACAATTATAATTATGAATTCTTCATTATTATTTTATTCCAAACAGATAAGTGTTATGCTAGCTAACATATTTATTTCGCCTTTGCACAAAGCACTGCATGTTGTATGTAGATGCTTAATACCTCATCCCTGTACACAATTAATTTTTCAAATACTGTACTAAGGATATGTTTTTTTAATTGTCTTGCAGTAGGCCATATTTGGGAAAGGGCATATATTTTAATTGCTGGCTTTTTGAAACCTGTTTGTGCAGAAGGTACGGGACGCGGTGTGCCCGTTGTGGCAGGAATATCCACTCGACGGACTGGGTTCGGCGGGCAAAGGGGAATGTCTACCACTTGGCCTGCTTCGCCTGCTTCTCCTGTAAGAGGCAGCTGTCGACAGGGGAGGAGTTTGCACTGGTGGAGGAGAAGGTGCTGTGCAGGGTCCACTATGACTGTATGCTCGACAACCTCAAGCGTGCCATGGAAAACGGTGAGTGTTGTTGCAGGACTGTGTGTGTGTGTGTGTGTGTGTGTGTGAAATTGGAACATATTTTGCTCTTTGAATGTACTCTGCACAAGACTAATAATAATAATAACAAGACTTGGGATACACAGTACGTTGTTTAGTTTTAATACATCTGAGTTTAAACAACAACAAGCATCAAGTGTATTCTGTCAGAGTGAAATGTACTCTCACACTTAATGTAACACTTAACATTGTACTGTGGTAAATAAAATAAAAAAATAAAAATAAAAAATAAAAAAAAATGGTTGAGGAAATAATTGCCAAAATGGAGTGCTTAGAAACGACTTGTCAGAGTTCATGTTTCCTTAAGTCAAACTGCACCTCCTGCTCTTCTGGGGGTTAATTGCAGGAAATGGTGTAAATGTAGAAGGGGCGATGCCGACAGAACAGGAAGTGAACCAACCTAAACCAGCCAAGAGGGCCCGCACTAGTTTCACGGCCGATCAACTGCAGGTAAACACAGGAGCGTGGTCATCGACCCACGATGGTTTCCTCTTTTTAAAACTCGAGTTACTCCCTCTGCTTTTGCTTATACCTCCTGCTAAAGTTTCTCCCTTTACCCGTCTTAACCCTCGTATTATGTTCACACTTTACCCATCTTAATCCTCGTATTATGTTCACACTTTACCCATCTTAATCCTCGTATTATGTTCACACTTTTCCCCGTTTTAACCCTCGTATTATGTTCACACTTTACCCGTCTTAACCCTCGTATTATGTTCACACTTTACCCGTCTTAATCCTCGTATTATGTTCACACTTTACCCATCTTAATCCTCGTATTATGTTCACACTTTACTCATCTTAATCCTCGTATTATGTTCACACTTTACTCATCTTAATCCTCGTATTATGTTCACACTTTACTCATCTTAATCCTCGTATTATGTTCACACTTTTCCCATCTTAATCCTCGTATTATGTTCACACTTTACCCGTCTTAACCCTCGTATTATGTTCACACTTTACCCGTCTTAACCCTCGTATTATGTTCACACTTTACCCGTCTTAACCCTCGTATTATGTTCACACTTTACCCGTCTTAACCCTCGTATTATGTTCACATTTTATGACGCTTTCTATGTTTGGGGTCAAATTGACCCCCAAAGTTTAAACGGACACAAAACTATTGTAATTGAAAAATTTGGACAATGTTTTTATTTTTTTCCAAATTGACTAGCCTTTTATCCATAAATATACAAAATGTGTGATGAAACATCTCATTTTAGAGCCTGAACTAAGTGCAGGTTTTTGAAGTTTAAAATGTGTATGGGAAAGTGCCACCCATATTACAAAAAATCAAAGATAAAAACAAAAAAAAGGTTGTTTATTTTCTTATACAGCTACCCCACACAACACCTTTGTATACAAAGTTGGTACAGGACTTTTAAAAATGTAGCATTATATTTATTGTGCGTTTACTATTGAATCTCAACAAATTAGGATAAATCATAGATGAAAAAATAAGGTTAACTGGATTTTAAGATACTTACATTGAAACAGTTCAAATTGGCCCGGAACATAATACAAGGGTTAACAAAAAGTGGGAAATTGTGACTTCGTACATTTGTTTCTCTTGCCAGTCTAGATGGTCTGTATAAATGCCCTGTTGTACCTCTCCTTTACCTGGCTTCAGGTTATGCAGGCCCAGTTTGCTCAGGACAACAACCCGGACGCTCAGACTCTCCAAAAGTTGGCGGAGAGGACTGGGCTGAGCCGCAGAGTCATACAGGTGAGACCCGCATTCGCGTTAACGGGCCAAAGCGGGGACCTAACCCATGACCTCATGGTCATTCGGCTATGTTCTTGATACGATTGTGCTGCTGTTTTTTTTCTTTTTTTTTTTCCTCCCCACTACACGCAAGTCTCTGTTGGTTAATGCTGGAGATGCATTTTGATTTGTGTTGGTTTAGATTTTGAGGTTTGGAGCGAGTCACACTGGAGGTGCGTGCTTGTAACACACTGATTTGGTGTCTCAGTGTGTGGTTTTATGGATCTAGGGTGTGCAGTTTTTATAAGCCAAGTGGTTGGCTTGAAGAATGTATGGTAACGTAGCAAAATTCTATTCCTCTGACTGAATGCTTGAGCCCTTTCCACATTTGTTTATAAAATACGCTTAGTGCGGCATTTATTTTTTTATTGTGTGTGTGTGTGTGTGTGTGCTTTGAACGGCAGGAAACCTAGGCATTTGGTTCAATCGTTGCAGTTTGTCTTAATTGTTGTAGTGCAAATGTGCTTCAATCAAACTGAATCACCACCCTTTGTTTTGACACATTTTTCATAATTTAAAATGAATGGGAATGTCTGCACCCATGTAATTTTTACTATTTATTTTTTTATATAAATCTAGTCGGTGCTGCTGCTAAATTTTTCAGCACAATATTTTCCAGAAAATAACAATTTAAGAGATTCCTTTCAAGTTTCATTTGTAGTGCAACCTTTTAAAACTACATTTTTGATCCTTGTTAGATTTTAAAGACTGCAAGAGATGCATATTTTTATTCCTGGTTAACTTGGGAGCAATTGACAAGTACAGTAGAATTAATGTGACATTATAATTTCGTCAAGAGGGAATGCATGAAATAGATTTTTTTTGTTCATTATTATTTTAACCTGGAGGCTATTCACTTTATAAAAAGGGCTTTTCCCCCTCTGTGGAAAAATATTTAGTTTCATGGGTTGTGGTCACAAAGTTGGATTCTTTTTTTATGGCGTTGAGGAAAAATAAGTCTATGTTAAGTATTCCAGGGGCTGGGTGATTCATGGGGTTTCAGTTTATCCTAGTTTCCATAGTGCAGTGCGACTTCATGTGCGCGTACTGCTTCAACGGGCCAGCAGGGGGAGTCGGTGTGGGCAGCGGTACCTCCCCGGGTCTCTTCCTCCGCTCTCGGCTAGCGACGGTTCTGTTTCCGCCGTTCAGGTGTGGTTCCAGAACTGCAGGGCCCGTCACAAGAAGCACGTGAGCCCCAGTCACGGGTTGTCTGGCCTCCCCGTGTCCTCCTTGCAGCCGCCCCAGCTCTCTCCGCCCCTGATGGAGGAGATGCAGTACGCCACCTATGGGCCGCAGGACGGAACCATCCTGACCGCTCTGCACTCTTACATGGACGGTGAGCGGATGTCTGACCTTTGGTGACCTTTCACACAAAGGTGTGATGATGATGATGATGGTGGTGGTGCTGCATTGGCTTTGGTTGAAAAATAAAGGCTGGATGCAGGCATGCAGTTATTTTATTTTATTTTTTATTATTTTTTTCCTTCAGTCATCTAAACCAGCGGTGCACAAACAGGGGAGTTTGGGTCGCGGGAGATAACTATTGGGTTGCAGAATAGTGTAGGCCAGTGGTCCCCAACCCTGTTCCTGGAGATCTACTGTCCTGTAACTTTTCACTCCAACCCTAACAAAGCACACCTCCTTCAACAGCTAGAGATCTTGTTGAGTTGCTAATTAGTAGAATCAGGTGTGCCAAATTAGGGTTGAAATGAAAACCTACAGGATGGTAGATCTCCAGGAACAGGGTTGGGGACCACTGGTGTAGGCTACAGCAACATTCCAATGCAATTAGGCCTATATGAACAAACTGTTAGTATTCATTACTGTTATTCTGCATTTACACGAATATTTCAAAAAAATAAAAAAAATAAAATATGTAGGCTATTGAAATATTGGCTGTATTGAAATATTGGCTAATTTGTTCTAAGTTTCCTACTGGGAAATGGATAAGTGGCTAATGGGTTACATCCCAGCAAAATGAGACTCACTGACAGAGTATAACATTAATGAGAATAAATATTTTATTTTTATCCTACGGTTGTCTGTCTGGCAGCTAAGAGCACATTCCCACTATGCTTCATTGATGAAGCCTAATGCCCTATTCGCACTGGACTAGTATTACCTGGGGACCTCGTGTGATTTCTAATAATTGTCTGTGATATTAATCTCATGCGAAGTCGGTAATTTGTAAGGAAAAAAAAACTCCACCATAAATTAGGCTACCTACCATGTTCTGCAAAACGGACGTCCTCTGATAATATTAGTCCCATGTGAATCGGCATCTCAGTAATTTGAGGTGATATTTTTTTCTCCCGCAAGGATCAGTTGTTTTTTTCCACGTCGAGAATTATGGAGGCTGCAGTGGAAATTATGAATGCAAGTTCTGTTTCTGTTTTGATGTTGATGCCCCCTGTAAGATGATGCCAAGCTATAATGACCCACTGCCTCAAGTTAAAATGGTGACCAAGGCGTGTCTGAATCAGCGCACTTGCCTACTATAGAGTATGCCAGTTGAGTATACTTTTTAAAAACGTTTTGAATATCCCCGGATGATGCACTTATTTCTGGCTTTTCACTGATTATAGTATGGAGGATATGTTTTGCATACTGCATGTCACTAAGCTGCAGTACACATTATGCTAGTACACAGGATGCAGTAGATGGAGCTCTGATTCGGACACAATACTCACAAAATGCATGCTCCTTTCCTCCACTACCACCTCTCCTCCTTGCCCCGGAAACGGATCTTTGTGTTTTAATTTGATGTTGCTGATTTGGCTACATATTACTTACAAATGGTTACAAATGGATTAATGTCTCGACGCAAACCACAATGTCAAGTACATTGTATACTGGACATGCAAGTACTTGTACTCTAAACGTTCAGGCAGTTTTGCATACTTCCGGGTGGGAGTGGGGGAAAGGAGGTGGGGAGTGAAGAATATTGGGACACTCGTCCCTCATGTCCCCTGTAAGATGAGTTCCTCCCGCAGTGCATTCTGGGTTCCTCCCGCAGTGCATTCTGGGTTCCTAACCGTGCCTCTCCCCGCAGTGCACTCCCCATCGTCCCTGGTGTTCCAGCCCTTACTGCCGCACTCTATGGCTCAGCTCCCAATCAGCCACGCCTGAGCCTCCAACCTGCGCTGCCGCTGCATCCAGCCTTCAGGTCAGAACCACGAGGGGAAGCGCCCTCGCTCTCTCTCAGCTGCGCGTGCGCCCGCCCTGTGCGCCTCACGCTAACGGCCAAACTCCCGCCACTGCCTAGGTTCTGTGAGGACCCTGCCGGAGACCAGACTTTCAGTGATTTATTAAAGTTCAGTGTTGTTTAAAAGTTTAAAAAAAAAAAAAAAAAAAAAAAAAGAGTCTTTGTACATTTTTTTGTTTAATATATATAATCTATATATTGGTGAATCAATTCATGGCATTTAATTTATTTCATGTTACGTGACAGAGCACTTTGTTTTAAAATAAATTAATACTTTGCGGAAACGGCTCGGCTTTTGTGGTTTGTTTGCGCGTGGCGAGGTCTTATGATGCTGCTGGATGGATTTGAAGAGTCCTGTGTTTTAATTTGGAACTGACTGCCTCGAGCAAAGTGGGCTTTTCAGATGGTTACACACGACTTAACCTGTATTGACATGAGGATTTTAGGAAAGGTGGAAATCCTGCATTGGGCCCACAAGCCTGGTATATACAGTAATGCACAACTTAACCACAGTCTAGATCATTATGTTCAACAGTCATGGAAGATAATGTTGCACACTAGCACTTGGAAAAACATTGTTTCAACTTTTGACTGAGTAATTTAAAATATTCTCTTGTGGCCGGAAAAGTGGAAGCATCCTGGATATAAGGACCGATTTGCCACTGAACCCAAACCATGCATTATCTGCACATTAAGTCAAACTGGGATATGTGTTTGTGCTTGATGTAGCTGTGGTATGAGTATTTGGATGCCCAATTCTAATAATAGGAATTCTGCATATTTGTAAAGAGCTCAAGGATTCTTCTTCTATGTCAAATGCATTGTAATTCAAAAGGAACAATTTATAGGAGGGGAAACTATCCTTGGAATTACTGGTAAAAAGATAAATAAAAATTTACCAGCTTGAATGAACTCCTGCGCACTCTGCAGTGGGACACCACAATACATCTTATTCCCCATTAATACACCTCATAACTGAGTATTTATAATGGTGTTGGTATGTAAAGAATCTGAAACAAGGCTGTCGGAGCGTAATCATTTTATGTCTATTTTTGTAAATGGTGGTTCAGGGTGTAATTTGTACAATAACCTGCCCAGCGGTTTTGTCAATATTACAGTGGACTGCAACAAAGGCTTGGGCAGTTGTGTGCTTACTGCTCCCCCTGGTGGAGAATGTGAGATGCACTGAATTAAAGGGTCGTTTTGTTTAATTTCCTACACACATTTGCTTCACGCTGCATCCTCTAGTTCAGGGGTCCTCAAGCTTATCCAGTAAGGGCTGGTGTGGGTGCAGGCTTTTGTTCCAACCAAGCAGTTACACACCTGATTTTACTAAGCAACAATTTGAGGCTTTGCTATGGACCTTGATTAGTGGAATCAGGTGTGTAACTGCTTGGTTGGAACAAAAGCCTGCACCCACACCAGCCCTTACTGGATAAGCTTGAGGACCCCTGCTCTAGTTACCCTTTGGTCCCTATGCAATCAGAAGTGCCACGCCTTAGCAAACCTGGTCCTGGGAAGCCAGACACATGGCTGGTTTTCATGATTACTCTAAACTTAATCAGAGCCGTTGATTACACTGTTAACTCCACCTGGTGGGTATTTCACAAAGCGGGATTACCAAGTTAACTGCCCTGAGTAAAACCCAGAACGGCTCTTTTCACTTCAGTCCATGTTCCAGATTTGGGAGTGTTTCAGGTTTTACTGAATGCAGTTATCCAGCTAACTCTGTAATCCTGCTTTTGGGAATACCCCCATGGAGAGCCACAGGCTCTGTTGTTTCTCATTGTTACTCTGCACTTAATCAATTAGAGCCATTGATTACAGTGAACTCACTGCACCTGGTTATCTGTACTTAATCAATTAGAGCCACTGATTACAGTGAACTCACTGCACCTGGTTACTTGGGTCTGAAATGTGTGCTGGTTTTAAGATGAAAACAAAAAGCAGCAGCACTTATTATGGCTCTCCAGAACCAGGGTAGCTGACCCCTGCCCTAGCGACAGACTCGTTCCAGTTGTCACACCCCTTGATGGAGGGAAAACCAATGGTGACCTCCGTGTAGTGAGGTTGTTTCATGAACACAGTTTGGGGAGACTATTCCAAAATACATTCCAAATTGGGGTGGGAATTGGGTATAGACAGCCCCGTGTTGGGTGCCAAATTATAAAAAATAAAAAATTTATAATTGTGACTTGCTGCAAAGGGTTATTCCAGGAACCACTGCAAACATCCCATAATGGCACCATAATCCATGATCATCCCTATCAGGTGGCCGCAATATTGCGGTTTATTGACATGTTGGATTTCAGCATAAGCCACAGAAAAGGCAAAATTAAATTTGCCACCTTCCCCCAAGGACATATAAAATTATTATTATGCAGCTAGATGATGGTATAACAAGGCACCATCAGGCCCGCAATAAGTATTTGTAGTCCAACAATTTGAGAGTTTATTCATATTTAATCTGTCATGGCACCTTCTCCCAAAAAAAACATTATTAGGCATTTCCGCAATTGCTAGTCTTCTGCACAATAGGTGAATGTGTATTCTTCTTGCACAAGTATCGGTTTCACTATCAGCCATATATATATATATACATCTACAATTTGCTTACATGGTTTTAATTAAATGGTGTTCTGCAGTCTCTGGTATTGAATGCAACACAATTATACGTGTAATTTGTTGCACAAGTGGCTAATTTGCATGCGTTGTAGGGCAGCGTACCGATAAGTATTGCATCTTTATATTGATACGACCAAACGATTATGATGCTGAATGTGCCATTTATTTTTATGCTTGGTAATGTATGTGATGTAAGGGTATTACATGTGCATATTTAGTCTGTCAACCTTCAGAACCGCGTAACTGTACCGGCTCAAATTCCTGGTGCGTGTAAAATGATTCTGATTCTGATTTCTGATCAGAATGAGAGGCTCACTGAGGGCTTGAGGGCCTACGGGGCAGATTTGGATGGAATTCAGCCTTTGTCAGGCATGTGAGCACTTGGCCGGTTCTGTCAGAATGATTAGTTCAGTATGGGGCCCCCTCTGTGTTCTGCGCGTTTAGCGGCTGACCTAGAATACAGCTTTCGGATCTAATTAGATTTTTATTTAAACATTTACTTTTTCAGGGTGGGTTTAAAGGCTTAAAATGCACAAATTGGCCATAGGGCACTGGCACTGATCGGCTTGAGTGGTAAATCCGTCCCGTACGTGAACCAAATCCGTATAAAAAATGGTTTATAGAAAATATGCGGGTCTGCTCTATCAAGCAGTCCAGGGGGTCAGAAGGTAAAAGTCCTGCCGTGTTTTTCTTCCACCCATGAACTCCAGCCAGCTGATTTCACTAATTAGTTCTACCTCCTGGCTGAAGAATTGTGCTAATTACCAAGTCCAGTTGATTGGAACAAAATGCTGTGGAGGGCATTTACTTTCTGGAGCTGGATTTTACACCTCTGATTAGGGGTGGCATTCAAAACAGCTTGTGCCATTCCAGGTTTTACTCGTAGCTGGATAGTGTACTCCCAGTTCCACTGGGACCGGATTCAAGTAAGACCTGGAATGGCCCGAACTGCTATGAATTGGGGTCCTGATTCCTTCCCCCTGCTTAAACACCTCTATAATCAGGCAAGGCCTGTAGGTCTTTCAAAATTAATTTGCATAACTCAGACGACCATTATAGTGTTTCGGTTTCTTAAACCCCGTGTACGTGGATGCACGTGCCGTTTTCTCTGCCGTTTTCTCCGATTTCTGCGAGCTTCAGCTGGCATCGCTCGCGTCCAGGAGCGTGTAGATCGTTCTGTGCTTTCTTAAAACGTCGTCCGTTCACCTCTCCTTCCTTCTTCTCTTTTGTGGCTTCTTGTTCAGGATCTGCCTCAGGGAACCGCTCATGTAATGTGGCCGTGCTGCCGATCCGTCGTTTTTCTCCAGGTCCAACACTGGAAACAGGAATACAGTTTCAATTTACACGCTGAATGAGACAAAAAAATCTGTTAAATGTATGTTTTAAGCCTCATTCATCATTAGAATGGATATGACCATAAATGTCAGTTTCCCAAAGATAATGTGCTAATGTATACACCCTTATATATGTACATATATGGTAAATTTCATAGAAATTAAAGGAAGTGAGGAAATCTTGTTTTGTGGAATCAAAATTTTATCTGGGGGATATTTACAATAAGGTGCATGATGGGAAAGGCTGAAAAACCCTAAACCCTAAAAAAAACCTTACAGAAACTCTTAAACGTCTTTGGACTAGTTGCAGTAGGGCCATCTGGGCCATCGGTAGGCAAATGGTTGATCCGGTGGAGTAAGACACCAGGGTACAGCGGGCTCTGGACGTGTGTCCACTCCCAGACAATGGTAACCATTCCCAAGCTGAGGTTGTGTGTAGTTCCAATCCACATATTAAAAATGTGGGACTCAAATCTGTGATCATGACAAATGGCTTGTATGTGAAGCATTTTTCTTGCCATGAGAATTGGGTGTGTATATTGTTTCTAAGCTAAGCTTAGGAACCAAAGACTGGCTGCATCCGAATAAACGCCCTTTCATACTATTGAGTGCTTGTTGAGTACACTGGAAGGGAAAGTTGTTTTAAGTAGGTGAAATGTATTCTAAATGTCATGTACTTAAAATCCCTTAAAATGTCCTGGCTTTTGCTGATAATAATATGGAGGATATTCTTTGCATACTGCATGTCTGAACGGTATGCTATTACACAGCAGATAGGGCTCTGATTCGGACAGAGCCTGTATACACAATTCAATCACCTCAACACATTCAGCACATAAGCCAAAATTTATTTAGAAAAAATTAATTGACATTTTCATTGACTATTTTTATTAATTTTTTTACAAAAAATTCTCATTACAAAGACAATAAATACCCCCCAAAACTTACAAAAAACGAGAATATAATAATCAGTATTATAAAAATGTAGCACTTTAGTCTGTACCACCAGTACAAAATTACCAAAAATGGCTTTGTCATCCTTTTATAAACTGTATTTCAAACGGTGTTCAGTGTTAAATAATAATAAAAAAAACATTTTCTCATTGTTTTCAGCTAGGCACATTAACTAGAAACTGTAGTTTATCTAAAACATACATCAGATTTTCTGAATTCACAGGCTCTGTTCAAATGGTATTTGGAATGACAAAAGAAGCCTTTGTACATTAATATGTGAATTTCAACCAGGGGTAGGGGCATTTAATAAACTAGGAAGTTTCCTTAATTTGCAAGTAAAACAATTGTAAATTTTAAATTCTTACCAATTGTTTTCATACATTTCTGTGACTGCTTAACGTTTGATGTGTATGACCTTTAAAATATCAGACCTGTTTAAATGTAATCACAGAGTTCTGTATCACACTGATCGCCCCGCATGGACAGGAATTAAAACAAGGTCCACGGTCAGGTGGCGCGAAGCGGATTATTAAAACGTCCAATCCCGTGCCACGATTTATGAATCCCGGCACATGAGTGGTAAACTGATTTTCACGGATGACGTTTGACCATTTCGGGCCACAGATTGAGTGCGGCTCATCAAAGCACGGGCGGCTTTTTCCCACAAGGCCGTGCTTCAGTAGCCCGACCCCCAAAAGTTGGTCCTGAGTGCCATGCCGAAGGGATCCGGAAACCATGACACACGGTGAGAAATGCACCCCTGCTCTCGCGTGGCTGATTGCCAGTCACAATTCACAGAGGAAAATGGTCCAGTTTTTCAACTCGAGAGAGAGAGCCCTTATGTGAAACGCAGACTAGTCAAAACATTGCACAATGAAACCCACCACATCCCCAGCCATGTACGTTTCCGCATCAAACTGCAACAACGCTAGATTGAGTAAACACATACAAACATTTAGTACCATTGTCATAGTTATCATGTCATTTCAAAGCACTGCCTGTCCCTTTCGCACGGAAGAGACCGGTACGTGAACCTGAAAGATATTCTATGGTTGATTTGCAGCCTCTTTTTGCATGACATCAGCACCCTGCGATGGATTTTTCAATCTCTTCATCTAGATGAATCATGTCAGAGACCAGGTGTCTGGATCAAAAGTAAACACTATACAAAAAAGTGTAATTACCACCCATTTCTGACCGGTATAAAAAAATGCTCTCAAGCTGATTGTTTTCCCCTCCGTGCGATTGGTGGAGAATGTGTTTCCTCTCCGTGCGATTGGTGGAGAATGTGGGCACATTAAGGTTCACTGATTTCTGTCTCTCGTGAGCGCATCTCCCACGGTGGGAGATGGTTGTGCTCAATCAGCCTCTCGACACGCCAACGGAAGTAAAGGGGTCAGTTTGAGTGAAAACCAGCGGGACTGAGATTAGGATAGGCTGCTTCTGACCGGTTTCACACACACACAAAAGGCCGTCCACCATTTTCTCAGAGATAACTGTAAAACACAGTACCACGCTGGAGCTTGTCCAGGCTCCTTTCCCCTGCTCTTTCAGGGCAGGTAATCACAGTACAGATCACTTAAAATACCACCTGCTAATACAGACCCAGTTCGTTGCAAAGGGTAAGGCAGCATTAAGCAATACAAAGAGTAATACATGACAGTAATCAGCACCCGAAACAGGTAAGAGACGAATTGAGCCCTCTGTCCATCTCTCTCACTCTTTCTCTCATTTCCTCATAGTAGAAAGTCCATTTATGGGCTGGGCCTGCTAGTTTCTCTCTTTAATAATACATCGGTCTGTTAACAGCATAGTCAGAGTTCACCAACAAGTCACTTTAAAGCATGCTAAAGATCACGAATAAATAAAGCTATTTGGGGCGGAGTTAGGACGGCCCCGCCCAGAGGGGCCAGTTAGCCCTTGGACTTTTTAGGACTCTGATCGTTTTTTCCCAGGATTCTGTGCAGGCCGGGGGACATGAAGAAAGGTTTTTCAGCAGTCCCATCATTCCTCTCCAAGTCTTCACCTGGAGGAGGCGTACGGAGGTGTAGGACAGGTCCCAGCAAAGATAGAGGGATGAAGGAGAGAAGGGGAGCGGACAGAACAGAAGAGAAAGGCATTAGTAAGAACCACAGAGGTAAAAAAATTAAATAAAAAAAAGGACAGGGTGAACAGGTCATGCTGGATAGGCGGCCATTACAAAGCAGGGAAAGTGTAACACCGGCACACATTATTAAAGCCCTGAAACCAATGCAAAGTTTAAAGGATTGAAGGAGAGATTCCTCTGACCGATTGTAGCTGTTATATTATTTCATGAGTACGACGCAACCAAAAATGGACCAACACCTTTTTAAATAAATTGTCCACTGGAACTTTCAACTCTATTCTGTTTTTATGTATACATGTTTTGCTCTTCAGTTATACTGTGGTAGCATGTCATTGTAGGCCACTCTGGATAAGAAGAGCGTCAGCTAATTGACTAAAATGTAAGCGTTTAGGCATATGGCTGACGCTCTTATCCAGAGTGATTCGTACAACCCGAGTCGTGTGTTATAATGGAATGAAGGATATACTCACAGAAACAGATAAACAAGGTGTCCACACACATTGCATAGACGCTAAAGAAGCCATGCGCAATCAGGTAGGACCCAAATATCACGGTCTGCCAATGAGAAAGAAGATCATCAGTGCACAGATAACTGTACTTGGTTATGAGTAACGTGCTCAATGCAAAATCATGCTTTCTGCGGATAACACCTCGCTGTGTTTTTCTGTTCTATTTCTCCCTTTTTTCTCCATGAGGTGCGAAGGAAAACACCCGACGCTTACTTCACTGTTCCCTGTGTGCTGCACTTACCAGTAATGGCACCCAATAAAAATGTAGTGCTGGCACTTCTTCCTGAATCACCGGTATCTTGCAAGTGAAGAAAAAGAAGGCCAGAACGCCTGAAACACACAATTGACGTTGACATTGTACCATTTAAACTGATAGAAAAAAAGCTTAGGCTGAATGAGATTAACGTGAAGGTCAATGCCCATTATCCAAATTACTGTCCATTCGCTAAGCAGGTGGAGCTTTGCCTGGCCACACTACTGGTTTACATTCCACATTGTCAGTTACATATTTAAACAGAGAAACTGAGGTGAAGCGCATACTTCAAGGGCTCAGAATCCATCTGTTTTCAAATGCTAACATTTTCCTGTTACACATATTTTTAAATTTAAAAAATGTAATTAAAAAAATGTTAAATCTAAATTTTTTAAATTATATTACCAGCACAAGAGTTGCAATGCAAAGGCGCAAGTTAGAGGTTCCCCATATAAAAGCCAGGACTCCCATATTTGAGAAAGAGAGGACTTACCCACACTCCCTGCAATTAGCACTTTGCCTAGGAAGAGCAGGAAGTCGGTGACCTTGTCCAGTACCGCCACCCTGCAGAAGAAAGGACACCCCTGAGAGGTGCTACCAGGGGCAGACAAACACATAATCCAGCCCCAGGCTTCATAAGGCCCTTACCTCACGACGTTCCTCATCAACAAGAAGAAGGCCTCCCTGGCCGATGTGCAGAAGTTTTTCCCGTACAACGCAATCTGTAGAGAGAGAGATGGAGAGGAAGGCGGTCAAATCGTATTACAAAAACTCATAAAACTATAATACACATAAGCACTATCGGCAGAAGTTACAACAGGACACAGAAATGACCTTTCCGCTTTCATTTTCCATAGGTTTAATAATTGAATTAAGAAGCCTCTTGATCCTTCCTTTTGAAATGGAAGTAGATACTGCAGTGTATCTTGTAATGGTACACTCCCATGATTGCTTTCACCTCACTTGGCTTCTGACACGAAGAATAAAATCCCCCCTCTGTCATCCTATAAGACTTGTAAAGTTTTTTTCCTCTAAAGAGAAGAGGTAAATGGCACTGTTTGCCAGGATGGCAGTTGGCTCGTTGCCCAGCTCTAATGCATCCACACACACACACACACACACACACACACACACACACACACACACACACACACACTCACCATTATGTATGCGTTTCTGTTCATGAATCTGATGAAGTGCTCCAAACACCAGAAGCAGCACTTGAGACAGCAGAGCAGGAAGCGAGCGCATACATTATGGGCTCCTGCAAAACACACGCACGGCCCATCAGGTCACAGCTGTGTCTCGCTCTCCTCACACAGAGAGCGCCCTCCAAAGGACAAAATGAGTCATTGCAGAGCTTCACAGACGCTCCTTTTATTTCCTACCAAACTGAAAAATATGATCAAGGGAATCATACTGCAAGATCAAAACTGTTACAGTACAATACAAGCTTTTTTATTATTATTATTTTTTAATAAGTTTATATCTTTATGTTAAGTTAACTTCAAGAAAACCAAAAACCTACAAGTGCATAACACAAATGGAATACAAAATAGAAAAATACAATAACGTAAGTGAAGCCAACATGCAATACGTAACCGTTCTCTCCAAGACCACACGCAAGGTAACAAATATTACAGTGCAGGAGATCTATCTATTATGAATCACAGTTACCAGCTACCAAACACCTGTAATAAGAGTGAGATAATAAACAGCTGTAAGCTGAGCGAAACAAATAGGATCTCTATGTGGAGAACTAAACAGCCCTAGGGGAATGAATCCTTTATAAAAGACATTCACTACAGGGAGAAAAAAACTATTTATTTATTTAATTGATTATAATACGTTGTGTTATGTCATCCCAGGCATTTATTGAGTACTGAAGTCTTATGAAAGATTTACATCACCCTGGCCTCTGTGTGTATCACTCTGACCTCTGTGTGCATCACTCTGACCTCAGTGTGAATCACTCTGACCTCTGTGTGCATCACTCTGACCTCAGTGTGAATCACTCTGACCTCTGTGTGCATCACTCTGACCTCAGTGTGAATCACTCTGACCTCTGTGTGCATCACTCTGACCTCAGTGTGAATCACCCTGGCCTCTGTGTGAATCACCCTGGCCTCTGTGTGCATCACTCTGACCTCAGTGTGAATCACTCTGGCCTCTGTGTGTATCACTCTGACCTCAGTGTGTATCACTCTGACCTCAGTGTGTATCACTCTGGCCTCTGTGTGCATCACTCTGGCCTCTGTGTGTATCACTCTGGCCTCTGTGTGAATCACTCTGACCTCTGTGTGAATCACCCTGACCTCTGTGTGTATCACTCTGACCTCTGTGTGCATCACTCTGGCCTCTGTGTGTATCACTCTGACCTCTGTGTGTATCACTCTGGCCTCTGTGTGCATCACTCTGGCCTCTGTGTGCATCACTCTGGCCTCTGTGTGAATCACTCTGACCTCAGTGTGAATCACTCTGACCTCTGTGTGCATCACTCTGGCCTCTGTGTGTATCACTCTGACCTCTGTGTGCATCACTCTGACCTCTGTGTGAATCACTCTGACCTCTGTGTGCATCACTCTGGCCTCTGTGTGTATCACTCTGACCTCTGTGTGTATCACTCTGACCTCTGTGTGCATCACTCTGACCTCTGTGTGCATCACTCTGACCTCTGTGTGCATCACTCTGACCTCTGTGTGCATCACTCTGGCCTCTGTGTGTATCACTCTGACCTCTGTGTGTATCACTCTGACCTCTGTGTGCATCACTCTGACCTCTGTGTGCATCACTCTGACCTCTGTGTGCATCACTCTGACCTCTGTGTGTATCACTCTGACCTCTGTGTGCATCACCCTGACCTCAGTGTGTATCACTCTGACCTCTGTGTGCATCACTCTGACCTCTGTGTGCATCACTCTGACCTCTGTGTGCATCACTCTGACCTCTGTGTGCATCACCCTGACCTCAGTGTGTATCACTCTGACCTCTGTGTGTATCACTCTGACCTCTGTGTGCATCACCCTGACCTCAGTGTGTATCACTCTGACCTCTGTGTGCATCACTCTGACCTCTGTGTGCATCACTCTGACCTCTGTGTGCATCACTCTGACCTCTGTGTGCATCACCCTGACCTCAGTGTGTATCACTCTGACCTCTGTGTGTATCACTCTGACCTCTGTGTGCATCACCCTGACCTCAGTGTGTATCACTCTGACCTCTGTGTGCATCACTCTGACCTCTGTGTGCATCACCCTGACCTCAGTGTGTATCACTCTGACCTCTGTGTGCATCACTCTGACCTCTGTGTGCATCACTCTGACCTCTGTGTGTATCACTCTGACCTCTGTGTGTATCACTCTGACCTCTGTGTGAATCACCCTGGCCTCTGTGTGAATCACTCTGACCTCTGTGTGTATCACTCTGACCTCTGTGTGCATCACTCTGACCTCAGTGTGCATCACTCTGGCCTCTGTGTGTATCACTCTGACCTCTGTGTGTATCACTCTGACCTCTGTGTGCATCACCCTGACCTCAGTGTGCATCACTCTGACCTCAGTGTGCATCACTCTGGCCTCTGTGTGTATCACTCTGACCTCTGTGTGCATCACCCTGGCCTCTGTGTGCATCACTCTGACCTCCTCAGTGTGAATCACCCTGACCTCAGTGTGAATCACTCTGGCCTCTGTGTGTATCACTCTGACCTCTGTGTGCATCACTCTGACCTCTGTGTGTATCACTCTGACCTCTGTGTGCATCACTCTGACCTCTGTGTGAATCACTCTGACCTCTGTGTGCATCACTCTGGCCTCTGTGTGTATCACTCTGACCTCTGTGTGTATCACTCTGACCTCTGTGTGCATCACTCTGACCTCTGTGTGCATCACTCTGACCTCTGTGTGCATCACTCTGACCTCTGTGTGCATCACTCTGACCTCTGTGTGCATCACTCTGACCTCTGTGTGCATCACTCTGACCTCTGTGTGCATCACTCTGACCTCTGTGTGCATCACTCTGACCTCTGTGTGCATCACTCTGACCTCTGTGTGCATCACTCTGACCTCAGTGTGTATCACTCTGACCTCTGTGTGCATCACTCTGGCCTCTGTGTGTATCACTCTGACCTCTGTGTGCATCACTCTGGCCTCTGTGTGTATCACTCTGACCTCTGTGTGTATCACTCTGACCTCTGTGTGTATCACTCTGACCTCTGTGTGCATCACTCTGACCTCTGTGTGCATCACTCTGGCCTCTGTGTGTATCACTCTGACCTCTGTGTGTATCACTCTGACCTCTGTGTGCATCACTCTGGCCTCTGTGTGTATCACTCTGGCCTCTGTGTGCATCACTCTGACCTCAGTGTGCATCACTCTGACCTCTGTGTGTATCACTCTGACCTCTGTGTGTATCACTCTGGCCTCTGTGTGCATCACTCTGACCTCTGTGTGCATCACTCTGACCTCAGTGTGCATCACTCTGGCCTCTGTGTGTATCACTCTGACCTCTGTGTGTATCACTCTGACCTCTGTGTGCATCACTCTGACCTCTGTGTGCATCACTCTGACCTCTGTGTGCATCACTCTGGCCTCTGTGTGCATCACTCTGACCTCTGTGTGCATCACTCTGACCTCTGTGTGCATCACTCTGACCTCTGTGTGCATCACTCTGACCTCTGTGTGCATCACTCTGACCTCTGTGTGCATCACCCTGACCTCAGTGTGTATCACTCTGACCTCTGTGTGCATCACTCTGGCCTCTGTGTGTATCACTCTGACCTCTGTGTGCATCACCCTGACCTCAGTGTGTATCACTCTGACCTCTGTGTGCATCACTCTGACCTCTGTGTGAATCACCCTGGCCTCTGTGTGCATCACCCTGACCTCAGTGTGTATCACTCTGACCTCTGTGTGCATCACTCTGACCTCTGTGTGCATCACTCTGACCTCTGTGTGTATCACTCTGACCTCTGTGTGTATCACTCTGACCTCTGTGTGAATCACCCTGGCCTCTGTGTGAATCACTCTGACCTCTGTGTGTATCACTCTGACCTCTGTGTGCATCACTCTGACCTCAGTGTGCATCACTCTGGCCTCTGTGTGTATCACTCTGACCTCTGTGTGTATCACTCTGACCTCTGTGTGCATCACCCTGACCTCAGTGTGCATCACTCTGACCTCAGTGTGCATCACTCTGGCCTCTGTGTGTATCACTCTGACCTCTGTGTGCATCACCCTGGCCTCTGTGTGCATCACTCTGACCTCCTCAGTGTGAATCACTCTGACCTCTGTGTGCATCACTCTGACCTCTGTGTGAATCACTCTGACCTCTGTGTGCATCACTCTGACCTCTGTGTGTATCACTCTGACCTCTGTGTGCATCACTCTGACCTCTGTGTGAATCACTCTGACCTCTGTGTGAATCACTCTGACCTCTGTGTGCATCACTCTGGCCTCTGTGTGTATCACTCTGACCTCTGTGTGTATCACTCTGACCTCTGTGTGCATCACTCTGACCTCTGTGTGCATCACTCTGACCTCTGTGTGCATCACTCTGACCTCTGTGTGCATCACTCTGACCTCTGTGTGCATCACTCTGACCTCTGTGTGCATCACTCTGACCTCTGTGTGCATCACTCTGACCTCTGTGTGCATCACTCTGACCTCTGTGTGCATCACTCTGACCTCTGTGTGCATCACTCTGACCTCAGTGTGTATCACTCTGACCTCTGTGTGCATCACTCTGGCCTCTGTGTGTATCACTCTGACCTCTGTGTGCATCACTCTGGCCTCTGTGTGTATCACTCTGACCTCTGTGTGTATCACTCTGACCTCTGTGTGTATCACTCTGACCTCTGTGTGCATCACTCTGACCTCTGTGTGCATCACTCTGGCCTCTGTGTGTATCACTCTGACCTCTGTGTGTATCACTCTGACCTCTGTGTGCATCACTCTGGCCTCTGTGTGTATCACTCTGGCCTCTGTGTGCATCACTCTGACCTCAGTGTGCATCACTCTGACCTCTGTGTGTATCACTCTGACCTCTGTGTGTATCACTCTGGCCTCTGTGTGCATCACTCTGACCTCTGTGTGCATCACTCTGACCTCAGTGTGCATCACTCTGGCCTCTGTGTGTATCACTCTGACCTCTGTGTGTATCACTCTGACCTCTGTGTGCATCACTCTGACCTCTGTGTGCATCACTCTGACCTCTGTGTGCATCACTCTGGCCTCTGTGTGCATCACTCTGACCTCTGTGTGCATCACTCTGACCTCTGTGTGCATCACTCTGACCTCTGTGTGCATCACTCTGACCTCTGTGTGCATCACTCTGACCTCTGTGTGCATCACCCTGACCTCAGTGTGTATCACTCTGACCTCTGTGTGCATCACTCTGGCCTCTGTGTGTATCACTCTGACCTCTGTGTGCATCACCCTGACCTCAGTGTGTATCACTCTGACCTCTGTGTGCATCACTCTGACCTCTGTGTGAATCACCCTGGCCTCTGTGTGAATCACTCTGACCTCTGTGTGCATCACTCTGACCTCTGTGTGTATCACTCTGACCTCTGTGTGCATCACCCTGACCTCAGTGTGCATCACTCTGACCTCTGTGTGCATCACTCTGACCTCTGTGTGAATCACCCTGGCCTCTGTGTGCATCACTCTGACCTCCTCAGTGTGAATCACCCTGACCTCAGTGTGAATCACTCTGGCCTCTGTGTGTATCACTCTGACCTCTGTGTGCATCACTCTGACCTCTGTGTGTATCACTCTGACCTCTGTGTGCATCACTCTGACCTCTGTGTGCATCACTCTGACCTCTGTGTGAATCACTCTGACCTCTGTGTGCATCACTCTGGCCTCTGTGTGTATCACTCTGACCTCTGTGTGTATCACTCTGACCTCTGTGTGCATCACTCTGACCTCTGTGTGCATCACTCTGACCTCTGTGTGCATCACTCTGGCCTCTGTGTGTATCACTCTGACCTCTGTGTGTATCACTCTGACCTCTGTGTGCATCACCCTGACCTCAGTGTGTATCACTCTGACCTCAGTGTGAATCACTCTGACCTCTGTGTGCATCACTCTGACCTCTGTGTGCATCACCCTGACCTCAGTGTGTATCACTCTGACCTCTGTGTGCATCACTCTGACCTCTGTGTGCATCACTCTGACCTCTGTGTGAATCACTCTGACCTCTGTGTGCATCACTCTGACCTCTGTGTGCATCACTCTGACCTCTGTGTGCATCACTCTGACCTCTGTGTGTATCACTCTGACCTCTGTGTGCATCACTCTGACCTCTGTGTGTATCACTCTGACCTCTGTGTGCATCACTCTGACCTCTGTGTGCATCACCCTGACCTCAGTGTGTATCACTCTGACCTCAGTGTGAATCACTCTGACCTCTGTGTGCATCACTCTGACCTCTGTGTGCATCACCCTGACCTCAGTGTGTATCACTCTGACCTCTGTGTGCATCACTCTGACCTCTGTGTGTATCACCCTGACCTCAGTGTGAATCACCCTGGCCTCTGTGTGTATCACTCTGACCTCTGTGTGCATCACTCTGACCTCTGTGTGCATCACTCTGACCTCAGTGTGTATCACTCTGACCTCTGTGTGCATCACTCTGGCCTCTGTGTGTATCACGTATCACTCTGACCTCTGTGTGTATCACTCTGGCCTCTGTGTGCATCACCCTGACCTCAGTGTGTATCACTCTGACCTCAGTGTGAATCACTCTGACCTCTGTGTGCATCACTCTGACCTCTGTGTGTATCACTCTGACCTCTGTGTGCATCACCCTGACCTCTGTGTGCATCACTCTGACCTCTGTGTGTATCACGTATCACTCTGACCTCTGTGTGTATCACTCTGGCCTCTGTGTGTATCACTCTGACCTCTGTGTGCATCACTCTGACCTCTGTGTGTATCACTCTGACCTCTGTGTGTATCACTCTGACCTCTGTGTGTATCACTCTGACCTCTGTGTGCATCACTCTGACCTCTGTGTGTATCACGCTGACCTCCTCAGTGTGAATCACCCTGACCTCAGTGTGCATCACTCTGACCTCAGTGTGCATCACTCTGACCTCAGTGTGAATCACTCTGGCCTCTGTGTGTATCACTCTAGACTCTGGATGTGATGGGCAGCCTCTTCCTTTGCAGTCAAACTGCAGCTTTTGTGTGTGAAAATGTTGGAAGTTAAATCCATTTCAGTTCAGTCGATTCAGGAAATGAGTTGTACCATTCTATTCTATTAAAAATCACTGCAGAACATTACGACCATTTTTCTATTCACGAAAAGAATGACAGTTAAATTCCGGAGTTGACTGAGCCGAAATGGCGTCGATTCTGACCCCGGAGTGCACTGATGCACTGGGACAGTAGAGTTCCAGGCCCTGAGTGTGCCGCGTGTGAGACGCACCTTTGAGTTGGTGGTCCAGGTACTCCAGGATGATGCGGATCAGCTGGACGATGGCAAGGATGAGGGCGCCGAAAGCCAGGGACCCCGTGTGGTACCTGGGACACAGGGACACGTCCTTAGATAATTCTCCTTAAAGCTTTTCTAGCAGAAACAGAAACCCCAGGAGAAGCGTCTTCCTGACATCCAATCAAGAGCCCCAAAATCATTACCAGTAAATACCCTTCTCACGTCAAATACTTAGTACAGAAACATCTCCAGAGATTGTTAAGTCAGTTATCTGAAAGAATGTGGCTCACTCACTCAAAATATCTCTTTAATTACACATTATATCCACTAATTCAATTATTTTACTCCGTTGGTATGTACTGTGGCTTCGAGGAGCAAGAGGCTCAAACTTACAATGGGTTATAATTTCAAATGGACTGTCCAAATTGCCTAATAAAAGAAAATTGGGATAAAACCGTCTTGTTGTACTGCTCTAGTCAGAATGTAGAAAGCTAACTGCATCACATAATTTAACCTAATTTAATACAATCTAATAAAACAACTGATTCATATTTAAAATGGTCACACTTTAAAAAAGGTTATTACTCTAAAATCTTAAATAAGCATCTATAGTGCCTTCATTGATGTGTCATAACATTTGTATAAATCATTCATAAAAAAGGCTTTTAGAGCACATGCAATGTATTTCTCAGATCTAAGCATTTTGTTACTGTAGCTGTAGAGATACAACATTGGTGTAGGATTCACTTTCACCTGTTTTATCTAATTTTATGTTAGTATTATTTAATTTACTGTAATTGCATATAGTATGTTTTTTTGCACGGGGAAAATTTAACATGCATTTATTTAACATACATAAATACGTATGGTAAACATACGGTAAACGTATGGTAAACGTATTTGACATACACCCCTGTCTTTATTAAGGTAGAAATAATTTGTTTTCCCTGTAAAGCACATTGTGTCGCATGTTTTATGAAAGTTGCTACGAATAAATGTATTAGTGTTTTTTTTTGGGACATGGGTGGGGGGGTGTAAGTACCGTATCGCCCTGCCGAAGGCGGAGAATAGCGGACATGGCGGGATGTCGGCCGGCTTCTTCAGGGCCCAGTAGTAGGAGGCGAACGCGCCGGCCAGAGTGCACTGACCCAGGGCGATGGTGAAGTTGACCAGCCAGAGGAAGACGAAGAGGTTGCAGAGCTGCAGGATGAAGATGTAGCGGTGGTACAGGCTCTCCCCACCGTAGAATGCGAAGGTGCACTGCGACCCAGGACACACCCTGGTGATGTTGGTCTTATTGAAGGTCTGCAACCACACAACACAAATGCACAGCTTTGTCAGAACGCATTGTTCTCACAATTAATAACAATAATAATGACTCATTACTAAGAATAACTAATTATGTTAATGTGCAATGAGACACAATTTTACTATGTGGCAGGTTTATGAAATTCTTCAAAAACTAATTAATCAAAACTACTCAACAGCTTATGTCACGATAATGCAAGAATTGTAACACCTGCCAATAAAATATAAAGATGTTGAAAAGAATCCGGGGTCACAAACCAGGATTACCGAGTTAGTGTGCATCACTCTAATAGATTTGGGAGGGTTCTGGGTTTTACTCAGTGCAGTCATCCAGCTAACGGAGTGATACAGACCCCAGCTCTGTTCATTTAAAGCCAAGTTAATAGCAGGTTCAAAACTAACTTATAACCATGGAACTATTTGTTCCGGAACATTCTGTCCAACAGGGACACATGGAACATGGTACTGAAATGTATAGGTGCTCGCCACACCCCTTCTCCTCAGTTTACAGCAGGCCTGTACAGGTGTATACGTGGCACATATCTCACCCGAAAACAGCGGGACGTCACAATGCTTTTGGTAGCATGCTCTGCCAGAAACAACAGAGCTCAGATTCTTATCTCTGCACTCATGCGCACGCACACACACACACACACACACACACTCACTCACACCGCTGTCTGTCTGATACGGAAAAGTAACCGCTGTGACCCTGCTGGTCCGTGGTCACGGGCGTGGTCCATGGGAAAGGCGGTATCACCCTCGACCGGCAGCGAACAGGCCATGTTTACATTCCGGCCTTCTGCTGGGCGATGCGGAGTGGTTTAGACTTTAGAGGCCCTGACCAATGGGAATGTGAGTATGAGAAGGAGGGAGGCGGGATTTAGCCGGGATTTAGCCGGGACTTGCCTCTGGGTCACAGGTGAGGTTCGCGTACATGCAGTTGGGCTGCGCGGGCATCACTTTGTACACGGCCTCGCCGGAGGACGCCAAGAATCTGTGGTGAATGTTGGTTAAGGACATTCGCCCTGAAATACTGGCGGTACATGAGCCTGTTTCGGATTAGAACATGCAGGGTCAGTTTGCAAAATAGAAGAACGTAGAGTTGGAGCGTGAAGATATTTGATGAGGAGAACAGGCCACTCATCCCGTCTAGGCTCGTCATTTGAAGATGCTTTTGAATTCTTTACTTCAAAGCTTCCAGATATCAAAGGTTCATATCAGTTTCTCAGACAAAGATCAATATCTGGTCTACTGTACTGTGCCATTAATCTCACAAGGACGCAAAGCAAAAAATGTACTTTCCTGATATAGACAGAACTGGTAGACAGATGTTGCGGTAATTGGAATATAAAACTGAAACCTATTAGTTTTAATGTTCGAGGCAGATAAATAAAAAGGCTTAGGAGATGGAAAATACAGGTAGTACCTCATTAAAAACAAACTTTTACAGTTCAGTCACTGCTTGAAACTACAGGTGCCATATTGCTTTACATATTCAGCCCCCCCTGAATGAATAGTGAAGTTATTTACATACTTAAATGCCCCCTCAAATAAGCGTCACACAGATAGTCAGAATCTAAAAATGAATGTATTATTTCATGTTCATTTTTTTTTTTATTCAACATAAAAATGGTTTTTCACCAAACCTACAGTGTACAAATGCAAGAGCAGAATTAACGGTCTTTGTAAAACAGGAAATGTTCTGTATGTATGTGGATTTAAGCTCCCATGACCCTCCATGTTATGGAATTTCAACATAGCGTTGTATAAATATACTGAATCTCACTAATATCAAACCTATTGAATAACCTAAAATAGCCAGGAGAGCATATCACAGAAAACTTCAGTTGAAATAACCACCATGTAACCTGTAAAATGAAGGTTAAAAAATGGACAGATAGTTTGTGGGATTGATTGACAGGTCCAGGAGACAGGGGTAGGATACACTGCAGTAACAGCCCAATAAGAGATGCAGACGGCCAGAAGCAGGAAGGTGATGATGGGGTAGAAGAGAGTAGACATGATGTAGCCAATGGCCCTGCACACAAGAGAAATCAGTCAGAAAGAGTGAACTCACTTTTACTTACACAGCCACACTTAGTTATTTACTCACTCACTCACTCACTCACTCACTCACACACTCACACACTCATACACTCATCACTCCCTCACTCACACACTCAGTCAGTCAGTCAGTCACTCACTCCCTCACTAACTCACTCACTCACTCACACATTCACTCACTCACTCAGTCAGTCACACATTAACTCCCTCACTCAGTCAGTCAGTCACACATTTACTCATTCAGTCACTCAGTCAGCCACACATTAACTCACTCACTCACCCACTCACTCACTCACTCACACATTAACTCCCTCACTCACTCACTCAGTCAGTCACACATTTACTCACTCACTCACTCAGTCAGTCACACATTAACTCACTCACTCACTCAGTCAGTCACACAATCACTCACTCACTCACTCAGTCACTAACTCACTCATTCAGTCACACACTCACTCATTCAAACTCACTCTTTCCCCACTCAAAAGCACTGGTATACCAACATAATCATGCGCTATTACTTCAATTTGGATATAATAACCATATAATTACATCTACTAGATTTAAAATCGTAACTCTAAAATCGTAAAATGTTCTATTTTGAATCTCAATTAATTTTTCAATTGTTTACAATAAATAAAAAATTACTGCTAATTAATCCATGGATAATGTTGTTACAATACCCCAAAAGTTGATAATAAATACTACAGCAAATGACAGTGACTGACTTCCAATTGAGAACCACGATAGATAAATGATATTCAAGCATCTTAGACTAAATCAGCCGTGACTGTTGCTGGTGTTGAGGTGGCCTGAGCCGGATCAAACCGGATCAAACCGGTTTTGTCTCAGACTCTCGCACTTACTTGCTGCCCTCCTTCAGCAGTGCGATGGCGATGCGGACCCTGTTCCTCAGGAATACGAGCATGAGCAGGATGCTGAGCTCAGTGACTGAGAGGGAGATCACTGCAAACGGAGGAGAGGAGGGCGTGAGAGGGAACCGACAGGCAGACAGGAAGTGTGATGCGTTCTGCGCTTCTCAAGGCCTGAGACGGACTGGGCTTCTGTCCAAACGCTTACACATTCCCTCCATGTAAGTAGGCAGAGGCTTTGGCCCTGTGAGCCAGCAGGGGTCACACAAGGCTTTGTTTCGAGGGCTGCTCTGGGATCAGACAGTCTTTGCTGCTGTTGTTGCAGTGATACTAGAACAGGCCTGTGTCTGCCAGTATGAGCTGAGCCTCTGTGTTCCGTGCTTGTTATCATTTTTGAGAGATTTTACAGCCAATCCTAATTTCAATAAAACCACGACTATCAATACACTTCTGCGAGCAGGAATTATACAATTTCTCTTTTTTCTTTTACAATGAAAGTGGATTATCCTCCGATATCAAAATGTGATGAATGAATGAACAAAGTAAAAATGTGTTGCCAATTTTTTCAGCAGCATCCATGAGATAATGGGGCCTTACTTTCTGTACTTTTTGGTCAGTGTTTGGCATGACTGAAAGGGTTGTCGTGCGTAACCATTACGCAAGGCCCATACTGGCCCGTACTGTTTGAGCACAGGGCTGCAATGCTTGAGCTGGGTCGTGTCCGAATACAACCTCTACACCCTTTTGAGGGCGCATATTTGAGTCCACTTTGTCAAAAAGCTTTTGAGTGGGCGACTTTTTCTCACAAATGTGGGCACTTAAAATATCAGGATGAACCCCTTATTTCCGGGGTTTTGTTGAGGGAATTCAGGAGCACACTCATCTGCAGAACGGTGCACTCATCCGACAATTTCAGTAAGTAATCCAGAAGTAAAAGCTTAATAGACATAGAGCGTATATGGATAGCTATGGTATAAGATTCATATTCATAGGTTCATATTACAAAATACTCTTTTTATTTTTGTTAATTCTATCTTCATTCATAATCTACACTTTGTAACAATTGTCATATGTTTACAGATTGATATTCTCAATTAAAATTTTTTTTTAAAAATAAATATTACAAACTACTTCCTCACTAGTTTGGAAAGAGTTTTGCGGGATTTCTTTCACACACTGCTTGCAAAGTGAGGGGACAGGGCACATAGGGACAGGGGTCTAAGTGGACAGGGGACAGTGGACAGGGGACAGGGGTCGTATTCGGTCACGGCCCTGGGCTGCGGGCAAAAAAGCTGACCCCTGACCCCTGCGTTTCTGGTTTGGGTGAACGGCTGAGAGAGCTGTGGACTGAAGTCAAGCCTCACCTGTCACCTGTCTCCCGCGCATCCTGTCTCAGCAAATAATAAAGTCTCTACTTGCTGTCAGGTTTGATGCAGGCTTGTTTACTTTTGAGAGGAGCCCCATAAAAGCAATGCGGCCTCGTTTACATGACACATACAAATTTTCCCTGGCTTCCCCTGGCTGGTTATGGGAATACAGATGTATACAATGATTTTCATGAAGAGCAGTGGTGAGCCAATAATCCAGAAGAAACACAGGGGGGAAAAAATAAGAGTATTTTGCTTTGGTTCAAGCATGATGGATGCAACAACAAATTGTTACCGAAGTCAGATTTGTTCGGCTCAAGATACACACAAATCACAGTGGACTGTTTTAAAGGCTCATGGTCTGATTTATGGAATGGCTCATTCCTCTGTGCAATGTTAAAGCCACAAAGGAACTGCCACAAGTCATAGAATCACAAGTCAAATCACAGACAGAAGTCATAAGAGTGATTCATATCTTTATGAATTTTGAAAATTCTGTGCTCCCTGGACATTACTCTTTACTGCTGCTGTGTGAGAAGGCTTAGCCAATTGAGGGGCACTGTATTGACATAGCTCCACCCATTGAGGGGCACTGTGTTGACTTGGCTCCACCCATTAAGGGGCACTGTGTTGACTTGGCTCCACCCCTTGAGGGGCACTGTATTCACATGGCTCCACCAACTGAGGGGCACTGTATTGATGGCTCCACCCACACATGGCTCCACCCACTGCATCATGCTATACTGACCTAGCCCCACCCACTCAGGGGCGCTATTATAGCCTGATTCTACCTACTCAGAGGGGCTATACTGACCTGATTTCACCCACTGAAAGGCACTGTATTGCCCTAGTTTCATACACTGTGAGGTGCTGGATCACAGTAGGGTCAATGGGGACACTTACTGAAGACCAGCCAAGTCTGGCTGAGCTCCAGGTAAACACGGAAGTCAGTCTGGAATCCAATGTCTGAGATGGTGACATCAGCATCCGACTTCCCCCTCAGCGTGACAAACTCCCAGTAGCAGTGCCAGATGCCTGCAGAGATAGACAGCAGTGAGGGCACTGAGAAACACACACACACATAACATTCACACACACACACACACACACGCATGAACACGCACACATGAGCACACACAAACACACACACACACACACACATACACACATACACACACAAATGCACGCACATACACACACACCATACACGCACACATGCACACACACACCACGCGCACACACACACATGCACATGCACACATACACGCACACACAGACCACACACACTCACACACGCATACACATACAGACTCACACACATACACACCATAAGCCACCATAGCGATAACCCCAAAGATGATGACCCAGAGCAGGAACCCAGCAGTGAAACGCAGCAGCAGAATGAAGATAAGACTGACCACCATGGCTATCACCAGGCCTCTGTGGACACATAACACACACCACATCACATCATTGTGTACAACACACCCCACACCATATCATTGTGTACAACACACACCACACCATATCATTGTGTATAACACACCCCACACCATATGATTGTGTATAACACACCCCACACCATATCATTGTGTACAACACACCCCACACCATATCATTGTGTATAACACACCCCACACCATATCATTGTGTACAACACACCCCACACCATATAATTGTGTATAACACACCCCACATCACATTATTTTGTACAACACACACAATAAAACAATCTGTGTGTCCACAAAGGACAATTCCTTTTCTGAGAAAGAGCACCACTTCATCTCTCCATGTGATTAACGCTCTCTTGTTCACATGGACACACACACACGTGCACGCACACAGGCACACACACACACACACACACACACACACAGAACCATCTGACCCTCAAACACACATACAAAGCGGAGAGCATGACCTTGTATAAAGAAATCACTTACATTAATATCCAGTACCAGGAGCTAGCATAGTCCTCAATGATCTTCATGCCAACCTCTTTGGTATCCAGGAGACCGGTCACACCACTGCAGAGTAGACAGAGCATGCTCAGATGAGCCTCAGTGGGGCCTGTCTGAACGACTGTAGCTGACATTTTATAAAACACAAAACTCTGGTCTCTAAACACTACAGTTTAATAGAAGGCTGTTACATTGCTTTGTTGTGAGACAAAGCAGACAGCACGTAATACGCAATAAACTGTGACATTTGCTCGCTCCTTGGCGTTATTGGTAATGTCATATCAGGCAGTCGTACAGTCTTGACAGACAGATATTGGCCTCTGTGAATACAGGCCACACAGGTAGAAATTTGATACAAGGCCGGGCTCAGACATCGACTTTGCCGGCATTCTCTCTTATCGCCAGAACGTGAACTCGCAGTTTGGTTTTCTGCGTGCATTTGCGTCAGCATTTCAGGCTCATTCACACAGCTGGAGACAACACTGCACTCCAAATGCACCGGAACACTTTGCTAAGCTATCCAGCAAAGACAATAACACACTTATATTATTTTTAATGTTAATAATATGTTTCAACTTTTTTTCTTCACACTTATAGTTAGTGAAAAGTAATGATATATAATTATTTTTAATATCGGTTATGAAAGTAGAACGGTAGGGAGGAATGCTGAGGTGAACATATATGGGAAATATGTTAAACACAAAGGAATACAACTAAATTATATTAAAAATATTTATATCTGTATGCTGGTACCAATGGTTAAGTTATCTGTATTTGAAATACATTTAATGCTCACTTTTCCAACTAATCCCATTGGTCAACTTCAGGAAGAATGAAAACTTACAGAAGAATTGAGCAGGATATAGTGGTTTGTAATAATCTGCACTGAAAACTGCGACTTGATTCTTTTATGATCAAACAAGAACGGTGATTTCGGGAGACGACCTCCTCCGATCAAACCAGCCATCACCCTGTACTCCCCTAGTCTCCTGTCGTCAACAATAACCAGCCCCAGCGCTCTCCGTATTTACAAACGTGTCAGCTTCCTGTGGAGAAAACAAGGAAATGCTAATGGAGAACCTAATGAAACAATTTACCCAATCACTGTTGATTTCTTTAATAGACATCAGCGCTAATTACCCTCCAAACGAGAGCTCCTCTAACAAAATTCCATGTTGGGGCGACGTGCTCCCCCTGCCAATGGGAAGCTAATAGAGGGGGTCTTGTGGCGCTTGGGGATCTGGGTAATGTGTTAGACAGGATGTTAATCTGCTGACAGATAAACACTCTCCATATGCTGCTCAGGCTCGGGCTTATAACGGCCTGCGTCATGTCAGCAGTGGACAAACTGATGCGAAAGAACTCCCGCAATTCCAACTTCCAATTTTCGAAAAAAGAAAAACTTTTCAAAACCAGAGAAAAATAAAATGCTCGCTGACCGTTTTGTTTTGATTTGCCTGTGATAATTTTGCAGTCGGGTGCATCTCTGAGAATAGCACAATCTGATTAGTATTTTTGGCTCTGACTACAAAGTTTCACAAAACCCTAAATATTTTACTAGTGCAGTGCATTTAAAATGTGGGAAAATCTCTGGGGAAATCGCTAAAACTGGCTCGCTTTAAAGAGGGAACACATATTGAGAGTAAGGACAAGATAGAGCAGAGCAGACAAAGCCGAATGCTTCCGGAAGAATCTGTCCTCACTGGGAATGATGAAAAAACTACTGTATGCAAGTTGTTTACAGCTGTAATTTTTCATCTAGTTTTTACATACTTTGCCATTTTATTGGATTTTTAACCTATTTGACATTTTAGTCTATTATGTAGATTACAGTACAATTCCGTTGTCGTAATCATGTTAACTGCTGAAGTGAAACATGGTACGCATGTGAAATAACCACAACAAAATCTCTCTGCCTGTGGAACTTATGAGCGCTAGCTGCTAAGTGATGATTCTTATAAGCAATTATCTATGTGGGTTGTTAAAAAAAAACACAGAGAAAGCTTGCTCTGTCAGGCCACATTTATTGTAAAATACCAAAAATGTAATACCAAAGCTCCTCCGCTCCGATAAACTTGAATAATTTAGCACAGGGGACGGTGGATTGGTATGGGTTGCGGAATGAAGCGGAAAATAAGCCAAAATTCATCTTGATTTTAACTCAGTGCCTGCAGTGTGTCTGTGGTGGAGAGACTCTTACATATTAAACGCTACTGTAAGGCCGGATAATGGAGGCAGCTCCCGTACACTCCAGAGGCAATAACTGAAGCAGTTCCATTTCTGCCTATCTAAATGAGAGGCCAGGGTCACACTTTTTCCAGGCGTCCTCATGAATATCTGTGCCTCGCTCTCATTAGGAAACATAGCCTACTGATTGAAATGGAAAGCAAAAACTAATGGTTTATGATTCATTGTAGTGATTTTACAGCACAGAGAGCCGTGCAGAAGGCAAGGAAAATACTTCTGATTTTACCCATGGGCAACATACGAGCTCAGATTTATTAACTGCATTGCACCTCTTGGTTATGGTAGCCGTTCGGTATGATATTTTCACCCAGCAGTTGTGTATATAATGGTGGGTTTTTAAAGAAAAAAAACTAAAATTCTAACAATTATAGTTGTATTTGTATACATATTCATATGCAAACCTATTACAGAGTTAATGATGGAATGTCAAATACGATGTCAACATGCTAATAAGCAACTGTTTGGTATGATATTTTCACCCAGTAGTTGTGTATACAATGGAGGGTTTTTTAAAGGAAAAAGCAAGCAGTGAACTACAGAAACGTAGCATAATACGTTTATTAACCCTATCCCTAACCCTAACCCATACCTTTTTTGGAAAGATATTGATGTTGCATGTAAACATACTGCATATTGAAGACAGCAGTTTTTTACTCTACTTGTAAGCCTAGTATTAGTAAGTCATACCCTCTCTTAATCAGGGTATGTAAACATTGCACAAATTCTACTTTGAGTCATAATTCCTCTGGAGTCACTTGAGTATTGAAACAAGATATCTTACACAGTATTTGTAATTTTGACATGGCAAACCAGGATGCAAATATATGAGCCATGGATTTCAAATTATCTTGGAGGGAATGCAGTCAGGATTGAACAAAAATTGTTCAATCTCCACCGCTCATATTATGCCTGCATGGAATGATAAGCATTTTCATCTTACAGTATGCATAATGTCAGATCTTCTGCTGAACGGCCATTGCTGTTGCCATGGATAATATTAACTTGGAACAGAGCCTGACATTTGTGAGGTTCAATGCCACATACCAAATTTTTTTTTATTATTTAGGCTCAAAGATTCTATGATGGTGAAGCATGTTGTTTATCACAAAGCGTTCAGTCAAATATAATCATCAAAGTAGTCTGAACATATTAATCTAAATCAAAGTGCTTTCTGGGTTCCATCTAGTTAGACACAAGTTCTAGTTAGGCACAAGAACATATTTTTATGCTGTGATGTAAGGAATCAAAAACGATTGACAGATTTTGTTTGACAGGCAAAATAGCCATATTAAAATTTAAAAAAAAAAAAAAAGTGAATTTCAACAGGGCTTTTCTTCAGATTTCTCTCTCAGACAAACAAAAGCACATTTTCTCACACAATCCCACACACATTTACACATATACATACACACAAATTTATGCACACGCACAAACACACACACATACACAATTTTAAATGGCTGTTAAAACTGAACTCCAGAGCAGTGCCTTGAATGTTGATAAAGCTTTGGCCTTCAAGCATAAACAAGCCTCAACTTGCCAATGTGTGTACTTTCTTTAAGAAGTTGAAAAAACACGTAAACCGATGCAGCTCTTCAGATTTTTCCGGAAGGATCTTTGAATGGATGACGAGCAGGAATATTTTAGCGCACAATTCTGGTGCATTGCGATAGCAATGTGAGCAGGTTGCTAAAAAGGTAACAGCACCATTGTGAAAACATTACATGTTAGCAGAGAGAACAGAGTGTGTCCGGCTACTGATGACTTCTTGCAGTCACACACTGGGGGACACATTAAAATCCCCCCGTGCCCTGGTACAGTCTGTTTATTTTGCTCCTGGGTTAATATTTGTCCCGCTGATAGAATAATGAAAGTGATTTTACAGAAGTGCTAGTGCATTACGGGTGGCCACTAGGGACAAATGAAAGGCTAATGCATAACACATCACTAGAACATGCAACAAAAATGAGGTGGGCGTTAATGGAAATCCAATTCATAATATGGCTATTGCAATACGTGACCATGAGCGCAATGTCAATACTTGGATACAGCAATCATTCCTTTCTATACAGAAAAATATTCAGTGTAAAATCAACTCTCATAGGGTGTGTGGAACCAAATGCACTACTGTAAACCCTTAAGATGATTTAACACAGAATTTGGCTGTATAAAGACCACTGACTTTAAGGGGTGTTCTCAAAAGTCAAAGGCAAACATCTTCCATTGAATTAATGTCGAGATACTTGTCTTTTCCCCCCCTCAAAAGTAGTTTAAAAATTGCAGAAGTAATTTCACATTCCTAGCAGATAGACGTGTTCAATCAAAGCTGGAAGCTACAATTTTCAATAGCAATGGTAGACCCAAGCCTGCCTGCCTGCCAAACACTTGAAAAACTCATCCCCATAAGTGCGGTGAATGTTTTTGACTGTGAGAATATAAAGCGCAGAATCTGCTGCCTTCTTTCAAAGGCCTGGACCTGTGTCATTCAAGCTGGTAAACTGGTGCTGTACTTTTAATTGTTGTAGTAATTGGCAAGTATAGCCCTGTGTACAATTATACTGCAATGTTGCTTGCTATAGCATTAAATAAAAAATAATAAGAGCCTACTTTATAATAATAATATAATAATAATAATAAGCCTACTTCATTTTAGTCTAACCTCAGCTTGTGTTAGTTTTAGTCTTTCTCCCGTCTATGTTAATATTTGTCTAACTTTAGTCCCTGTTATTTTTAGTCTCACTTTAGGACCCATAATTTGTAATCTAATTTCAGACCATGTTAGTTTTAGTCTTAATTAAACTAACGTTATTTTTACTCTGTTAATTTGTCCCACTTCAGACAATGCTAATTTGATCTCAGATTAATTAAACCCATGCGAGTCTAGTACTTCCTAGCCTGTATCTGAGGAAAGCTGAGAGATGCAGCCCTCTTGCGTGCGCGTGTTGCCGCGGGGAGGACCTACTTGGCGGCATCTCGGAGTTCGGTCACGCTCCTGGTCTGACCCAGCACATCCTTGAATGCGGTTTTGTTGGCGACAGTCAGCGTCCCGTTTCTGGTGATGAAATCAGGGAAGCAGCGCTGTAGAACTGAGGGGAATGAAACACACACACACACACACACACACACATCAGGGACAGGTTTAGTTCAGCATCATCACAGTCAAGAACAGCAACAGCATTTAGCATGACATTCTCCTTGTGTTTCCGCATTTGACATGCTTCACAAGAGAGGGGTGGAGTCACTAATCAATAGGAACATGGCAGGTGTGTGATCAGTGCTCCTAAGTCATGACTGGGGCGAGACTGTGCTGGATGCCCTCACCACAATACGCATTCCCGTACGCGTACTTCCCAGTTCAGGAATAAACCCCCCTTTAGACTGTCCTTTAGAGAGAGCTGTCAGTACATGAGCGCATTGGGTGATACTGGAGGATGCACAGTACACCATCAAACACAACTTTCAACAAAGATTTCTATAACACACATATAATACAAGCATACCCATATGCAAGAGGTCTGTAAAAATCATATATGATCATACTTGCAAAGTTTTGTAAAAATCATATATGTTGATTAGTATTATATTATAGTATTATATTACATATTCTTATACAATATTCTTTACAATTCTTATAAAGCTTTTTATAGGGAGTACCATGTATGTTAGGGAACTATTTAATTTGAGTCTGAAATGTATATGCTAGTTTTGTAGATGGCATATGTGATTTTTATAGGATTTGTACAGAGCTTTTGCACATGGGTACAGTATAAGAAACTTATGTGCATGCTGGGATACACACACACACACACATGTAGAGATGTACGGTACACACGCAAACACACAAATGGTTCACACACACAGACATATACACATAACATTCACAGTGCTGACATATAAATTTGCACAAACACACACAGACACTCACACACACACACACACACACACACACACACACACACACACACATTCACTTACACGGCCTACTTGGCACGATCATGGAGGGACAGTCCTCGTCTCGCAGAACTTGGGCCACAGTCTGTAATGAATAAGCGGGACAGTTCAGATAGCATCTTCAGAGGCAGGTCATTCCTCCGATATGCCTCATTTGTTCTGAAATGAGTCCAGTTTCTTACAGAGCACAACACTATTATCTAGGAGTGCCAGAGCATAAGAAGCCATTTCACCCACTGACTGGAGCGGCATCACCTCTATATGTTAGTGCAGGGACTATAGGCAGCTTTAAAATAAGGTCCCATTGGTCGTTTCATCTCTTCTCCCCCAAAGATAACTGGAAAAGACAGAGAGGAATCATATAGAGGAATCTCAGTATAATACTGACATCAGATGCAGTCAGTGTGAAACAGAGACACCGTCTGGAGTGACCACACTTCCCAGGAGGATTCTGGGAGTGCAGAGGCAGTGCCGGAAGTCTCCCCAGAACATAGCAGACCCCCCCACCCCCCCCGGCTACTCTTAGTCCCACTCTATACTGGGCTCTCCGTCTGCCTCCGTATTTGCGTGTGGGAGTGGACAGCACCCAATGACTCAGCTCTCCGCCTGGCCACCTCACGCCTGTATCACATCGCCCGTCTGCGCCATCGTGCCTAGAGCTCGGCGACAATGCAGGCGACAAAGCCGGCGCCGGCACACCTCCGCGTTCCGCCGCCTGAGCGCCCACGGGGGCCGTCCCACGTGTCATCCTTCCGCTGTAGCACACGCGTGTGCCCCGTGACCATCTCGGAAACCCATACACAGGCATACTGCTTGGCAGTCATACTGTGAATGTTGTGTGTGTGTGTGTCTGTATGTGTGTACCATCTGGTGCAGAACCCACTTCCGGAACCTTCCGGAATTACTGCCTCTGACAGTCACTGGCTGTGGCCAGACGGAGAAGAACACAGACAGAGGGGATTCTTATCGGCGTGCAAAAATCACAGCCTCTGTGCTATTAGCACCACAGCACTCACCTAAAGAACGAACAGACAAAGAGTTTGGGGGTTTAGGAGAGAGAAAGGACGGGAGGGTTTTATCACGCCTCTGTTCAGAGTGAAACATCCGTGGCAGATTCTTCAACAGCAGAAAAAAAGGAGAGGCCAATTTGGCATGGATAAAGGCTGCTGTAAAAACCTTTTAAGTCTGCGTGCTCGCCACGCGAACCTCAGGAGCGAAGGGCTTTTAATGGATTCTGAGGCTTTTCTCTGGAAAACTTTTTTGTAAACTTTAGGGAAAAAAAGAGAGAATCATTTGGCTTTCTGGATGTTATCCCTTTGACTGGCACATCACATTAGCGCAAGGAGATTTTTCTCAGTAGGCTCAGAAAATGGCGAGGTGTTGATGCGCGCACACCTTCGACAAAGCAGTTATCTAGTTTTGCGCGACTTTGGGATTGACGCGATGTTCTAACACAATCGGAATGAAACGTTCAAATATACAGCCGTGTGATTTAGTAAAAAAACCTTTGATTGACACGTTCCCGCTTGGACTAACTGTGACACAGAAACACCTAATCCACAAGTAATGCAGTACAAAAATGGTGGTGTACATTTAACACCCTATGGTGTTTATATGAGTCTGTGCACTCATATAAACACCCTGGGGTGTTAAATGTACACCAGCAGCGTTAAATTGACATGTTTGCTGTGTAGGCCCACACGCTCAAGAGAATAACATGTGACACAAATCCAAATACCTTTCTGGGATTGTCAAAGCCCGGTTTGCAGAACTGCCGGTAGTATTCCCAGTAGCTTCTGTTGGATCGGTAGTTATATTGCATGTCTGAGTAGGTAGCAAACCTGTCCGGGCACTTGGAGACACACAGCTAGGAATAATAAAACATTTATAACGAGTCAATAAGCTGATAATAATAAGTATATAAACACCATATGAAATGAGTAGCATGATTAAAAAATATATATATTTAAATTTAAATTCTTACCTGAGTGGTTGGGCACTGCAGGTTAATGAGGACTGCAGGACTGGCACATTTTAACATGTTAAAGTAGAACAATATGGCTTTCTTTCTGAGGAGAGAAAAAATACACATCTTTTAAATACAACTGCCTGCGAATGTATGCATTGGACAAGAAGAGAAATAAACAATCAGCCTTTTTTGGATTTGTTACAAAGCAGTCACTGAATCAGCCAAAGACAAGACTGAAAATCAGTTTTTTTTTTTTATTAAAGAATTGAACTTTTACCAGTTCTTGCCAATAGATGTCAGTAAAGAATGTAGGCTGCACAGAGCTCTTACAAAGCCTAAAGCATGAATCTGCCTGAAATACACACATGAGGCAATGTGAAGCTAACGGTTTTTATTGGATGCCACATGACACTATTACATTCTACCTGGCACATAGGTAGATATCTGCATGCGTACACCAAACAGTAATACTTGGGGGGGGGGGGGGGGCAAAAGCAAACTCCTCATGAGATAATATAACGGTTGAATATTTCACCACAGGCTTGGCGTGGTTATGTATGAGCTGCTCGTGCAAAACACAAATAGCTTTTCTGGCTGTTCTGGCTGTTCTGGCACTGGCAGTCTTTCCTGGCTCCAAAATAAAGAAACAAAAAAGGAACGAGCTTGAGCATCGCAAACGCAGCGACCTCCTCCAGCCGTGGTGCTGCATCACCCAAAGCCCGTCCATCACTACATTAATCAGAGGACAGGCGCCATAGTTACACTTTAGGTCACATGCTCAGAACCAACTAAAAAGGCAGGTGTGAAGGCCGATAGAGAAACAGGTGCATTGATCTGTGTTAATCAAGTTCCTTACATCGTTCAAATAATTAGCAATGAGTAATTAGTGAGGGATTCAGCTTCTCACGTGTGCTTGCCCCGTATGTCAGACTGCAGTCCTGGAGGGCCGCAGGGTCTGTCGGTGACTCTTTTAAGTCAATGGTAGGCTGGAGTCCACAAAAATCTGTTTCCAAGGCCAAATGCTTATTGACTTTGTGGAAAAACCACAAAAACCGGCAAACACTGCAGCCCCCCCCCAAGAACGGAGCCTGCGTTACTGTAGAGATCTGAGGTTATGGTAAATATGCCTGTTTCTACCAACTGAATCATGTGTCCCTGAATCAATGGCAAGCCCTTTTCATATCCTCATCGATGGGATTTCCCATCACAACGGGTTCAAAGCCGCTCGGAATGACGTCGAGGTCTGTGACGAACGCTTGCATGAAAACATTGCAAGGTTCTTTGTGTTTCTTTCACACTGAATTTCCATTTAAAATCAATATAAACACATCGATGAACCTAGTGGACTTGTTTCAGATCAGCACATTCAGAGGATCGTATGGAGATTCTTAAGGAGAGGTGATCGAGGGGTCAGTTAAATTAAAACAGACCTACTGTTCTGCACCTCCTTATCACTAACATGGAAAAACTGCTGGATCTGCTGTTTTAGATCATAGAGGGCAAAAAATATATATTTTTACATATTTGTAGATTTATGTTATAATCTACAAGCCTACCCTAATAGCTTTCCCTAAGAACCATTAGTTGCAGTAATCAGATTCAGGTCCATCATCTTGCAGATTCCAATGTAAATATAAATATGAAGCTGTCCTTTGGATATTACTGTTAACTAATTGCAGGCTATTACCTCTTGCAATGGCGAGACACTCTAATTAGACTTTACATATTAGTTCTGTGTGGCCAGTTCTAAACAGTCCCCATATTGCAGTTACAATTTGCCATTTTAAATAATAAGGGATCTTCACGTTGGTTTACAACAACATCTTTGAACGGGCATGTCTGGGTTATGCCACGAGCACTGTGTGAGTGGCGTTTGCCTCTGGGCTATCTCCACCTGGGATCTTTCTCAGTCAACAAGGCACATATTACACTAAATTATGGCCCTATGGTCTCTATCTTTACTGGAATATCAATCCTTTCTGTCGCTGCCATGGGGGTTTTATTTAACGGAACGGTAGCCCAACCCCGACTCATTATGCAGGGACAAAGGTATCCATCAAAGTAATGGGATTCCTTTTTAACGTAATTACCCAAGGTGATTTTTTTTGGGGGGGGGGTTGCAAGCATTACCAAGTTGAAGATCTGCACAGTATCTCTATCACTTGTGCCTCATAAATAATAAGCTGCCATCTTCCAACAGGCTCCTAAAGAGCTCCGCAAATGGCTTCATATTCTTTTCATGATCATTCTTTATGAGAAATTAGATATGAATGAACAGAGGAGAGAAATCCTATTCCAGGGGGAACTTTGAAAACCTTGAAACATTTTGTGACCTCTTCAGTATGACGAAGCTCAAAGTTCTATGTGACACCGAGCTTAACACGACTGAATACATTACATTACATTACATTATAGGCATTTAGCAGACGCTCTTATCCAGAGCGACTTACACAGCATTTTTTTTGCATTTATACATAGTATCCATTTACAGCTGGATATATACTGAAGCAATTCAGGTGAAGTACCTTGCTCAGGGGTACAACGGCAGTGTCCTACATGGGATTCGAACCTGCGACCTTTTGGTTACAAACACAGTTCCTTAACCACTGTACTACACTGCCGCCCCGGCTGTACTGTAGTTGTGTGTATTGATACAATATTGACATTGTGGATAAACCTATAAGGACACACCATATCCTCAAAAGCTCTTGTTTCTACACAAACCCGGGTCGTAATCCTTTAAGCTTCTGAGAACACCACCAGCACGTCATTATTAACCTCACAAATGGATAAGCTTCCTCAGACTCATTACACTGGGGCTAAATACAAATCATTATCATTCACTCGCAGCTGGCGAAGTGATCAAGTCTCAATGTCACCAAGGTTACGCACTGTCAATCAGGTTTCAACCGTTAACCTGTACAGTGTGTGCATGCGAACTGCGCAACCTTAAATGCACAGATGGCTGTGACTCAATACAACAAATGCAACGACAGTAACGATAATAGTAACAATAATCATCATCGTCATCATCATCGCCATAATCCTCGCGTCATCATCATCATTATTTTGCGTGCATTTCATGAATCGTTTGTCTGCGTAGAGCCCATTCGACCATTAAATAGAAGAACACTAAATGCATAGTAATTCACGGTAGCAAAAAAAACGTACAATATTACAAGCACTGCAACAGCAGTGGGAATCGATAGGAATCGATAGCAAAGACGCTGACATTAAGCCAACCTCTACCTCCCCACTCCTCACTCACAGCGAGGTTCCCCGCAGTACTCTCCACGTGCCGTGCCTTAAATAACCCTGAAGACAGGAGCGGTTTTAACAAAGCTTCTGTCGAAAAATGTGAGAAACGACCTTTCAACACCAGGATAATTACACAAGGAAAGAAATTAGCTTAACCCAAAATACTCCCAAACAGGCCTAATCCATTGTAAGTATGCAGCATATCAGATACCTGTCACACATTTCTGAGGGCTACCACTGGCTCGAGCAATGGGATATTTAAACAATATTTGTGAATGTTGCAAGCTCCTGTGCACTTGCAATGGATTAGTCCTATTTCAATGGTTTTTCTATGTCAGAAATATTTGGCAGAAAGAGGCTGAATCCCTGAACACTGAGGGCTCTTGGTGTGGTACTTAAAGCTTGTTCCTTGCCGCTGTTCCCCTGTGTCCAGTTAGAGGTTCCAAGTTTTCAGATCTTCATTTAATAAGCTTTACCAAACCTTTGCAAACAAGAGGGACTGAGGGCACTTAAGCTGAGCATATGACTAAGTGCACAGTAAACATATTGGTGTTTTCCAGAAGTGTCCATTCAGATTAAGGGTTGCTCCCAAGAGAATTAAGTGAAAATTTGGCCAGAACATTGCATTTTGGAGCAGTGGCTGTTTTGACTGCAAAGTGGACGGCATTATCCAACACAATCAGACACACGATTAACCAGTGTCACTGCATGCAGAGAATGATCAGCGATTTACAGCAAACTGGGATGAAAATAGCTATAAATCTATAACCATCTCAAGATGGATTACTCACGCATTGGGGGTTCCCTTCTGCCCGCAAAACTGGCCGTTACTGTCCGTGGGGTACACCACCTTTCTCGGGTCCCCATGAATCCAGGCTGAAAAGAGAAAGAGGCTGCTATTAGTTTGTTTATTTGTTAGTTTTTTTTGGGCGGCATTAAGCTTGTATTGATTCTGTGATATTGTCAGCCGTGATTAATAGCAATACTTCGTTTTTATGAATGAGAGTGTCCTCCTAATAATTACATCTTAGTCTAAGCTCTGCTAGGAGCGAGAGAGAAAGAGAGAGACAGAGAGAGAGCGTGAGAGAGGATTGATTTCTTCCACAGGTCGGCCATTTTGTAATGAAATCACTCTTGTGATGAGGTCACTCATCTCAGAGATGGACTGTTCGGTTTGTAGACTCTACCAAAGACACCATATATTTTGATTTTAAACACTGTCAAACTACTGTGTATGGTCCCAGGATAATATGTAGATATATTAATTATGTAAGTGAGACTGCCTCTTAAATAAGAAGTAGACAATCTGTGTAACTACAAAGTAATTACAGTCTAACTACCATGTTATAAATGTCATGTATCTAAACACAGTTATTGCACCTACTGTGAAACATGGCTAAACTAATTCACATTAACTGAGTAATCATAGCTCTACAGTACCCTTAACTGAACTGCCTATCTAAACTCTACCCTGTACCAAAACCTTTATGTAAATATACAAATTAAATAGCACTTTCTATCAAATGTACTCTAAATGTACCTTAAATGAAAAGTTTGGTGTTTAGCATGATAAGCCCTGGTAAAAGGTTATTTACGATCGTATACAACAGTCCATATCAACATTTTGACAAACTTTGCAGTCTTGAGATATATTGTTTATTGCTCATGTCACAGCTAACTTACACAATGTATCTGGATCGACATATAGAAAATCCTTCAAAAAACACCATAAACTCTCGTTTTCAAAGTGGTCACTGGTGTCCGGCTTGTATAGACACCAAAGGAGGTTTAGATATACATCCGCAGCTCTTCTTCTTCTACGGTAGAATTCAAACTCAGCCAAGACCTCTCAAAATTTCAAGCAGAAGTTTACAAACGTATGGCTGTACGGCGACTGAAAATAGTTCTATAAATCTTTAAATGGTAAATATATCTCAAGACTGCAGTTTGTCAAAATATTGATATGGACCGTTGTATATGATCGTAGATAACCTTTTAACAGGGCTTATAATACTAAATACCAAACTTCTCCTTTAAATACTTACCTACAATATAATGTCATAACAGCCTTTACCAAGGTTTATATCTGTGAAAATTATGTACTGTAGTCACATGACCTGTCTTAATGTCTTAATGTTTCATGAATTCGAGAAAAAGGTGCATGTGTGTGAGCGTGTGTGTGTGTGTGTGTGTGTGTGCGTGTGTGTGTGTGTGTGTGTGTGCACACACGTGTGTGTGCGTGTGTGTGTGCGTGTGTGTGTGTGCATGCGCACGTGCGCGTGTGTGTGTGTGTGGTAAGGGAAGGCCCATGACAGGTGCTGACATGCTGCTCTGCCACTAGGAACAGGCTGGGCCTCAGTGCCAGGCCTCCAGAATCTGTCAGCTCTTCGGCCCCAAGGAGCAGCGCTTCTGTCAGCCTCCCTCCCTCCCTCCCAACAACCCCCTTGCCTCTCCCTCCCAACAACCCCCCAGCCTCTCTGCCAGCTCCGACATGAGAGAGAGAGAGAGAGACAGAGAGAGAGAGAGAGAGAGAGAGAGAGAAAGAGAGAGAAAGAGAGAGAGAGAGAGAAAGAGAGAGAAAGAGAGAGAGAGAGAGAAAGAGAGAAAGAGAGAAAGAGGGAGAGAAAAATACAACAGAAAGAGAGGGAGAGACTTTAACTATTGATGTTCCTATATCATCAAAGAGAGAGGGAGAGAGAGAGAGAAAGAGAGTGAGAGAGAGAAGGTGAGAGAAAGAGAGAGTGAGAGAAATAAAGAGGGAAAGAGAAAGGAAGAAAGAGAGTGAGAGAGAGGAAGAGAGAAAAAAGAAAGAGTGAGAAAGTGAGAGAGGGAGCGAGCGAGATCCATGTGGGGGGGGTGAATATGTCGCTCAGCCTGCTGCTGGTCGGCTGGCGGTGATGATGTCATCAGTGCCAAGGGGAAAGAGCATCTGCCACGGCGGTTAATGGGCACTCGGGCGGGTGGCAAGAGAACATAAGGGGCTGTGTGTCTGTAGGCAGGCTGGTGGCTTGCACAGGTCCGCTTTTAGATTTACGCACTTGAGGGGGAGATGTGCTCAGAGCAGCGGACAGATCATCCACAGCTACGTTAGAGAGACGAGGGCGTGAGACATCCTGAGAGGAGGTATCTGAGTGTCCCGCGCTCGTGCGCTTACAGTAAGAGCTGTGTCGCTAGGAGCGTCATCGATTTACATTCCATTAAGCAGGTAAAAATGTTCCCGGTTTCAAATTCTGTGTTTTACGTCGCGTTTTGTGAGAGTAAATTAGTTTTTCGGCTGTTGAATGGAGCACATGTGCACTCTTTGTGATGCTGGTACTGATACTGTTTTTTCCAACGTTCCTCTTTTGAAACCTTAAGGCTCAACCATTATGAACAGTTCTGGCTGTTTAAAAAAAATCTGTCACAGGTTGCCGTGAACACACAGTGAATGACAAGCTATCACTCTGCACTGTTACAGGTCCGTCTCTTCACTCCCTCTCCTAAGAACAGCTACCTAGCAAAAGAACATGGTTCTTACAGCACTGGACAAACAAGATAAGCAATTGCCCAAGGAAGGCTTTCATTTATCGGGTAATCTACCTCCAAATTAAACATGTCAGCTCATTAATAGCAGTCATTAAAAGAAAAAAAATTACTGCTATTAATTGTCGGCCTTAATGGGTGAGAAAACGTGAGTAAAAAAAATGAACTCAATTGTGTGAAAGGCTGTCTGCCCCGTGGAGGGGATACGCCTGTCAGGGACCCAGCGTGGGGCAAGTACGCCGTCCCGGCTGAGATCTCTCTGTTTGGCTGGAGCCCTCTGAAGAGGCAGGCGACACGGGGGCAACAGCAAACGGGGGCAACAGCAAACGGGTGAAGCGTAGGCAGGGATTCCATTATTCATTCAATTGTTCTGGTGATATCGCCTGCTATTGTTAGTCTGCTCAAAGCACTTTCTAAAATCGTTAATTAACAATCGTGGTGCATTGTGGGTAACCATTCGATTTGCCTGTATCAGGAATGCTGCTAAATGAATTCAATTCAGTTGCAGCAATTTAAGTCTCTCATTAATCCAGCTTTCTGCAAAATGAAACTGGGCCCACGGTTGAAAACTCCATCCTTTATCTCTGTCAGACTTTACACTTTAATCTTGGTTCAAATAAAACAAAATTACTGGAAAATATTCCAATTCTTAATCTAAGACATTTTGCTGTTGACTCTTTTCTTGCTCTTAAGCAGCAGGGCCCCATCCGGCGTGGTGCAAAATGTTAAACATGGAAAATAAAGTTCAAAGGAATACAAAAACGAACCCAATTTTCATCAAAGGCTTAATCAACTTGAGCTGATAAGATTTTGCAGGCCTCCAATAACAAGCCAGTCCCAGACGCAGAGCAGCGACGCTCCTTCATGTTGTAATCTGAAAAGCCTTACATTCACTTAGACATTCATGCAGAACAGCCAGCGGCTCACCGAGAAGAACATTAGCAAGCCTCTCTGTGTGACAAAGAATCACATTTACGGTTCTAAATGACACAACTCTATTTCCATAGCAATCGCAACATTCATATGTGTGTGCTTGTGTGTGTGTGTGTGTGTGTGTGTGTGTGTGTGCTTGTGTGTGTGTGTGGTTCGGTTCACTCTATATGGATGTAAACACCCTCAAATGAAAGCTGACAGTCTTCTTTTTAACCTCATATTAATTGTTTCATTTAAAATTCAATATATATATATATATATATATATACACAGTATATACTGTATATATATATATATATATATATATATATAGAGAGAGAGAGAGAGAGAGAGAGAGAGAGAGAGAGAGACAGGTGACAAATTAAAGGAAAAACCCCTAAAGTGAGTGGGGTCCATTGGCTCTGTTATGCTGTGGGGGGCATTTTCCTGGCATGGTTTGGGTCCACTTGTCCACTTAGAGGGAAGGGTCACTGTACATCAATACAAAGTTATTCTGAGTGATCACCTTTGTCCTGTGATGAAGCATTTATATCCTGATGGGAGTGGTCTCTTCCAGGATGACAGGGCACGAGGGGTCACTGAATGGTTTGATGAGTATGAAAATGATATGCTATGGCCTTTGCCGTCACCAGATCCCTATGGGAGATGAACACCTATGGGAGATTTTGGACTGAAGTGTTAGACAACGCTCTCCACCACCATCATCAAAACACCAAATTAGGATATCTTTTGGAAGAATGGTGTTCCATCCCACCAACAGAGTTCCAGAGACTAGAATCTATGCTGGACTAGAGGTAGAATCTTAAGGCGCATTGAAGCTGTTCTGGCAGCTCATGGTGGCCCAACACCTTACTAAGACACGTTATGTTGGTTTTTCCTTTAATTTGTCACCCATCTGTATATATATATATATGTGTATATGTATATATGTATATATATATACTTCCAGGGTTGAGCCTTACTTTTTATGTATTTTAGCATTTTTACAACATATAAAATAACCATCAACCGCAACATATTCATGTTAGAGGAATGCTTCCTGTTAAACATTTGTCGGTGATGTCAGGTTGACCTGAGTGGGTGCCCACATATTGTAGAGTAAATGGAGAAAAAGGGTCTCTCTGATTTTCTAAAACTGTTCTTTTCAAAACGCTGTACTGAACGGATGCCCTGTGTACACCCAAATCTCTGCACTGTTTACTCAGACAAACAGTGAATATGCTTAAACTGTAACTCTGACCACTGCTTTTAAGAGCCAACAAAAACTATTCTATCTGTTCTATTTCTATGCTTTCTATCTTCCAGGCTTAGATGCTTGATACATTTCAAGGGGGTCGTGGAGGGAGGGGGGTGTGCACGGGGGGGGGGATGATGTCATTGCTGATTTCATGTTTTGTCCTGTCTGGCGGGGAACTTGGGAAGGGGAGGGGGGGGTTACTAATGGAATGACATCACTCGGACGTGCCAGCGGGTTGTGGAACCATCTAAGCCTTGGCAGTAAGTGCTCCACGCGAAAGTGCAATTACGGCCGGCTCCTCCAGAATGAACGCATGCTTACAAATGAAACTGGATCATGCCCCGCAAATAAAAAAAATGGTTTGATTAGAGGGATGACTCACCTGAGTCGTATTCAAACCTCTTGCCAAGGCAAGCTGAGACGACCGTAAATATTTAGAGGCATTTTGCCCCTCCCCCGGTGAGTTTAATGTTCATTGTGTTTTATTCAGACCCCCCCCATTTCATGAGACGGAAGCCACAGTAAAACTTGAAATGCTTCGACAGTTAAGAGAAAATGCCCTTATTGATGATGAGAAGCTAGCCTGTATGAGGTGATGTTATCAGCTTTTCAAAGCAAATAAATTTTTTCCTTGGTACAAACGGAAATGTGTGACAAGCTAATGTTTTACTGCGCATCAATCAACTAGAGGGCTCTAGAGCCCCCTGATTCCCTGTCCGCACATTGTTTTTGCATTTCAAACGGAATCAGCGGTCGGCGATTAAGGGGGATCTGACATCACAGCCTCCAGCAGTGTGGAGTTTTCGGTTTTCGGCCTCGCCAGTGCCCCCCCAGTGGACAGCGTGTTACGCAGGTCCGAAGCGGGTCACGCGGGTTTACCGTGCACCCGCGCCTATAGAACAACCTCCCGAAGGAGTCCCACACCTCTCAAGACGGGCTTCCGGACACGCGAAAACAGCCACGCCTCGTTTCCCGCCACACGCATGCGGGTTTTCCACAAGGGGCAGTGCTGAGTAAAAGCCGTGCTTTGACGTGGGAAAGTTTCGGGGTATAAAATATTCAGGGCTGCGATGAACGCAGCTGCTCTCCGCCTCCGCGCGTCTCGGCTCGCGAGCTACTCCTTCTTTTACCCTTTCTTCTTCTATTGTGTTCTGCGCCTTTTTTCATCTGTAGAAGTCCTCCTCGTCTTTCGCTCGGAGGCACGGTTGTTAAAGCCTCGACTGCGCGCTCTTTCATCTGCTTCACTCAGTTACTCTCCACCGCACAACTTTTCAACATTCTAAAGAATTACCGGCGGAATACCGTCTGGGGTAATTGGAGCTCATTGGAGCCCGTCGCGGAAGTTGGGAGATTGTGTCACTCTGTAATTCTTGCGGTTTAAGATTCCATGGGTAACAAATGAACACGACGCACAATTTTTTTTTTGGGTCAATTAAATGGGGCAGAGAGCGATTCTCTGAAACACAATCGATACTGCGCTGGACTTTTTAAAGTTTTAAATAGATTTTCTATTCAGCGTTTGAAATGGCTTGAAGGTTTCCCTCATCAATAAGCGTTTCGAAGCCAAGAATGGGAGAGGTGTTGAGCGCGGACGGCCCGAACGCGCGTCAGAGGGCCTTACGTGCATGATGGCGTGGCATGTCGAAACATGCGCCTTTTCTGAGTAAACAATTTCCAATCACCAGCCCCAGGTGCACCTTAACTAATAAAGTCACACCTGCTATAGTTGGAGTAACGGACTCTCATGATCACCGCAGAGTGCTAGCTCCATTTTTCAGACTCCCCCACACTCCACATAGCTCACATGCTCCAGTGTAGAACTCATGAGGTGAGAAGACAGGCCCAGTGTCTCAGATGTGTGTTCTATATTTTTTTAACTGATATAGGGGTATGTCACAAAGCAGGGTTTGCTTGAGTTAGCTTGATAACCACACTGAGTAAAACCCAGAAAAGCTCTTTTTACTTCAGTCCATGTTCCCGATTTGGGAGGGTTCTCAGTGCAGTTATGCTCAGTAACTCAGTAATTCTGCTTTGTGAAATAACTCCATGATGTGGTTAGGTTGGGAACCAAAAATAAGTGTACGTGTAATCTAAAGGTCACATTTTCAGCTCTAGGAGGTACAAAGCAAGGTGTATAACAAAAATCCAGCCCCAACAAATTCAAGGAGAGAAGTGAAAATAATAATATTGCCCTGCAGTTACCCCCTGGCCATGGGGCTTGGGTGGCCATGAATGAGACATCGCCGCAGATTGGTCCCGCTATGAGAGGCTGTCTGATGAAACGTGTGGTAAACTCTACTCACCCACGGTGCCCAGGGCGATGTAGCCGAGGATGACGATGATGAAGAGCACACAGCACAGCACGTCAGTGCAGCTCCTGCAGGGGGGGACAGAATAGAGATTCAGCGTTAGCTGCACACCGCACTCTTTATTAAACGCAATGCGGTTAACCTTCAGGAAGACAGGTCCATATGTGCGGGTCATGTGATGTAGTAGGGAAGGGCATCTGCGTATCGACGGGTCAGTGCTGGCAAGCTCTGAGATTACAATACCGAGACCTTTCAAAAACATGGATCAGGCCAGCATTAAAGCTCATTCTCATTAATGTGCTGGCCAGAGAGAGGGGGGGGGCATTCTTTTAGCATCTTAATAATTATTTAACCATAAGTTTACCCCCCCCCCCCTTGCCTTTTTTCTTTTCTCCAAGTTTGGAATGAGTGGTTTTTGTCCTCTCAGTTTGGGAGAGCGAAGCCAGGCATATGTTCTCCTCCAAAAGCTCGTTTCTGGCAGCTGCCACTTCTGTTCCTTCTCCAGGCCAAGAACTGGGCTGTACCATCATTACTATGGGTGTGGGGGGTAAACTTCATGCACAGCTGGTGCAGCTAGACAGGTGCCCAACTAACCAGAGGAGCTACTCTTGCACAACCCATCCAACTAAAATCCTGTCTTCCAGGGCAATGCTAAGGGCCATTATTCAGCACTGGCAGAGTCAGAATTTAATACCAGGCTTTGTGGCGCATCAGTAAAACTCAGCATACTAGCAAAATGAGCCACAGCCACTATCAATGCTGGCACTACATTCTTTACTGAGACTATTGTGGCTCCACACTGGAAATGTGGAATTATCTCACAAAAGAGCATATGCTATCTGAGGATATAAACATTTATGCAAGTATCTCAAAGTTGGAATGAACACAGGAATGAACACAGTAATGAACACAGTAATGAACACAGTAATGAACACAGGAATGAACACAGTAATGAACACAGTAATGAACACAGGAATGAACACAGTAATGAACACAGTAATGAACACAGTAATGAACACAGGAATGAACACAGTAATGAACACAGTACGATGTCCAACTGAATGAACACAGTACGATGTCCAACTGAATGAACACAGTACGATGTCCAACTGAATGAACACAGTACGATGTCCAACTGAATGAACACAGTAATGAACACAGTACGATGTCCAACTGAATGAACACAGTAATGAACACAGTACGATGTCCAACTGAATGAACACAGTACGATGTCCAACTGAATGAACACAGTACGATGTCCAACTGAATGAACACAGTACGATGTCCAACTGAATGAACACAGTACGATGTCCAACTGAATGAACACAGTACGATGTCCAACTGAATGAACACAGTAATGAACACAGTACGATGTCCAACTGAGTGAACACAGTACGATGTCCAACTGAGTGAACACAGTACGATGTCCAACTGAATGAACACAGTACGATGTCCAACTGAATGAACACAGTACGATGTCCAACTGAATGAACACAGTAATGAACACAGTACGATGTCCAACTGAATGAACACAGTACGATGTCCAACTGAATGAACACAGTACGATGTCCAACTGAGTAGAAACTTCCCATGGTAATGAGTAAATGCTGAGAATTTCCAGTGACATTAGGGAATCATTTTAGCATTTCCTCTACAAACACTTCTCATAATTCCACAAACGCAAAGAGAAGACAGAGAGGAACCCAGACTTTGCGAAGTTTGAGATGAAAAACGTTAACCTCAGCAATCTGTTTTGAGTTCCCACACAGACTCCGCCCCCCCATCCCCCCCCTCCTGTTGCCTGGGAGGGAGCCGCCTGGATTCTTCAACGCTTCGGTGATCAGGATTCTCCTCGTGTCTGGCGTGTCTGGAGGATCGAGTCTTTTCGGCAACCGAGGGGGAGGGTTTTTCTGTAGGAGCGGTGTGAGCGGCAGATTGCCTTGAGGAAGACTTCTTATCTTACAGCTCTCTGAGGAACTGTCAATCCGTTCCCGACCGAGCCCTTCCACACAGGCTCCAATGCGACGTTCCTCTCTCTTCTCTTCAAAAACAGCACAGGCCCAGAAAAATATCTAACCTCCTGGAGTCCAGGGAACTCCTCACGAGACCTCTGCCCCCTTTAAACAAACAGCAAATATGGCCGACTGCGTACCATCGGTCTGATAGACCGTTCCCTCTATGCCCTCATCGAACACAGCTCTCCTTTACAGTACCTCAGCATTACCACAAAGCCACGAGTACTGCAGCAACAGTAACATTATTATTATTATTATTATTATTAATAATAATAAACCTTTATTTAACCAGGCAGGTCGCTTAAGAACAAATTCTTATTCAGGCCTCGTTTATTAGCCTGAGTTTATTTGGCTCTTGTCGTTCTCATACGGCTTATCCTTCGTAATCAGTTTCCTTTCCGTTAGCAGTTATTGTTTCCCAAACTATTTTTGGGCCTGAATTGTAAGAAAATGATTTGCATACTAATTGTATTTCGATTTAACACACATAATAGATTCTTGAAATAGTTTTCTCAAAATCTTTCTTTGTAACTTTTTTGTTTGTTTGTAATTGCGCTTGTGTTGCAAATCCCCCTAGATAAACAGTGAATAACCCAGCAAAAAAAATCCCACATTATTTTACCTTCGCCGTAACCTTGCGGTAAAAAGATAACGGCACAGCAGTCTCTGAGATTCTGAGGGAATATTCTGGGTTTTCTGGGAAGAACATATGCAGATAAGTGCTGCACAATCATAATTACTGTCAACTATATTTAGCTGTTTACCAGAATTGTGAGCCTATGTTTATGCAGACATGAAGTAAACAAATAAAATAAGATTGTTTAGCACTGTGTTCTCCGCTAATGTTCATGCCTGTCAAAGAGCCAATGTTCTGATTTTATTCCGAGTCTCTTGTGTGCACTTCCACGCAGTATAATGCCAGCACAACAACCCCCATACCCCACCAAAGACACACATATTATATTTATTAAATGAATTCAAATCTTCAGTTGAAATTGTGTATCCACAGTTATTATTTGCATACTGGAGTGAGCATTTGCATACTCATTAAAGTCCATTCCTCTAAATTATGACCAGGAATTATGAGTGAACATATCTAATATTCCTACCTGACCGTAGCAGACCCATAAAAGAACATTTCACCCCTCTTTTATTGAATCATAAAGAGAATCCTGCATTAGTTGCCATATTTTATTCAGAATAAGCAGCTTATACAGTCCCATGTAGCTGAATTTAAAAAAAATATATACAGTATGTATTTAATACATGTTTTTAAGTATGCATGTAAATGTGCTCAATGCTACCGCAGTTAAACTCATCAATTAATATATCATTAGACAATACCTCCATTTATAACAATGACTACAAATACCATAGTTGAGGCTTTCAGCGTTCACTAACCAAGCTCTCCCCGCATACCCACCCACCCTCTTCTCCACCGTGAAACTGGACCCCGCCCACACCCACACCCCCTCCAGAGCTGCGAAGGGACTTCTGTGTTCCTTTTCTTTGTTCAACAACAGAAACGTTCAATGAATGCCCTTTTCGGTGGCATAAGATGAGCCACTTCCCTTCCTTCCAAGCCTGACCCCCTCAGTCAGGCACTGAACTACCTTCTGATCTGTATCAGGGAATAACCAGGACAGATCCTGTAGCCATGGGAACCATGACATCCACTCAACCTGTGACTACAATGTGGCTCATGTGATGATGGCTATATTAAAAATCTATAATCGGAGGGAAAAGCTGTTCCTCACTTCTGGTACGTGGACAGTGAACGAGTTTATAAAATTATATAAAAAACAGTACAATAGAGGTCCAAAACTGGGGTACCGGCACAGAGAGAGGGTTCCTCAGAAAAATATTCTTTGGGAAAGTTCTACTCAGAAAAAATTGGTTTATTTCACTAAACACAAACATTTTCTCTTCAGAAAAATGATGCTTTACTCATCACATAAACATCCGATGATAAAAAAAACATCCTTGGTAATATTGTAATCATGAAAATTAAATATTTATGTTATGTAGAGCCAAGATGCTGTCATGTCTTTATGATGTCAGAATCTGGACAAGATTCCATGGGCTGGTCAAATAAATAGCCACTGCAGTACTCCAGTTGCGGGTGTTAGGTGAAGGAATACTTAAACAAAAATGTATCTATTTTTAACTTTATAAATTCTGGCAGTTAAGTTAATTTAAAATAATTGCTTATTTACTCAAACTACATTTTGATAGCAATTGTCGTCTATTATATACAATTAAAGACCTGTCATTTATTAGGAAACAAAAAAACACAAAGCATCTAGAAATGTTTTATAAAATAGCTCACTATATGCAGTGATTACACACATTTAAACGATTTCTAATCAGACACCCGTAGTGACGATTCAGGGATGTGTGCTGTAATTAATTTGCTTGTTTACTTTACATTAGATGTTAGGTAAATATAATTTTATTCACTTGTTAATCTATGGGTCCATGAAGCTGTCCAATGGGGTTCAGCAAAATATAACCTGCATACTGTAAATTTATGTTAATTTGCAGAATATGAGTTTTTATGCTTTTTTAACTTTTCACAATTTGGAATGCACAAACATACTCATAAGCATACTCATAATTGCTGCAACCGTTGCTATTGATTCGGGAGTGATGTCATCACCCTTCTTATCACACTGTGGTTTGGAACAGGCATTCTTGCAGGCCCCCAATCGACCAGCAGGGGTCGCCGGTAAGTGATGAGACACTGCCATCCCCATTGAATGCACCCCCCACCCCGCTCCGTAGGTTAAGCTTGCGCCAATTGTTTATCGCCCCGTGGAGGCACGGGTCTGTCAGCACTAGCACGGTCCAGATTTGATGCCGGACCACGGAGCCCATCCGCACACTAGAGCCGTGCTTTAAGGAGAGGAGCTACCCAGCAGCCCCCACATTATGACTTTAAATGAAGCGCCGACGGCAGAGTTTGTTTACCCAACACCCCGGAATGAATGCAGAAAGGCAGATGCCCTCAGTGGCTGGTACACTTCCCCATTCTGCAGACACAGACAGCCCAGCTCTATGTCCCAGATATCGTCCGCCTGCTCCAAAAACAAGGGCCGGAAATCCATACTGTGTGACTTTTTGCATCTGACAGATTTCCACTATCAGCGCTGACCGTTGTTCGCCGGACGTCAAACCGTAAAAGGGTTTAATGATTGCTCCCAATCACAGTCATCCTGTTCAAATGGTGGACATACTCCAAAAGACAACCCCTTTAGCAGACTTGAATATAACTGAATATTAATGTTACAGCCTGTGATGAATACGGTTAACACGGGTGTTCTACACTTTTATAAGTCACTCTGGATAGGGCCGTCTGCTAAGTGATTGTAATATAATGTCATGTAATTTTATGCCATAAATATCCACAGGCTACATTTACTAGCCCTCCAGTTTAAATGATGTGACCAAAACATAACACCTGTCCTGGTGGGCGACAGGAGATCATTCAAGTTCAATTCCTTTCTTTTCCCCTCTTTGTAACGTTGAGTCTGAAGCCTTTTAAATAATTACACAGACACCGGCATTAACCTCCCGTCCGGCGTGACATTTTACAGTTCAGATGTTGAACACTGAATGGAGGAGAGCTGTGAATATTGCCTTTAGACCTCCTGCTCAAACGGTGAATAATAATATTCAAATGGAAAGGATATGAAACCGTGAGGGGATGCATAAGCATGTTGGGTGTCGATCGGTTGGGCACGGCGAGAGCGTCGCTGGGGTAAAAGCACAGGTTGGGCGAGAGAGACAGACCGTCACGGACATGCACCCAGTTCCCTGTCCTCTGCTCTGGTCACCTCAGTTAATGTCCGCACCTCTCCGTAATCAATGACAGCAGGCATCAGATACTGAACGGTGTGGCTGAACACGGAATCTCATGAGTACGCTGCGGAAGAAAAATAATAAAATCCTGTGTGTCGAATACAAAAACAAATAAAAAATTTATGAACGAGACGGCAGCCCAAAAAGTTTTCACTCCTTCAGCAAACAAGGTGCATTAGCTGTTTGTTGAAGACAGGTTTTCTATTTTTGTGCAAGTTTTTCCCATTTCAGAATATTCTGTTTTACAGAAGCAGGTTGGATACAGACATGTGGCAAAGGTTAACATTTCACACAAAGGCCGTTTGATAGAACAGCCAGTATATGCTGTGGATTATTTTAGGAAGAGCTGATTATGAAATGGCCTACTACAGCATATGTCAAACAAAGCCTCAGGCAGTACAAGAACAGAACAAGTTATGATAGAAAGGCCTGAGATCTGATAGGCCGGAGAGGATTAAAAAAGAGATTTCTTTTCCTGCTGGTCTTGTTTTCAAAGTGATACATGAAATATCAAGCACAATACTTTCTCTTTCACAAGAATATGACGGCTACACGGGACATAGGCCTGATTTACTCAGACCTTTAGCGCACGCAAAACCACGGACAATGATTGGTCACGCTATTTGTTTTGCACAAATCATTGGTTGTGTTATTGGTTTTGTGTGTGCTAGAAGGTTAAAGGTCATCGTAAATCAAGCCCATAAAGTAGTTTGTATATAATTGCTACAGTGGGGAGCAGGGCATTCTTGTTCTATTCATTTCGCATGGTCAGGTAAGGGCTATGCACGACTACTGCTGGAAAAAAAACCACATCAGAGATTTAAATGAAACCATGTTCTTAGGTGGGAAATAGCACTGCTGGGCTTCACTTCTGTCCCGTGTTGCTTTGTTGGTTTGTTGTTCTGTCATCCTATAGAGCCGTTTTTCTTGTTCTCTAGCAACCACAAAAGGAAACCTTTAGAAGTCAAATTCAAAACCTGTTACAGTGCTTCATTTCAGGTTTTTATTTTTTTTTTAGTTCTGCTGTGTCCGGATCTGTTATTGGCTGGATTGTTCCCAGCTATTACTTAACATTCTCATAGCATTGCTGTCGTGTTTTACCAATAGAGCACTGTTGCCACTTGCATAACACTGTATTTACTCTCTAAAAAACTATTTGTGTTTGGATTTTACAGACCATAATCTAACGCTGTTTGTTTGTCAGAACCGCGAGTAAACCGTGACATTCCCCCGAGAAACGACAAAAACTAGTGTGTGGGCTAGCGCGGCGGCTCTTATGTGCTAACGTCAAACACGCCCCCTTTCCCAGAACCGCTGAGGTTTTTTTTTTTCATTTCTATGCGAGATCAGAAGGAACGTGTAGTCACCAGACATCTCTGCTGTTGTATATTTAGAAGATAAACTAGATGAAGGAGTTGTGACTGGTTTAATGACGTCTCTAAATCTTGCAAGCGCTGTTCCGACGCGTTCTCGGCAGTCTGCCTGCCAAAGATAATGGGAATAAACAGGAAGGAAATCACGCGGAGGGAAAGATTAAGTATGTGGCCACAGGGGAATGCATTTTTTTTTGCCAGTTGGAGAACTATAGGCATGTCAATATGTGCTAGGAGAAGATGCTGAGGGCAACTTTCTAGTATTGGATCTTGGCGTAAACTAAGAGATCCAGATTACTGAGGCTGTGGAACTGTCACGCCACAGGAAGAGCTTAACTCTGATTGAGGTCAATCCTGCTTTATACAATAATAACACCTTCAATATAATTTTTCCCATACACAGATACCCAAGGCCATTGTTTCAACCACTCAATTATCACATAAGCTGGATAAAGTTAATTAGGTAAGCCTTAATTAAAGGTTAATTAAACGTGTAAAGAGAAAAAATTTAGCCAATTCCGGCCAAGTCATTTGTTTTCCATTGTGCATAACAAGAGAATCGTCACAAGTTAACAAACACCAAGGCCTGGATTCCACATTTGCACATAATTTACTTACAAACAACTACAAATGCTCCTTTTTCTCTTCATAAACACAATTTTATGAGATAATTGCTAAACTCGCCACACTACATATGTAAAAAAAAAAAAAGCATAACCACCTGGATTAATTAGCAAATCAAGTTTGAGGAAAAACATTCACAGATTCTAGGTCTGAATCACAGTCTTTGAAGCGCGTGAGAGTATCCCTGGTGCGAGGCACGGTGTCGCCACAGTCAGAGTCATAGTCCACCCCTGGGATTGTGTCCTGTGCAGTGACTCCCGGGCTCACCGTGGGCACACCTGAAAAAGTGTCTCCAGCCAGGTGTGCCTAGTTGCCCCTGAGGTCAGAGCCTGTGTCCCGTTCTGAGGGGCCACGCATAAGAACAAAGAAAGCAGACGGGTGGAGCGTCGACAGAACACCCCGCCTGCCTTTATCTGGAGAAAGCCTGCAGAAACACAGACCGATCTGGCACGCCAATCAGACTCGCCTGTTTCATATGGAGAGGTGGAACAGGGAGGTCGGAGATATCGTGCCCTGATTCTACAACAGGCTCTGAGCACAGGATTTTGGAGATGGAAGAGACAAAAAAGAAAAAAACACACACACAATTCTGTACTTATTTGTGAAAAAGAGTGTATTTCTGTCCTATCAGACTTGAAGATCCAGCGCAGACCAGAATGGTCGCCTTTTCATAAATGGAGAGATGACTCTATAGGGGTCAAGGGCGTGCACAGGAGGTCCGCGATAACATTTGAAAATGGCTGAGCCCAGTGCACCCTTCCCCAACTCTTCAGCTCCTAAAAGCACTGGATAACAGACGTAGAATAAGCTTTCACTTTGCGTGTCCAATTCGATTGATCAACGTTTCTTATTACTACCCATTGTAAATGGACTGCACTTATATAGCGCCTTTATCCAAAGCGCTTTACAATGGCCTCTCACTCACACACACACACACACACACACACACATGCGCAGCGCAGCATGCAAGGTGGCTGCTCATGCTCATTGGGAGCAATGGGGGGGTCAGTGTCTTGCCCAAAGGACACTTCGACATGTGGACAGGAGGAGCCGGTGATCAAACCGCCAACCCTGCGATCAGCGGACAACCCGCTCTACCTCCTGAGCCACATTGTCCTGCTGGTCCTCCACATAACATTTGACCGTGAGAAACCAAGTCTCCATTATTGTTTTTTTAACGTAAGGTGGCATATCTGTGCCAGAATTTTTTTTGCCATCTTTTCTGTTTGCAATTAAGGCTAGGCTGATTTGAGATAGAGGGAACTGAATGCCAGCCAATCACGCTTGAGCCCTCCACGAATCACTCATGCCTCGACGCACCAATCCGGAGGCTTTCCCATGACCTTCAGCTTCAGTAAAAAACGGAATCTGATTATGCGGCCTATCCAGGTTGGCCTCTTTAATAAGCGGCGGAAAGAATTCCCATCAATCTGATCTTAGTGCTAATTACGCCGTTGTGCTTTCATGGCCGGAGCAGAGCAGCTTTTGGACTGAGCCGCTTTCCAAGGCATCTCCAGCCCTCAAGGTCCATCCTTTTAATGAAGACGAGAAAAATAATTTAAAATAAAAGCCCCTCACGGCAAACAGGCATATCGAAGTGGAGGAATATTCACATTCCGCCAATACAGACACTCCGTCTTTGTAACAGCTCTTAAGGAAAGGAGTCACGAAACAAGCGCGTATTCAGAATCGAAGCCGAGAGGGGATTGATTTTTGGAGTCCATTTAGAGGGTCCACCCAGGCGGGCAGTGCCAGTGGCGTTCGCCAGCTGTTCTGATGAGGTCAGTCGGCACACACGCGGCGCGTCTTCGGCGTCTCCCCACGTCTCTCGCATGCGTACGGCGGGCATCTCCCTCTCGTCTCCAGCTGCTGAATAATTAAACGTTTCTCTGCATGCTGGTGGCGTTTGCCCTAGCGCAGGCCTGCTTCTGCTCCGAGCAGGCCGGGCCGGGCCTACAACATCAACCCTGAACCAATTTTCTGGGCCACCAGTGCTGAAAGCGGGTCCGCGCCGAAAACCAATCTCCCGCCCACCCCCTCCTCTCGGACCCCAACCCCTGGAGGGTGGGATTGATCGCATTCCACTCCGTTAGCTCTCTCACTCCATCCACCCCCCAGTTTATAGATGAATCCCCGGTTCAGTGTCAAATTCCACAGTAGGAAAATTAGTAGCCTAAGCCTAGACAGAGGTCCTGTCCTTATTATAAAATGCAACCCCACTACTTTATTACTCATTAAATCACAAACAATAACATAATAGAGTAGTAACTAAGGAGGAAGTGTGTCCTTGAGGCCTGGGACAAGTAAGGGATTTAATGGTGATCTATGGATACAATCCCACAGAACGCAAAAATAATCTAACATATTACAGTTACCTTCTGGAGATCTCACTGCTTTGATGTAGAGCAACCGTCAAAAAAATATAAGATGAATGTATAAAACCCTCCAATACAATAAGAAAGCATTCCAGCATTTTCACATGTGAAAAGCCACTGGCTGTTGTTCAGTGGAAGCCCTCCAATCAGAATCCAGAGCAGCCACTCAGCATGGCCAATCAAACTCCTCCCCTCTCACAGTGAAGAGCGTTCCGTGGCTCTTAAAATGTAGATCTCCAGGTAAGTGTGTCCGCTAATTAAGTCGTGCCACATTTCCCTTTTAAAATGTCAGAGTGTTATACGGCCTTTTCCCCCCCATTACAACAAGCCTTGGCAGAGGTTCCCCTGATTAATTCTTCCTTGGCTGACTCCCTGGGCTATGCTAAGCGCCGTGATAACAAGCTGTCAATAGACGACGACGCTTTTCCCGGACTGACCCCGCAAAAGGCCTGACAACGAAGCCCGCGTTTCCGCGTTGTTCCGCGATGAACTCGCGCCGCCTCGCCGTCGGGGCTTAACGCTCGACAACTCCGCACGGAGATACGGGGCGAAGACGGGGGGGGGTCTCGTCACCTGTGGAAGCCCCTGCTGTGGGCCCAGGAGGACATTTTGGTTACATGACCGATGCCATTTTAACTAAGCGTCTAGATGATCTCCGCTGGCATCTGGACGTTGAGTGATGTCATGAAGAATGACTACTCGGGAACTGCCGCGGTGATTGATGGCGCTCTACTAAATTACTTTTGGCACACTCTGGGAAACAGAAAAGTGCCGGCCCACCCTGGCCAGGGGAGCGAAGAGCTGTAATTTATGCCCCTGCTTTCAGGAGTTATTAGCACATATAATGTAATTTTATAAATCACTGATCTTTGGACCAGCTGCTTGTCTGTCCGCTGCGGTTCCAGTCCACAGGATAACGCGTCACGTGACGGGGATGACCTTGACGTTCCGAGAATGGCGTGCGCAGACTGCACCGTCTCGCACAATCAAACAAAAAGTGTGTGTGTGTGTGTGTGTGTGCGCGCGCGAGTGAACTTGTGTATGCCAGCAAGGACGGAGTCTCGTCCGAAGAAGTTTCCGTAAACGCGTCTCCCGCTGTTCACTCCCCATCGGGCTTCAGCGCGTTCCACTTAGCGCTGCTGTGCCGCTCTCTCCACTCTTCCCAGTCATTTCGTCGACTTTAACTGTCAAGCGCTTGCACGTCGGTCGCGCTGTGCCATTTATAACCGTCGATACGGTAACACTTGTTTCACTTTGCCAAATACGAGGCCTCGGCGCTTCAAGGTGAGCCTCAGTTCTACGAAGCAGTTATGGAAAGTGAAGAAGAGCGACTCGCGGTGTCTCCCCGCTATCTCTTACCATCCTTACCTTTCCTCGTTGCCTTTGAGTGATTTCGTGGGAGACGCTCACGAGGGAGGAAGTGCCCCATCCTAATGAAGCTCACTGTAATCACGCCCGTCGCAGGACTTCAAACCATCCTGACGCCTGCAGAGGTCACCTTCAGAAAAACACCGATCGCTCTGTTTATGCTGTAAGAAGAGTCCCTGCACTGTGATGCCATAAATAATTCAAGGGCAAGGCTTCTGTAAACATGGAGCGGTTTTCTCGAAGGTCCGCAGGGGAGGTTTTCGCCCATAGGCCTCTGTTTGAATCAGATCATGTGACGTGTTCCATGGTGGAGCCACTGGCTTCAGACTTCCTGTTTCAAACTAGGTTGTGTTTCCTGTGTGTGAAACCAGTGGCTCTCTGCCATGGTTTAACTGGGGATTCTCCTAACAGGTGTGGTAACGGCCTGGCCTCGGGCTTTGTGTCCACTGACACTCGGATATGCCGACTTACAGGAAGTTAGCCTATTTTCATATGAAAATATAGAGTCAACAGTATGAATCACCAAAAACACAATGGGCAAAGAAGATCTGCCATCGCATTGCTGTAGTGGTACATATTTCCTCTGTTCCCCACTCTTCACTGAGAAACTCGTCTGCCTGCCGCATTTCAATTACCTCCACTCCGTCTCCTCTCTTCCGAACATACAGATCACATCCGTTAACCGACGACGGGACGGAAAAAAACAAAACTCACACTGCAATTCTGGGCTTAGCCTCGCAGGTCTCTCTTCGAGAGCAGTTGGCACCTAGAATCAACACATCCCTCATCGAAATCCAACAGCTCAGCGTGGAGTGTCCTGGAGACAGCACGCGCGTATCGTGGATCTAATAGGAAATAAACAAATAAACAATCCCTTTGTGTTCCGCGCTGACCGCCCATATGGGGGGGGAGGTGCGGGCCAGGGGTTTTTCGGAAGATAGAGCCGGTCTCATCCATCACAGCTCTCGTGGGGAAAGAAAACCTGCACAGGACTGGTGTAGGTAAGCTTTGGCAGTGCAGGGGGGGGGGGGGTACCAGCCCTGATGGGGAATAACCTGATACACACACACACACACACACACACACGCACACACACACACACGCACACACGCACACACACACACACTCCTGTCAAAGTAGAGTTTGTTTTACTGCATGGATATCTCACACAGCCCTCACACCGATTCTCACATTGCATAAAACGACTTAAATTTAGCTGACACTATTATCCACGGCGAGTTAAAAAAAGCGGGTAAGTACAATGTAAGGTCATTACACACACAATTAAGTGCAAGTAACACTTAAGAGTCAGTAATAGCATTAAGTGCGGGGATTTAACTGCGCCCTTAGCATCATCGACGCTCAAAAAAACTTCCTGACAGCATGGCTGCTATGAAGTGCTATGGCTGTGCTATTCTGGGCTCTCTCTGCTGGTGTAATACTGCCATTCTGGTAAGGGGGAGGAAGAGCCGACAATACAAACACACAGCCTTTACTGCCTCCATCAGAGAAAAGAAACAAACATGCCTGTCTGTCTCTCTTTCAATAAAACCAGCCCCTATTGGGTAACAGCAAGGGACTCATGTGACCTAATCACAGCTCAGAGGAATGGCTCATTATGGGAAATGTAGGACAGAGGCTGGGTTTTCAGAGCTTTCTAGCATCATAGCAACTATACCGCTCTTTACTATTGGAAGTACAGTAGGTGTGGGAAGAAAGAGACAGAGTAAAACTACATCTTGTATAAAAAACCATATTCCATAAGGATGGTCTCAAACAGTAAATTGAGGGTGGATATTTGCTGCTATCTACACCAACTAAGTTAATGTAATTCCAGCAAAACAGTGGTCTGTGTGGGAGATTTGTCACTTTGGCTCAGGAAAAAAACCAAAAAAAAACAGTTTTATCTACTTCTCGCTTGATAGGAAATTTCACAGCGCTGCTTGGTATGAAATCGGAAAGTAAAATGCACGGTAGAGTGAGAAATTCTGGGCGGTTGTATCGGTATGGGGGGGAAAAACAGAGAGATAAAAGCGCTCTGTGAGAGGCACAATGACGCAGCGCGCCTCCTAATCATCTTCCAGCCTAACTTTTATACTCAGGTGCAGTAAACTGCACTGCCTGCGGAAGAACCCCTGTACTCTGAATACGGGGATCTATAATTACATCTCTGGCTATCGCCCAGATGATCACAAAGCTTTGTTCCTGCTTACAAGGGATCGCGAGAGTACGTACAGAATTTACAGGAGCCCATTTTTAATTCTTTGTTTCTTCGCATTTGGCAGTTCCCTGTCTGGCCGAGAGGCTGCTGAGTGTGACCAAACTCAGTTTTAAATGTTGACTCTCTGAACATCTGAACATGAAGGACTTGCGTCTTTCATAAAACCGCTGCCGCCCAATTTCCAGGCCAGTTCTCGCCAAGATAATTCAATTAAGACTTTAAGGAAGCTCGTTATTTATGTAGTGACTGGTTACCTGTCCTCCGTTTAGTGGCTGACCCGTTTTAAAACGCTGCGCAGGCCATCACGGTCACATCCGTGGCTAATCTGCATTGATTTTTTTCCCGCCGTTTCGCGCGCGGTGTGTGTCAATTCTCAGCCCGTGCTGCCGCTGTCACCCTGTCAGGTAAAACAGCCTGAGGAAAGGGTATGTTTCCGCAGCATATATGAAACCATCGGAGAGGTCTGTGGAGGGCTCAGAAACAAGGATTCTTTTGGCAGCCAGTCAATTAGCGCTAGCGCATTTCTGTAACACGGTATCAAAAAGGAAATGAATTCATTGATCTTTTTCTTTTCATCTTCATCAAATGAACGTATGATGTTTCACCAGGAGGGGAGCCCTTTTTTCTTCCTTCAGTACGTTGACACATCTTTGACAAAACAGGAAGGTTGGACACACGACAGGACGGCTACACAATACACAGTCAACAGTGGGGAGCCGCGGAATGCTTGTCTGACCACAGCACGAACAGACAAGCAATCAGACCGCCATTGACAGTCTGGCCCACTCACTGCTTTTCAGCAGACAAAGAACTCTGGGATTGAAAAAGCGTACCTGTTGTGGGTAGGCCCTCGGAACGTCGGGTCGAACTTGCGTGGCTCACCTGCGGGAAGAGAAAAAAAAAAAAAAAAACAGTTCCATCCTCATTAGCGAAAAAGTTAATTCATCAAAAAAATAAAAATCCTCAAGCTCACAACGCAGGACACGAGTTCAAGATGCAGCTTTGAGCAAGACTAATTAAGGAGCACAGTCGGGTCCCACCACATGCAGCTGCACCACTGGCCTTTATCCACCTCCATTTTCCTTTGACGGGCACACGGATAATTTATCACGCTGGGCGTGACCTATGCTCCTCTCCCTCTAGGTCGCAGGTGTGGGTTTGAAGAACCAGAAGCAAAAAATCAACAAAGCAGCACAGGAAAGAAAACAAAAGCAAACTGAACTGAACTGAAATGTACAAACGCGGTTTTTCTCCGTTACGGCCGTCTCTAGTTTCGCACTCTCGTAAATGGGATGTCGGCCTTTACGTGTTCAGTTAAAACTCACGTAAAAAATTTCACAATAATATATTTTTATTTTATTATGTTTTCAGGATATTCTAGGGTCCCAGGTTTCCACATATCAAGAGCTTGATTTAATTTTAATGTGTGTGCAAAACCTTTTAGCACATGCAAAACCTATAACATGACCAATGATTGGTCAATGAGCGTCGCAAACGATGTGCGCATAGCAAATTCTGTTAGGAAACTCTTGCTGGCCGGCTCTCAACCAAGCATCTCATACTCAACCAATCACATGCTCACACCTCTAATAGAGTGGCCCTTTTTAAACCAAGAATCAGACCTCTCTGCTGCTCATTTGTTTTGCTGCCTCGTTTGCTTTGGTGTCTGTGGGAACATTATAACAGTGTGCTGGTGTTTCTTTCTTATTTAGCATTATTCATTTTTTACCTAGCACCTGCGCTGAGGTTTGGATGTGCATACATCTTTATTATAATCACTCAAAGAGGCTCAGCCTCGCTCCCAAAACGCACTACTGAACACCCTGACATCGGATTTTGATAATTAAAATCATAATTCCTCCAAAAATCAGTTTTAAGCACGATAAAGGCAGGGGTTGTGCTACACTATGAGTTCCCTTGGGTGCGCGCTACTGTGAACTGCCTGCGTGGGAGAGGCACGTCTGTTTAAATTTAAAACTGATTAGCACTCACATAGACATTTGCATGACATGCTAAATATATGAGTGCCGCCGTGCGACTTCGGCGCTTAACAAGAACAATGAGGAAACTGTGAAAACGATCTGACACAGGTTCTGCCAGTACTGGCCAATCCCAGCTGTCGTTGTTCATTTGACGGAGACCAAACTGCGCCGGGAGTCAAAGGCTTCTTTGACTTTGCCGGGAATGTCCCGCCGCACCGACAAATATGCGTTTGTTAATAGCGCGTTATCATTTCCGCCGCGGCGAAGAAATCCCGCTGAATGTAAACACCCCTTTGTCTCATCTTACCCGATCCACAAATGATGATCTTCTAAATGAATAAAGCGGCGCTTCTTTTGTGGCTCTCTCGGCGCGATCAAAGGGACTTCGCCTTCCTCTCACCGCGGATTAAACGCCGCTGATTGATTTGGATGTTCTCTGCTCCCATTACAGAGAAATGGAAATATCAGAATCTCTCTCAAGACATTCCAGTAGTTCCATCACAATGTTCCGGGCTACTAGTACTGGTGGCAAGCAATGCTAGGGAGAATAAAGAGAGAGTGATTTATATAAAGCCACTGTAGCTGCAAAGGGCCATGGCCAGTGACCTGGAATGCATTGGGAAAAGAGACTTGACCAGAAGACTGTGGAGTTTATATAACTGAGCTACATTTATATTCTAGATGTGCCTGCTCTTATTTCAAATATCAGCCTGCTGTCCTGGTTACCTGTGTGTGATGCCCTGTGAACCCTCTGTTCCTACTGGCATGCTGTGTGTGTGTGGGTGTGTGTACGTGTGTGTGTGTGTGTGTGTGTGTGTGTGTGTGGTACATGTGTGGGTGTGTGTACATGTGTGTGTTGTGTGTGTGCATGTGTGTGTGTGTGTGTGGTACATGTGTGGGTGTGTGTACGGGTGTGTGAGTGTGCATGTATGTATGTGTGCATCTGCATGTATGTGTGTGTGTGTGTGCGTGTGTGTATGTGTGTGTGTGTGTGTGGTACATGTGTGAGTGTGCATGTATGTATGTGTGCATCTACATGTATGTGTGTGTGTGTGTATGTGTGAGTGTGCATGTATGTATGTGTGCATCTGCATGTATGTGTGTGTGTGTGTGGTACATGTGTGAGTGTGCATGTATGTATGTGTGCATCTACATGTATGTGTGTGTGTGTGTGTGCGTGTGTGTGTGTGTGCATGTATGTATGTGTGCATCTGCATGTATGTGTGTGTGTGTGTGAGTGTGTGTGAGTGTGTGGTACATGTGTGAGTGTGCATGTATGTATGTGTGCATCTACATGTATGTGTGTGTGTGTGTGCGTGTGCGTGTGTGCATGTATGTATGTGTGCATCTGCATGTATGTGTGTGTGTGTGTGCGTGTGTGTGTGTGCATGTATGTGTGCATCTGCATGTATGTGTGTGTGTGTGTCTGTGCGTGCATGTGTATGTGTGTGTGCATGTGTATAAACGTTTATGTGTATGTGCTTCCATGAGGCCTTATGTCAGGTCTAACATAGTGTAGGACTTTATATCACCTCTGTGCTCTGTCTGTTCTGCAGTGTACTGTATGTCTATGGCAGGAACAGACTGTGGTCTTCATTCAAGGCCGTGCCTTACTGTCCAAACGCACGGGTCCAAAACACCAGTTGAAAATCAGAACTACATTCTCCTTAATATTTTGATTTGCCTTACTGATATTTCTTTGACCTACGCTCAGTTGCTAACCTGAGTTCACCTTGACAACAAGCAGAGAATTGCTTGAATAGCAGATATCTCGCGAGTGACAAGGTGCGACTGTCGATCACTGCTGTGCAAATGTACAACGGAATTAATGTACGGAACGCAACACACAGAATACTGATAACCATGGTTACATCACAACCACTTCTGCTTCCTTTTTCTGAGGAACAAAGACACCAAATCACAACAATTTACGAATGGTCTTGCCTTATAGCCTTTAGCCAGTTCTGAAACGGTGAAAAACATTGGATCCTTTGGAGGACACTTTAACTTTGCAACCGACATTGAAGGGAGCTATTAGCTGTCAACTCCTCAGCCAATTATGCTAACGCAATTCCGGCCCTCCGTGTGCAGCTACCCTGATAAAACCAAACCTACTCAGGTCTCAGCCGTGCAAAATCTGCGAGATGACAGCCAAGCAGGGATCTCACACCATTACAACACAGAGTATAGGGAGTGTGACAATAAAGACGATCACCTGTAATAATGTGTGCCTATACATTGTGAAACATTGTGAATAGGTTATAGGCCCATTCTGAATCTGAAATGATAAGATCAAAGGCAGATAGGCAGGCACGCAGACGAAATATAAGTTCTTTAGACATTCCTGAACACACACACACATTTACCATGAGCTATCGGTTAAGTGACTCAAAAACAACAAAGTCAGAATCCTCTCATTGTAGTAAATGGATTTTCGAGGCGGCCCGTGTGAAATATCCGTAACGTTTGCTTGCCACCGCTACCTTCAAATGTAAAAGCCAAAGCCGTGTCAAGTTAGACGTCTGATTAAATTGTTACAAGGGGCCAGACACCAAATCGATGCGGATGACAGAGGCTCAGATACCGCTGTGACTGAGAATTCCATCACACTGAGATTTTATTATGACCTCTATGGCTCAGTGAATCGCAGCCATTACGGCGGTACACATAAAACACGTTCACGGACAGCTAAAAAAATGCGAGAATTCTATATCCAACATGCTTTGGTCGCGGCAGAGCAGCTACATACAGCTCTGATGGTTGGAGGGGATTCGTAAAGACAGTCCGTTATAAAAGTACTCAGCCTGCTAACACTCGTTCCATATTTTTCTGCCTCACACAATTCTGGCGCATCTTTGGGCGAATAATTCAGCCCACGGCGCTTGCAGAAATGGCTCCCAAAGCGGGGAGAGGCCTAATGTCAGAGGAAAAGCCTTTATTTGGTAAACTGAGCCCTGAGTCAATTATGAGAACTGATACAGCCAGTGAGTCTGTGTATCCAGCTAGAGGCAAACATGGATTTCATCACAAATTTTAGTTGAAGCGATGACAAAGGGCTTGTTTCGTTTCTAAAAGAAAACAGGTCTGCATTGCGTTTAGTGTCCGCAGAAAACAGAGTATCACACTTGCCATAATACGCACAAACAGACGCTACCTGTGTGACAGAGCCTCGTTTTCTATATCTCACATCTTATACAACTGTCCTAGATAATAACAGGCAACTCCACCACTTTCAGATGCCGGTCACACAAGGACATTTTCCTGGTTGCAGGATAAAAAGGGACATCGCAAATGAGCTAAAGGTTCTGTGAAGGTTCTGACTGCTGTCAGTCAATCAAAAATGCTCTTAATTAGATTTTTAAATTCAGTACATCACCATACTGTGCAGAAATACGATTTTACATCATCACCCAAAGTCCTGTGACTTTATATACGCATCACTGATGAGAGAGAATAATAAAATGTCTATTAAAAAAAAAAAGCATTTTAACGTCAATCTCACATACTTGTGTGGGCATACATATACACACACACACACACACACACACACACACACACACACACACAGTGAAGCAAGACTCTTGAACAACTGGCAGTTTTCTAATATTCTAGTATTAATGCTTGAATTCTGTTTTTGGGCAGCCTATGTTGCATATAAAACCCAGAATAATTACATAACTTTTTCTGCTGCTACAGAACAAGAGGCACAATTGTACAAAGTAATGGAGCCGACTGTCGAGGTAGAACTGGACCGCCTACTGCAACGGTGCACCATGGCACAAATGAAGCCATCTTTCCTCAGCTAGCTACGTCTATAATTTCTTATTAGGTCCCTTTCCACACTGAATAGCAGAACCACGAGCAGGTCATACAAAAAAATACACTGTTATATTATACATTATATTTATTGCCATTGCATCCCATTGCTGATCCATATGGACAAAGGCATTATAATGAGCATTTTCTCTTGCCAGCAGAATGCAGAGCGAAGAATTGATTTTCATTCTCGCTCCCGAATGCAAGACTCGTACTGCCCAGCACTTCATCAATCGCTTTGCATTTAAAAAACAAGACAAGTAACTTTCTCATCGTACACACAAAAAAAAAGTTTTGTGGGTGTTTTTTTCGTACATTTCTTTTTTGTTTTTGTAATAGGCCGGTATATTACATCTGGGGATTCCACCAGATTCAGCCAATGCATGCAGATTCGTCTGCCAAATACACTTAGGGGCAAAGGCAACACTAACTACCTTTAGCAGACTTTCATCCTAGATCTGCCGTTTTGTTGCTACATGGCCTGTATTATTGTAGGCCTTTAAATGTTAATGTATGAGAAATTGTTCAGGGATGGGACTGAAGCCAGGCTAAGCACTGACATCGACTGAAAATGTCAATATACAGAGCGGCTGAATAACACGTGATACATAAATCTCCACGCATTTGTGAACACGTTTAAAATAACAGCCGCAGCTATGCATTGCAACGTCGTGCGGTCGTTTGTTTAAAGACTTTTGTTTGTCAAAAATCCACACCCATCACCTGGGGCGGTGCCACCCGCAGTATGTGGCAGCGATGATCACCGCGAAAAACACATTCACCCGCAATGTGCGGCTTCCTCTCTCCACCAATCACAGTGCAGGAAGTGCAGAGGCTGACAGCGTAGCTGTGAGTAAATGTTACGCCGTCGCTGCACGTCACCCCGTTCACGTTAGCGCACTTGGTCATTTCTCCAACTGAACGGCTGTTCCCTCACTGACAAACAAAAAAAGTCTGTCTTAACAAGTCTTCTAGTCTTGTAATGAGACTTAAAATCTTATTTTTCTCTCTCAGAAAAATATCAGCTTGTTTTAAGTTTTACTTTTTGCTTGACAAGTGAAATTGTCTTGAAATCTTGAAATGAGTAAAACTGTCTCACGTCATTGGCAATAATAGTTCTCTTATTTAGCAAAAAATAATAGAAATAAGACTTTAAGTCTAAATGTAAGACTAAAATACTTATTGGGATTGACTTACGTACGTTTTATTTTTTGCAGCGCTACAGTCTACAGAATCTGTGAGTGATTAGAGAAGGGCACGAGATGCCAGTCAGCACAGGAACAGCTATGCTCACGAGATAACTGCAAGTTAGACAGAGCTATGCTATAGGTGGGGGCATACGAACAGGGCTACGTGGGTGGAAAGCACTGGTGGAACATTTCTGCTCTACGGAAAACAAATGTCTACTCTACTGTAAAAACACAAATTGCCATCATTAACTCCCATATTTTAACTGGTCGGGGAATAAGAGGGAGTCAGTGCATACTGGTTTTTATTGGCCCCTTTTATAGGCCCAGTCTGATGAGAAGTTTTCAACAAATCAGCTGGACTCTTTTGATTGTGTGGCTTCTCACACAGGGCTGCGTTTTACAATGTTCCCCAGGTATTTCGCCTGGGTACTTCAAGCCCGGATTGACGTTTTGCCTCTCTTAACATCAGAAAACTTTCCTGTTGGGTGGGTGGCGGAGACGGCGAGATCTTGCTCGCAGAGCTGTCACAGACTGAGCCTGGGGACTGGTTGTTTACAATGTTTTACAAGCTGTGTAACCCCCCCTCTAAAAAAAGTCACCCTTTTATCTGTGTAGATTACAGTGCTGTTAATGACCGTGGCCCATATTCCACAGCTCCCCGCTGCCTGAAGGAGTGAAGGAGGGAGCTTGAGTGTTTATTAAAAACATCGCCACGGCTACGTTATTCACCCGCTGCGTTCAGCTCACGCGCAGCCGAGGAGCGATGCATGACTCATATCTCAAAACCACCAGCCAACGATGAGGAGGATGAGATCTCATAACACAAAATGGGCGGAGCCAATACATGCTCAGGGGCATGAGCCAATCCTTGTGTTCTGCTTTGGAGAGCAACTTTTTTTTTGATTGGTCCGATACAAGAGAGTGACTGACAGCCGGTTGTAGCTCCACCCATTTTGGAGCATTTACATTTCAGGGCTCGTGAAACCTCACTCCCGTCTGATTGGCCCTGGGATGGGAACCTGTTTTTCCAAACAGCCTTGCGCCACAGTTTGAGCTTACCTGACACCAGAGCCTCAGAAGTGAATTGAGCGTGAGGTTCATTTCTTTCTTTTAAAAAAAAATATATATTTTTAAGGCTTTTCAGCTTTATTGGACAATGTAGAGAGGCGGAAAGAATGAAAGCGACAGAGAGGAAGAGACATGCGAGAAGGGTCGCTCGGCTGGATTCGAACCGCCGACGTCGTGGCTCGCGATAAGGCTACGCCACCGAGACACCCCCCGTGAAGTTCATTTCTAAAGGTGGAAATGAGCTGTGCGGGGGGCCTATAGAAGGCGCATCGCAGGTTCGGCGCCTCTGGGCATTCAGGAGCCAGGTTCCCAGGCACGTCCACGTCGAGGACAATACCGCCGCGCAGGCCGTCTCTAAAAACAGACAACAGCAGATGGCCGTGTGCCGAAAATTAAAATGTTTTTTCTTTGTTCCCAGCTCCAGGCTGAGTTATTCCACGATGATGGAGTCTATTATTTCCCCTGATCCGGCTGGGACGTGGCGCATGACTGTTCTCCAGGTGCTCGTGTATTATCACTGCTACCTGGCAGTGACAGATAGGACTCGCGGGTGAATTCAGATAAAGCCGTGGAAACACCCCCGCTGGGAATTCAGTTTATTGGGCGTTAAACAAGCTATTCATGAAAATAGCTTAAATTACAAAAGACTCGTGATGATGTTACAACCCTGAGACCCGTGTTGCAGTGAAAATATTTTCAAAATGATTAGCTATTTTGTTTTTATTTGAGTGTCCCTTGCAGTGTAGGTTTCAGCATCATAGAATATACGGTTCTTGGGATGACCAGAGAGTTGTGTCCCCTGCAGGGGACAAACATTAATTGCCGGGTCTTAGGAAGATAAGACAAATAAGGCTCGGCGGTGTCCTGGAGAAACAGAGGAAAAACACAAGCAGATGCAAGGCCCATTTGAGCATAAAACGATTTGTAATTTCAGCTCGATGCCAATGCCAACGTATAAGTATGAGCTTCAACATGGGATTTTTTGGATTCCTGGGGAACAGAATCATTCTCGATCATGGGGCGACACGGTCCAGTTCCCACGTCCAGCCCACGTCCAGCTGTTGACCAATCTAGTGCGGCGCCTGGGAGCTCTTCATGGTAATGGCAATGAGCCATGTTAGCATGTTAGCATAACTCTCTTTCAGCCAAAGGCTCTCCTTATAGTTAGAGTAAAGAAGCCATCTGGACCACCAGCATAGTACCGCATGGAGTCAAATGGTGGGTTCTGTTCACGTATGTAACCCGAGTGAGGTAACAGTTCTGTGAAATAGAACGTTATCTCACCGTCAACAGAAAATCTGAAAGCAACGTCAAATGAATAGGTGGTTTTAGTGATAAGAGGCCCAACTGAGGCTCTTGGTGGAGGGCGGCTGTGAAAAGACGTCTCACTGCGATGGTGTGGGAGGAAACCGCCACACGCATCCCGCTGACCATGCTCTGAGTCTGGTGTAGGTTTTATTTTAAACTCAAAAATAGCACAAAGTGCGAATTCACACCTTCACGTGCAAAACAACGCTCGGATCTTCGCATGTGAACACAACCGATTAAGGCCCAAAAAAACTGCCGTTTGCCGGCGGGCTGCTTCGTCGGTCTGCCGCTGATTGATTTGTGAATTTGCGTCGGCGCCACAGCCTGGCGAACGGCCGCTGTACGACAAGAGGTTCCCTGGTTGCCGCGGCAGCCTGGATCGATGCCAGCCATCAACCGTGCAGTGCCGCTAATTGCGAGCTGCGCGCCCCCGCGCTACACTGCTAATGACGCTCCGCGGCTTATTTATTCCCAGCAGGAATGAAGGCACCTTCCCGGGCCACCAGGTAACATCCCGTTAGTGCTGCCCACATCTGGGAAACCCGCTGGAAGCACCTGGATGGGAACGCTGCCCTAATCCGGTTTACTCCCGATGCATTAGGAAAGTGAAGCTCCAGACACAGACTAATCTAAGTGGTGCCGCACGGTGGGCAAACACAGGGCAGGTCCTGCCAGGGCTTTTATTAACCTAAGCGGGGCACCTCGGGTGGAACTGTAAATCATATTTGGGATCGTATCTAATTTAATGGCTTTCTAAACGAGGTTTGATGAGCGCCAGAGAAGTGTAGAGAAGTGTGGAGATGAATTGACAATAGAGAAAGCAGGATGAGAGAGGGCCGCTGTTGTCGATAGCGACGGACGACGGACACTTTGTGAAGCCGAGAAACGGCCAGGGGCACTGCACTGCTATCAATTGCTCGCCGATTTGAACTAATCGCTGCAGACGGCCGCGCAGACCAAAACCTCCGGACTGGTTTAACAGTTCAGTGGCAGCTCAGTGTGTTGATTAACCCTCGCTCTCCTGCCGCTAACTTTCTGGGGAAAAGAACGGGAAGGAATTAAGCCTTCGGTCGGCTGGGAAGGGGTGGTCTTTGCGTCCAGAAGGACAGCCGATGGGAGGGAACTGTGAGAGATAAACATAGGGTATAGGGTGTGATGTTGGGCTGGGGGGGGGGGTCCCTGAGGAGGTGCCCCCCCTTCTGTTTACCTCACCCTGTCCCGCTCAAGATAAGGTCAGAGCCTCTGCAGTGTCTTTGTGGTGCTGCGGAGAATCGGGGAGCGGGAAGGGGAGGGGTGGGGGGGTGGGCTGGCTGGCACAACCCCTAAACTCGCTCTATATTAGTTTAACCCGATGCTGATCGCAGAGCTCTGGGGCTGCAAACTGGATTACTCAGGACTCAGGATTGGGTCACGCCAGGCAGGCAGTGTGTGTGTGGGGGAGGGGGGAGGGAAAAGGGGGGTCAGTGCCGGGGTGCGGTGTGCAGTCCTTCTTTTCTGTTTTTAATGTAACTCGTATTACTGTGTTACTGTTCGCCGCCTGAATTATTGATTCGGCCCGCAACCACAGTCCTTTCCGCTCCAACAGAAATTCCAGTAATGAGGCCTTGGGTTTGATAAGCAGGGAGGTCGAAGCAAGCGGCAGGGCATATTAGTTTCGGCTAACCTCAGAAGCCGGATGCCTTCGGTGGAGCGTCCCCTACAGGCCGTACCCGGGCGAGCGATCGAGGCCGAGAGGAGAGATGGCTTCTTAGACGAGATTTTCAGCACATCAGGGGCAGGAGGTTGTAAAGGAAGCCCTCCATATTCACATCTCCGTATGAACAAAGGTGACTGCCAGGTGACTGCCGATCAATAGGACCCTTACAGAGTTAGTATCGCCAATGTGTGAAAGCAGAGCTGCACGCTGCACATCGGAGCCCCATTGACTTCAAGCGATGGGAACAGATGCAGATCTGAGCACAGCATCGTGGCTCAGCATGCGCACGACTGTGCGGTCAGGCGGGGCGAGCGTCCGTACAGAGCAGGCCGCTCGGGCGCGGACACGGCTTTCAGGCGAGCCGTCGGTTACGTGGGCAGCCGACAGGAGCCGACATCCCCGGCAGGAGGTCTACTGCGCAGCTACCTCCCCTCCATGGAGGTAACCCCTCCAGGTGTTCCCACGGCCCCTCCCCCACCCTACGCGCCTATAGCCCAGACCCCATGAAGCAGGGCTGCGGGCGAAACTGACCACTACCCAGCAACACACCTGATTGCGCGACCGCCATAGCGGTACAAAAATTAAAAAATGCGACTGCTCTGAAATCAGAACGCCATTCTCCGAGCCTATGCGCCTGTCAGAAAATCCTGTCGGAGCTCCGACCGCTCCGGCAGCAAAACTCGGGCACCAACAGGCCGCACACCCGGAGCCCGGATTTTTAACCACAAAACCTGTGTTTTTTCCCCTTCTTCTTTTGTACCTGTCTGAAGATGCTTCACCGTCTAACACCGCTGTAAACAAGGTCTCGAATTAGAGACGGTGGCTTTGCGGTAAATCCTTTTCCCCTCCAAAATCTGATTACTGCCTCCATGGCAACACCTTCTCCTGTTGTGTTCTTAATCCCAATATAATTTGTGTGACGTCACTTAATTACATTACCTTGGCGTGTTGTCAGGTTGCGTGGCTGGACACAAGATTGGAAGAGAATGCCTCCACACTTTCAGATCTTATTTGTGGAGCTTTTATTCGGTCCCTCTAATGACATGAAGCAATTCTCCAGAAGAAAGTAGCATTTTTCCATACACCTAAAACATCTTTTTTTCCCCCCTGTTTTTACTGTGAGTTGACAAAGAAAAGGTGAGACATCTGTTTGACTAATCGAGTGGCAGATTACCTTTTGCTTACAGTAAGGGAGCTTCTAAATGTTGGCTTGCGCGTCAGTTCTCTTTTCTGAAATGATCACAGCACTAGACTGGTCTATCTCGCTCAAGTGCTTTTCAGAAAAATAACAGCTTACATTCACTAAAGTGAATGTCAAAGTTCCATATTTCCATTATCTACAGAATAAGAGAGTACATTTTTTCACATGCAGAATACCATCTGTCCATAGCATTACCATACATATTTTACAATGGATTGAACTGAGTGGGTCTCATAACTAATTCCTGTACTGTACATATCAAGCAAGCAAGCTGCATAATCTTATGTCCATATAACAGTAAGATAGAAACTGTTGATATGCATTTATTTTATTTTTTTATCTGTGCAAAGCTAGAAGCTAAAACCTCTCGGGGATCTGAAATGTGACCAGCATAAGTAAATATTACTGAAACTGTGAAAGTGAAAAGAGAAGCTTGCGTTCATATTTCTTATTTAAGTTAGTTAAATAGAGCTGTAGATAAAAAATTAGCAAAAGGTGGTGGTCTTGTCTATTTAATATAACTATATAACGACTATGTAACACTGCTAACTAACTAACTAACTAACTAAACAAAGTCAATGTGAAACAGTGGGATAAAAATATTCTTTGTATGAAAACTGGTTGCCCATGGCAATGCAGAGGACTGAACCCAGCATGCTCGGGGCACATTCAGAGCGAGGTCGGAAACGGTGCTAAGCAAAGCACATTCTGTAGTATGCTTCAGTGCACTTGAGATAAGTACAGCTGCAGGCTCTGGTACCGGAGGCAGCCGCGTTTCAAAGACTCTGAGCTTGGTCAAAAGGAAGGACGTTCGCAGGCTATGTATGCTGTACCGCCTGACAAGAGGAACAAGAGCTTTTGGCGCTGCCCAAACCTGGCGCTGGCCGGCGGTCCACGGGTGCTATAATAACGTGGCGCTTCTTCCTGTGTTTACCAGAAACACCCTCTAGCTGTCATACTCCCTGATCCCTTTTTTTGGATGTTCGCCCTGAAGTTATGTGGAGAAGCATTGTTATGAGGGGTTATAATGCACAGTATTGGTTATAACCTATTCTCTCCCTTCTCCTGCTCCTCAAGAGCTCTGTACATCTGAGTCACTAGCTGTGTAACCCCCCCCCCCCCGAAATGCCTCACGTGAGAATTGTCATATGTTTACGAGGCAGTTTATTCCATTTACCTTTCCCCCCCAATTCCCTGTTGTCCAGTAAAATGCGTATTAGCATCATCGCTTGCCAAACAGTCCAATTAATCACCATGACTGCTGTTTCTTTTTTTTAATCTAACTTGCATTATAGACATTTGAAAATCCAATGAGGCGTACAAAACACGGCGGATTCACGGCGACAGTGAGTCCAGCAGAGGCGCGCGCGCGGCTCGTCGGTAACGACGTCCGCAGGCAAATGCGATACGCTGGGAATGCTCAGGAATCCGCGCCGTGTCCAATGCGGGAAGCGAGGAGGGTCTCTCCGCTGCCCGGCACACTGAGCCTGGCTTCCTAACTGGGGATTAAAGCTCGATTTGGCAGGCTTCAAATTCATCACGACAGCAGGAGCGCGGCGCATTTCGCACCTGTCACAATGCGCGCTGCACAGATGTTTCTGCATGTTAATGAAAACTTGAGCTGAACCCAAGACTCCCGCTCGGTTCCACAGTGATTATGATGCTTAATAACCCCTTAGTATTACATCTCAGGCCTGCATGACTAGCACCTCTGTATTGCCTCTCTATTTATCCAAAGGCACAGGTGGGCCGGCGTAAAGAAATTGAAAACTGAAATAAGCACGGTTACGAACCCATTCGCAGAGCTGACAACCGTTATTTCAAATATTAATTTCCTCATTGCCATGCAGACAACTTTGGTAACATTAAGCACATTGTTCTATTAGCAAGGTTCATTTACCAGAGAACCCGACAGGACAAATTTTTCTTTTTTAATAAAGCATTACGAGCATCGCACTGGAATATTAAGTGTGGGCGCATTAATCAGATTCCTCCTCCAGTCGGATATGTGCAGAATCAAAATGCGACGTTCCCCGACTTCCTCCTGTTAACTTTTTCTGTGGTACGGATAAACATCACCATCATTAGTACTTGAGTGTTTACACTGACTGCACACATCATTGTGTGCCTGTGCACTCCCTGGTCCTCTGTGAGTAAACCATGGTATAGCGCCTACTCATGAATGAAGTGTTCTCTGCCATTAAGTCTATACCATTAAGAACTATACCACAGTGGCTCCCAATGTGTGGTGTCTCGAGAGGTCAAAGGTGAGATACAAGTGTTAACAAACACGTGTTATAACTCTTCTGTAGACAACCACATTAACAAAGCTAGATTCTGCACTGAAATGGGTGCAGGTGCAGGTATTCTGGGATGTGTTAAAAAAAGACTTGATTTCCAAGTTTGAATATACATCCAGCTGAAGTGTAATAAGTGGAAACGGATTAGCTCATTCGGTGGCTTTTTAAGCTCAGAGTGTTTGGGAACCCCTGCCGTGAGGTGTGCTCCGTCTCCCTGTACGCGCCTTTCTCTTTCCCGCCCGCGGTGATTTAGAGGTGGGCTCGCCAGATGAATGGGGGGTGATGGGAAAGGCGAGCGCTCGGTCTAACTGCCTCGTCTGTGGGCGGCTGATGGATCGAGGTGCCTCCGCTTGCCCACGCGTCTCTATTTCAATCGGCCCGCCGCGCCGCGCTCTCCCAGGTTCCATCCAGATGCGCGGGGCGAGGCCGCCCTCACCGCCACCGCTCTAAATCACGACAAACGGACCACGTCGTGCCATTCCCTCCCCCCAGCCCCCACAAGCCTGAGCAAAGAACCGTGGCAAACAGGCAATAAAACAGCGAAGGGCGGCACGGCGACACCAGCCCGGTTTTAGGCGCATTTTAAACACTCTTCGTTTTTTCTGATGTTAGCCGCGCTTGGTGACAGGCTGGGCCGGGCTGGGCCGGGCTGGAGAGGAGAAGGTTTTTATGCATTAATGTCTCCTTGGCAGACTGAGCCTGCTAGTTCATAATCCCCATAAAGGAGCCTGGCCGTTCGTCTTCACAGATGGCAGATTGGACCCGGGTACAAGCCAGACAGCCGTAACGAACGTTCAGTCTTCACTTTTCTTTTGTGTCTATCGGCGAAAGAGGGGCATAGCCAGAGGAAAACGCCCAGGCGGTCTCTCTTACAGCCGGACTGATGATATGCAGGTTTCTCCTCTAAAGCCCCTTAGAACGCAATGACTTTGTGTTTTGTTAACAAAAACCCAAGGACTGGATGCTGACGTGAGGGAGATTTGACACTGTTCTGTTCTGACGCGTAGCGCTGCCAGAGACAAGCAGAGATGCTTTTTTGGATTTTTTCCCTTGATGCTAAATAGTTTTATCTTTGAACTTTTTATCTACTGCAGCATTTTGCAGAGTGAAGGCATCAAGCTCATTCACACTACCAGGATCGATGTTTATTCACACTACCAGGATCGATGTTTATTCACACTACCAGGATCGATGTTTATGAACATCGGCGGTCCTGGAATACCCTTATTGAAATTGAGTATACTTGGGCTTTTTTGGAATATAATGATAAAAATATTTAACAGCAATATATGTTTTTAAAACTACTTACTGAAATAAGTTAAAGCAGCAATAATTTGTTTGCCCATTTACGCAATGATTTGCATGTTTGCCCATATATTGTACAGTTTGCTATTGTTTTGAGTTGGAATGCCATACCACAGCAACGCATTACCAGGCTGGTGACCAGCATGAGGAGGAGGTGCCAGGCTGTTGTGGCTGCGTATGGTTCTTCCACCCGCTACTGAGGCTCCTGACTGTTTGTTCAATAAATAAAGCGTAAAATTACCAATATGTCTGGTTTGTTCCTTGTTACTGATAAAGAGTTAAATCATCCAATCCCCCAAACAACTCAAAACAATAGAGTCAATACCAACAGGAGAATACACTGTTTGACATTGGCAGGAAAATTTGGCACATTTCACTTGGGACCCCACCCACATAATCAGCTGTGCTGCTCATCCCACAAATGCATGATCCTTACAAATGGGACATCATTGTATAGGGAAATGAACAGGCTTTCCAATGATATAAGATACAATGCTAATAATACAGTGACAACAGAAATATGATCGACCAAACACAAATTTCCAAACCTTTTTTGAGGGTTTATATAAGGAAGATGCAGAAAGTACTTGAATAATAACATTTCTTCAACAAAAATTCACAGTTTAAAGGAAAAGGGCTGCTATTGATAATTATTTTAGTAGGATGAAGCATCACAGAAATAGGACAGACTAGGCCAAACTAACAGGAACACAAACTGGTAGCGCGCAAGGAACGAGAAAATCTTTCCGTAAATAGCTGAGTAGCTACAGATGTCCATGGCAACTGCAGAATTTGAAAAAAGAAACCACCAGTATTGTAAAAAATAAATAAATAAAAATCAGAGGACCTTTCAAAGATCAGCCCTACAGAAGTAAAATATCCGTTAAAAGTGTCAGGAGGCCCCTGATCCTGATACACCAGACCTACAGAACAGATCACCCAGCCTAGCTCTACATGTTCCCACATAACCTACAGAACAGATCACCCAGCCTAGCTCTACATGTTCCCACATAACCTACAGAACAGATCACCCAGCCTAGCTCTACATGTTCCCACATAACCTACAGAACAGATCACCCAGCCTAGCTCTACATGTCCCCACATAACCTACAGAACAGATCACCCAGCCTAGCTCTACATGTCCCCACATAACCTACAGAACAGATCACCCAGCCTAGCTCTACATGTTCCCACATAACCATGAGTATGAAAGAGGTGGGAGAGAGGTGTGACTGAAAGGCCCACTAAAAAAAATGCTTATCACTTACAACAAGCAAAAAGACGAAGATACGGTATTATAGTATAGAATTATTATCCTAATAAAAATAACGATAAAGACCCTCATGAAAAGCACTTCAAAGGGAAAAATAAGTATTTAAAATAAGCGGTGGGCTGACACTACTTCCTTGTTCATCTTCCGTCTTCCGCATTTCATTCTTCTTCTTTGTTTTTAATATCCAATCTTTTTTGTAGTCCTTGCGCAGCTCATCACCATGGAAACATACTTATCGCTCACTCGACTTTTACTTGGTGCTCACTCATCAGATAATATATCGAAAAAAATAGTTAGCTAATAGTTTGCCAAATAAACCATGCCTTGGAAATGGTTTTGTCGGATTGTATTGTGGCTGGTTACAGTAAAAAATAATTTAAAAACTGTGAGAACCATGATCCACCAAGGTACTTAGTTGCCATCCATGTAATGTTCATTAATTAGCAACCAAAATGACTGAGTGGGCCTTTAATGTCATTTTCATACCCTACACCCACACAAAGCCAAGTTTAGTGCGGTTCTGTGCATATCTGTGTGCGGGAAAGAGGGTAGTGATGGCTGCAAGACCCAAGAGGCTCCCTCTGATATTGCCTTGTTATAAAGATTGAAAAAGAGTATCTGTATATACATGTGATGATTTATATACAGAAATAAGACAGGTTTTCTCTGCAGAAGGTAGGGGAAGTAAGCGTGCCAGTAACACAGTAACAGCACTGGTTGTGGTGATACCGGAAGCAGTGCTGTATTACCACATCTACAGTACATACTGACCGGCGCAGCAGTGTTTGGGGAGGTGGTGGCCCAGTAGTTCTAGAGTTAGAAGTGCTGTCTAGCAGTTGTAAAGTAGTGGTCCACACAGACTTTGTGCATTCCTTTTCATTTTGATTCAATCAATAATCTTCAGCAGAATCAAGGAGGTGATGTACTCTAAGCTGCCCAAAGTTTTATTTCTCTCTCTCTCTCTTTCTTCCCACAGCCTAGAAGAGATCATTTTCACTGAGTTGAGTTTAAAATGTACTTCTTCTTTCTTCAGCAGAGGTGATATGCCCAGCTGAGCCAGTAATAAACCACTTTTTTCTTTCCCACCCGCCTGACATTAGAAATAAGATTATTCCTCAAAGCTGAATTCTGGGTAACCTATCAAGAATCAGTCATGTATCAAACCGACAGAGACAGCTAGCAGCACCCATCCAAATCTCCCTTCCGTCTGGTGCTGAAATTAAGGCTAAGTTGCTCCGCTTCCACAGGCTCTCGCCGTTGTTTGGTCAACCAGCTCGATGTGGGTGTGTGTGGGGAGGGGGGGGGGGCGGTGAATGAAAGGGTGTCTGAAGCAATGCCTGACTAGAAAAATAAGAAATGAATAATAAATGAGCCCAACTCAACTGAGGCCTCCGTCTCTTAGATATTTATCCCTTTAAAGCGGGAAATGTTACGAGCGCGGCATCATTATCCAGCGAGTAGTTTCCTGTGAGGCACTTCAAAGTGATGAGTTGTTATGCAACCGCTTTTTCCTGCACCCCCCCCCCCCTCTCGACGAGCCCCAAACGACTGCAGCCTGACGGGGATCTGGATCTCTGTCCGCCCGCGTGGAGACCGATACGCAGCTCCGGCCCTGGGGAAAGCCATCGCAAGCACTTACGCAAGATTTACATGGACAGGAGTCAATCCGACAGGGTAGTGTCCCAGAGGCGGCGTTAGACTTATATCACAGGTTCATTTCATCATCCAGCCGTAACAGCAGTGCATAAACAGGAAATGGCACACAGCAAAAAATCCTAGTGCTAAATCAACTCCAGAAGTGTTAAATCAACTCTCGCTGTGTTTATATTAGCCCGTTAGGAACAATATGTACTCTATTAGAGTCAAGAGTACTCAGAGTTTATTTTGCGGCAAACATTTTACAGTGTAGGGTTTTTATTTTACCTCTTTGGAAGGGGGTTGTTTTGTTACAGCGCAGATATGTGCAATGAAGTGAAAGAAACGTCAATAACAAGAAAGCCAATCAGAAAAATCGACCAAAATATTAGACGTACCGATTGACAGAGAATCACATATTGTTGGACTTCATGACTACTAACTGGGGTTAGCCGTGAACTACGGCGCAATCTGCAGGTCAAAGGTCACATGTTGCGTTAATAGCTGGGCATTGTTTAAGTGGTCAGCCGGGGCTCAGAAACCCACCGTACTGTGAATCTCGCAAGCCAGTGCGCTTGCGGTTCAGCGCTGGGGCGCATTGTGACATCCTGAGAGAATCGTAAGCGTAACAGAACAGAATAAAGAGTGAGGGTGAGAGGATTTTACAGTCCGGGCGCAGCGCTTGAGCTGGCCCCGCTGGCAGCCGGCCTGTCACGATGACAAAGAGCATGCATGCATACCTGCAAAAGTATTTGTATTCAGCTATAGCCGAGCCACCATAGACGCAGGGCGACGCAGACAGTCCTCCTGCGCTTGCTCCTGTTAATTGCCGCTTGCTACAGTGACCTTTTTTGTAATCTGCCACTTGATCTATATTTCAGATCGTCTGGCCAATTTACGTGCGTGTGCTCGTATGTGTGTGTGTAACTGTGTGTACATGTACATGAGAGCCCTCAATCTACCTTTACTGTACAATTTCAGAGAAAGAGCTGACCTCTCCATGTGATTAAAGCTCTCTTGTTCGCATGCATGCGCACACACACACACACACACACACACACACACATACACACACACAAACTTTAACTCTTAATTTGCTTAAGTGTGGTCTCACATAAGTTAATTGTGTGTGTGTGCGTGTGACGTGCGTGTGTGTGTGTGTGTGCTTGTTTGTTTGTGTGGGTGTGTGCGTGCGTGCGTGTGTTTGTTTGTGTGGGTGTGTGCATGTGTTTGTTTGTGTGGGTGTGTGGGTGTGTGTGTGCAGGCATAAATAACATGTAAATAACATATTCAGAAAAGAGCAACCCTTCACCTCGTGCGATTGAAGCTTTTTCTCTGAGACAGTGTGCAGCAGCAGGCCCTGCAAGCAAAGTGTTCGAATTCAAAATATTCAAAACCAGGCGTCTCGTAATATGGCAGGAGCGCAGCGAGATTCACCCTTAGCGCGGGCTGCCCTTCCCCGCGTCTTATAGAGCAACTTCTGCGGTTCTGCAGTATGCTTCGAGCTTCTGGCTCTCTCCGTGAAACGGGGACACTGAGCCACTGTAGAAACACAAACGAATCTTATCGAGCGAAGCCTCATTGGCTGGCCGTACCCGGGGTGTCTCGCGGACTTTTCCGAATGCGATTCCGGCGAACGACATCGAAAAGTCACTGCGCACGGACTCTTGGACGGAGGGGGGGGACCGCGGATTCGCGCTCAAAGTGTCCATTAGCGACAAAAAAAAGAATTTCTCTGGGGGTCGACGCCAGCCCTGGCGAGAGCAAGACAAACCGTGGCGATTTGACATTGACCAAACGCATCGCAAAGCGATCGTGCAACAACGCTGAGTGAACTCCCCACACTGAAGACAAACGGGGAGAAAAATCCAATTAAATGCTGAAAGACAGAAAGTCAGCGGTTTGTAATGTGATAACAGGGAGTGCCTTTGTCCACAAAGCACATGGGTCTGTAACTATAATTATTTTTTTATCATCACTTTTTCTAACCCCTCCCAAACAAAGCCATTCGCAAGCAATTTATAACGACTTCAGTCAAGTCACAGCTACAGAAGTAATATATGAAGACTTGCTGTTAGAGGTCAATCAAACCGAATACTGCCCATTAGTCATTTGCTAACAGGTGTGCATTGAGGTAAACGATGATAAATTGGAAGACTGAATGAAACCCCTGAGGTGGATCTTTCCGGAATGTGCCCCAATATAAGGTGTATTACACAAACGGGAGAACGGCTTTTCCGACCGCGTTCAGAATAAATTATTAGCATGCCACGGTGCTCAGGTCTTCCCCTGCGCCTCAAAACGCAGTTTGGTTAGAACAAATTTGTTCAGAGCCTTCAAAACGCATTACAATATGTGGATTAGGAAAGAACGGGCCAGTCTTAATTTTGTATTCATTACAGGGAGGTAAGATAGGTATGCGAAACATGGAGCCCCTTTAAAACTACACAACCAGATCGAAATGCAAAACAGCTTTCCAATGACCATGCCCCGGCAGCATGCTAATTCAAAAAGACAACCCAACAGTGAGCAGTCCTGATTGTGGCCTCTTTCCGTGGAGTGTATTTATTATGGCCAAAAAAAAAACAGAAGATAATGATTATGTAAAAACCAGCCACTGATCTCAAACTGCGCTCTCATCGCAGTTAATATTCAAAGCCGCACTCGGCCACAGTTTCAGGGAAAGGATTCACACGGGGCGCAACATCGTAGGTGCCAATATTTCAGCAACAAAATCGGCCTGCAATGCAATTTTGAGGTGCAATGGGCTTTTGTTGACCGCATAATTATTAATCATTACTATGCAGGCTGAGTTGAGTAGGTCAGCTCCAGGGGATGGGTGAACCGCTGATTGTACGGCCCGGGCTCAGCACTCCTGGGCTGGGCTGAGCCCCGGTCAGCTGGGGGGCAAATAAGGGTGGGCAGCTCTCCCATAGTACTATGACAAGACTCAATAACTAAACACCAGTCTATCAGGGAAAGCAATGCACAATGCATCCAGTTCCCAGTTATAGCTGTGGGTTCCAAAACCTTAGACCCCAAGGCCCAGGGACTGACTGTTTAGATTTTGTTATTGAATATTTAGAACAACCTTATGTTCAGACGAGGAATTTAAATAAAGTTCCACAATGTGCATCGAGAGATCCACACAGTAAATGTTCAGTGTTAAATCAACTCTTGCAAAGTACATATGGTTCCTATTGGACTCATATGCACTCTGTTAGAGTTGAATTAACACTGGACATTTTATTGTGCAGAAAGCCCTGGCCCAGGGTGCTGGGTTCTTGTACTCGAATTTGAATTAGTTATTTTTTTAAGCAATTTAGCAACATTGGAATTCTTGTGAATTTGCATGCCCGTAAATGCGTGACATTCTCCTGGCGCCATGACAACATGACATAAATGCAGTAATTGGCTTTTAGTGCTGTGAATTTATTCCTTAAGCATTCGGATATTTGAAAAAAATCGCATAAGGCTAAATCAAAAGCCGCAATATAAAATACTCAAGCAATACAGTGAATAGAAATATGTACGTGCAGGTCATTATCAAGCCTGACAAAATGATTCATGGTAAAACATCAAAAATTCATAACCACTTATTCTCCTAGGCTTGTAAACAATAAAGGCTTTTTTAGTTTAGGGTTTAATTACTTCAACCCTTCAGTGTTTTTTTTCTAAGAGGCAGACAGGTGGATCCATTCTGTCTGAGATTTCAAACAAAAGAGAGAGACGCATGAAATGAGCTTTAAGCTCCTCTTGAGGAATAATCTCATCGCGATGAAAGCGCTCATAATCGGTAATTAGCGATGGCGTCTCGGCTGAGTTCTCACGCGGTAATTCCATTGACATAAACAAACGCACCCCATCTCGGATTGGCGTCGTGGCGGACACGCGTCTCTCTGTTGCCGTTGCGCGACTGCCGTTTGGAGCGATGTGAGAACATCTGCTCAAAGGGAAACCGCAAAGAACCAGCATTCCCTCGCCTTGGCCGTTGATTGGCTCAGACCCAAGAGGCCAGAGTGTGATGTCAAGAGGCTAGATAAACGTGGAGGGAAAAGATAATCTATTCCACGGTGCAGTGTCTGTTGCTCAATATTCATTCCGCTGTGGCATGGGCCGCAGAGGAAGTAATGAACTCCCTCCACACAAGGTGGATTGAGAGCGTTTTCACAGGGCTGAGGCTTTGATTAATTTAATTGAAATGCATGTGTGTGTTTCTCTCAATGATCAAATAGGTAGCTAAAGCTAACAGTGGGGGGGCAGTAGGGACCACTTAATACGTGTACACTCTACAGTGCAGTGGCTATAGTGCTAAACTTTATCCATAGCTTTAGAGGACAAATAAATATATATTTTCAAACTAGGTTTGGATAAACTAAGAACTGATAGAACAGGAGCCTTTATGATTGCATGAAAGAACAGCGGCATGGTATTAATCTTTGTTTCTTCACAACGTTTCGCCCACACTTAGAGTACAGTACAGCTCTCACAGGGCGGCAATATGGCGTGCAGATGGTGGATTTATGTCCAACGTGCAGTACAGGAACACAAGACTTTCATTAGTACCAGACAGTGTGGTGTTTGACCCACAACATTGATCATTTCTCCTGTAGGCTACATTAGCAGGAGGGTCTGAATGCGCAACGAGCCAGCTAGCTGGAAAGTCAGCCTGCTTAGCACGCTCATTCATATTGTAGCAAAGGCCTCACACGTTCCAATCCGGACCCCAGATAAAGGCATATTGCCGCTTGTTTGCGTCATAAGGTCTACGGCCTAGCTGCTTTGATCTGCATTTGCTCTAATGCGGAATGTCTGCTCTGCCAACGCTGCCGATACCCTTTGATTTAACCCAGCTCCCGTCTCCGTATGAGAAAACAAAGAGAAAAGAGGAGATAGGGAGGTCTTAGGAGAGGCAGAGGGGGCCCCTTCAGACGACCCAAAATGTGCACATCAGAGCCGGTCTCTGAGACGCACGCCGCCGCTCTCCTTTCCGCTCCTGACAGCCACCAGCTTGATTAATGAAGTGCCACCGCGCTCCTCCATCTTTAGCATCGCGCCTCCTCTCCATCCCCGCGCGGGCCGGGCATCACCCCAGACCCTGCCCGAGCCCTGGCACACTGCTGCTCTTATCAAGATGAAACATTCTGCTTTCGGCTGGGGACAAGTGCTTGGCTGCCGGTCCTAAAAAAACTCAACTTGACAGCATGACATTATATATATTTAACAGGGGCTTGTTCTGTAGCCACGTTCAGTTTTACTCAAACTGAACTCAAATCACATTCTTAATCTCCACTGAATACAGGACGGACAGCAGAATAAGCACATCCCGTATGCCTGGCCTGTACGCTTTGAAAAAGGTTCAGTTTTTTAAATATTGATTCTTAGTTATTAAATATGGTATTGAGGAATAGTTTTCTTAAAAAGTGAGGGGTATAGGTTATTTGTTCTTTGACTGAACATTTGACAACAAGCTGGACATTTGGCATAATAAATCACGTATATCACTTTTGTCAAGAGCCTTCTGGCTAAAACTACAATAGCTCTTCTACCACTACAGTTGTACCTCATGAATATTCATCCATATTCATAACTTAAAAACATGTATTCAAGAACAGAGAAAATACTCTCTGTTACTGCTCTGTATAATTTAACTCACATCAAACTAATCCTGACGCACAACCCTTCTAATCGCTCTTTTACATATCCTGAATGTGTAGTATATTAAGCAGTGGAGGTCAACCCATGGACATTAATCTACAGTTGGCCAATAGATGGATCACAAGAGGATACGCGCTCAGTGGTCTGTCCTGTTTTTATATAACTGTAGTCCTTTGATATTTCTGAATTTAAAAAAAAATTTGTCGAGAATATTTTCTATGAAAGGAAACGGCAAGAACGTGTGAATGGAGATTTTAGTTCAATCTCCATGATGGAAGTTCCTAGTCAAGCATGAGCACATTTTTAGCGAAAAGAAAAGTGCAGTCTAAGAGCATGTGGTTTGTATGCAGCTCATGGTTGCCCGTGACCTAGACTAGTTTCACCAAAGAATCTAATCAGCAATACCTTGCTGTAATGGCCAAAGGTACTCCTCAGCACCTGAGATAAACTCACCCTTCAATGAATAGAAAAAGATCCTTTCCATTCTGCTGAGGATATGGGGGAAGAGAGAGAGAGAGAGACACACACACAGACAGAGGGATAAGAAGAGAAAGAAAAGCCGAAGAACGGCGCATATATGACGAGTTAATGAATGCCGTCACATTAATCTGCAGAGCAACTAATGAAGCAGAGAAATGAATTATGGATTATCGAGCAGGGGTTTGTGGGAACTCATTCTACGCCGTCAGCGCGGTAAGCGCGCATCGACTGTAAGAGGCGAGGAAAAGGCAACGAGCGATCCAATCCTACAGCCGTCTTCACACGTTTAGGGGAAGTGCAATCGTCGCTCTTCACAATGGCGCCTCTGACTTTGGTGCCGCTGAGTCAGGCGAAAACGCCACGGAGTCCCACGCTAATTTGTTGCACTTGCAAAAAGAACATCTCACACCCATGTCTTCGTCGGAACATTATTAAGAGTCGGCAGCAAGGGCGTCCAATAAAACGAGTTTAGAAATCATTATTCAATCACTATTATTCGGAAAGCAAAATTAAATTAATTGATTGTTTGGCTTTCAAATCAGTGGCCTGCATGGAGGAGTAGCCTATTGATGTAGCCAAGAATAATTCTACCCATTTCCTTACACTCAATTAGCACGTCCACGGTCTAACAGGAAAAGTCAGGAGGCTACAGTACAGAGTGCTTTATCGATCAAGAGTTTAATGAATGTTTCAATTATAAAGTCTTCAGGATTTCTGTACTGATGGGTAATAGTGTGAATACAATAAGTAGTTATGCAATAAGTGTATGTTACATGTTTTGCGACAGCAGAGTGTTGATGCTTTTGAAGTGTGTAACATAGATAAGTAGGCCAGAGCTTGTATAACGAATACGCAAGGTGAGAATGTTCTTGGCGTGAACCACGTTAATGACAAAAACATGTACAATATGCTTAGTTATCATTCCAAGCTGTTTCATCTATGGGCACATAGGCAACTACCATTGGTAAGCTCCTCATCAAGAGGTCACAGGAACCATATTAGAGAAGGGATGTTTAACTGAATGTTTGCACCGTCTCTACTAATCGTTCCACTATGGGTGTCTTTACTACAAGACGATTTACTTGAAGAAGCTGAAGTGTACAGACCGATCCATTAGGATGATACTCTAATGGATGGAGTCCTCCATTTACAGTTACTGTGTGAACATTCATCCCTTCATCCACGCCAGTGGTGCGCTACTCCGGTCCTGGAGGGTAGGTCCGCGTGCTGGTTTTTGTTCCAACCAATTACTTTAGTTTTAGCTTTCTGACAGCTCTCTATGCTGATTCACTCCTGTACCTGAGCGCCGTAAAATCTTTATGAGACACTTGCAGTCTGTAGCTGTAGCTGGTGACTTTACAAATGTCAGATCAAGATATGATTGAGCTAATTAAATGATGAAGAGCGGAAGTTGGCACAAAATCCAGAAACGGATCGGCCCTTGTTGCACACCCCTGATCTAGACCAAGGACATCCAATCGTATCCAAAAAGAGCCAGTGTGGGTGCAGGTTTTTGTTTTAGTCCAACACTAAAACACCTGATTCTACTCATCAGGTCTTGAATAGCGTGATTCGTTAATTAGTTGAATCTAGTGTTGTAGTGCTGGGCTAAAACGTAAACCCGCACGCACATTGGCCCGTTTTGGATAAGATTGGACACCCTTGATCTAGATATTGGGTGGACCATATCGGGGCTATCCTGCATCATGTGGTTTTAGCAGAACACGCCCATTCGGTCATGGCCGGGAGGCCTCCCACTTGCAAAACGAGTCCACCCGTTGAGTACAAAATGGCCTCCTGCTACAGCGGATCAGCCTCATTCATAATCACCAGGTCTCTGTGGCTCTAAGGCTGTCCTCTCAGCAGATTTTACTGTGACCAAGCATAACCTCACACAGCCCACTCCATCCATATGAGATCGGATCTCTTCTCAGGCTGGAAGGTAAGATGTTCTGCACTGCTCACGGCTGTCCGGCATCAGGCAAACCAGGCGATATAACACATCGCAACCGCAATCCACCCAGCGGAGATATCGCTATGTGTTAGCAAAGATCCGCTTCTTTTCTGCACATAAGGCAGCCTTCGGGCTTGGTTTTGATTGGACCGCTGCGGAGCTGTGCGAGCGCATGGAAATTTCCCTTCGGTACTTTATTTGGGCTTTGCACTGCGTCGCACCAGTCCAAAAATAGAGCCCTCTGTGTTGCTGTTTACTGCAGGTGAGTCAAGGAGCCAGGTGGAGGAATGAGAATGTGCCTTGCAGTAGATCTTAGTCTTTATCGCGGGTGCCCATGTAGTTTTCGATGTGCAGAGCTTATTCACACACTTTGCTTCCAGGTCGCGCAACGCTGGCTGCCTGCAGACATACATCACAAGGCTACGCCATAAATATTTCATAAAATTGAGCTGTATTGCTTCCAAAAACAACAGAAAGCATCGTTAAGGGTAGCCTAGTTCTCACATAGCCTAGTCGCAGGATGAAAGACCGGTCTGGGTCAACAGAGAGCCGCAATAATCAATGGAAAAATGTCTATGCCTGTAAAATAAAACCAGTAACTGTCGCTGTGGCTCTAAAAAAATGCTTCGTATTGAGTTTTCACAGGGGTTTGGGATAGGCAGAGACTAGGAGCCAAGGCAGGCGGGGGAATGCGAAGGCCCCAACGGGCGGTTTATCCGCCCTCTCCCTCTCCACAGTCCGGCGATCTCCAAATTGACTTCAGGTGCCTACGAGTACCAGCATGCTCCAGCTGCTCCATGCAGCTCTGAGCGAACGCGTCGGTATTAGCAGCCTCAACAATTCTAATTATACTGCTGAATTCCGGAACGTAACCATAGAAACGAGGGTCAATGAAGCTGTCGCCGCCAAACAAGGGAAGAGAGGAGTTAAAACAGGGCAGATGGAGTGGAGACAAGCTCGAGGGCCTCCCCACGTGTTACGACCCCCCCCCACCCCCCTACTTGAAGAGAGATGCCAAAGGGAAAGGTGGCACCAGGTAAAGACACTCCTTCAGATGGTCCTTCAACATCGTGAGTGTACACGCGGCTGATCTGTGTATCAGATGTGTGTACCTCCCTTTTCGACACAAGAGCTAACGGAGGAAGATTGCTAATAAATAAAGTGAGAAATCAAAGCCCAATTTACTACCAGATGGCTGTTTCTCAAAAGCCACGTTGGCAGTCTTTGCTTTGGCAGGCCAGACTTTGAGGGCAAAGATGCCACCGTTGCCATGGTGGCAGGGCACCCTGGAAGTGGTGGTCACACAGCACTGCTCCAGCAGTGCTTACAGAGCCATTAACTCTGAGTACTGTAGTATTACATACAGGGCCTCCTTCATGGGACAGGTTGTATATTTTGGGAATGTAAGATGATGGATCCATGCAGCTGAACTCTGATCAGGATTAAGGCCAGTTTTCATGATCCACATTGGCTTGCCTTGTGAACGTGCAACCTGGATACAACTTTATGGATTACGTTGCACTGCTGTTCGCCTCTCTGTATAAGAGAGTCTGCCAAAACATTGTAATGTAATGTCATTTAATGGATTTAGAATGAGATCAGGCCAGAACGGCAACACCAGGCCCCAGCGAGAACGGCCGACCAATGGCGCAACCGATCCCCCAGGCGCGCATAGTGCGCCAAGTTGCGCTTTCTGCACGGTGAAGACATCAAGCTGGCACAGCCCCCCGCGACAGAAACTGGCCACGGAGGGACTTCGGGGAGGTAATTTCTATTACGTGTCAGAATGTGAAGAGCCGAGCGTGGAGACGCACGCAGGCTTCGGGAAAAGATGCGGCGGTTAACGGTTATTCGAGCCATCGGCGGGAGAGAGCGGCGCAACGCAGGCAATCTCCGCTCCGCTGCTTAATGGAGAGGCGTCTGGGAATCAAAACCTTTATGCAGCTGACAGGGTGAATCCATTTTATTTTATAGTACATAATAATGTCGCCTTCAGACGGCAGATGGAGAGCGCTGCTCTGGGCTGAATTCGGGCCTATCCTCCCGAGCCGAGGCTCCCGTCACGGTGTGCCCGCGATGCCCTTTACGGGGGGCAACATGTCTGCTTGTGAATTTAAGCGGCTCTGCCCAGGCTAAGCATGAATTCTGCCCGCTTTGACTGAGTGCCTCTGCCACAGCACGGCGGCTGATTTATATCAGGAGTGTCGCGGGAACAATGCGACGCCCCTTCTCCCGAGACAAATGAAATAAAGCTGACCTAAATACAAATCTCATATTTTTTCCACTTTTGTCGTGTTCCTCTGAATTTTGAGAGCCGGGTAAACTTCTAGCCCTGGGATGTAAACAGCAGGAGATTCAGTTGCTGCTACTTCATCAGAGCTTATGGACAGAATCCCCGTTGTCCCACCTGTTCTTTGGGTATAACTTTGAAATAACTTATGGACTGTTTTTACTCATGCAATGTTTTCAGGCTGCAACATAGTGTATATTTTAGAAGGCTGTATAAATAATGCTTTATGCATATTCTTATGCACTGCAAAAACAAGTATTTTAGTCTTACATTATTTAAAATCTTAATTCTATTACTTTTTTGCGAAATAAGACAAAAAGATTGCCAATGAGGTGAGACAGTTTGACTCATTTCAAGATTTGCCAATGGGGTGAGATAATTTGACTTGTCAAGGAAAAAGTGAATAATGAGAGTATCTAAACATTTCTACGTAAGAGAAAAAAAATAAAATTTTAAGTCTCATTACAAGACTAAAACACTAGTTCGTTTTTTTGCAGTGTAACTCTAACTGCCTTACACATACAGTAAGTGAATGGTGCGCACACCCTATTGCTGGGTCTCCAGCAGACAAGCGAACCTTCCCATCACATCACGGTTCAGTGATCTCTGCCATGGCAACAGCAGCTGTACTTCCCTTTGACGGCGGAAGCGAGGGGGGGGGTACATGTGACTCACTTCAACCTTGGGAGTAGGGGGGGGGGGCAAACCAAATCCCTTTGGGTGATGCGGAAAAGGGGGAAGAGACGTTCAAAGACAGAGGCTCTCAGGCTGATCCTGTGAGAGATTAACATAGAGAAGAAACAGAGATGTACAGGAGGAATGTACAAATGAATGGAACTAGGGATGGATAGGAGCTATCAACTGGAAACCAATCTGCAATATATTGTAATTATTAAGTGGACAGAAGAGTGGTAAAACAAAATAAAAGAAAATGGGAGACATAGGGTATGTCCCAATACTCGAAAAACGCATCCTCCTTTCCTCCACTACCACCTCCTCTCCTCCGTGCCCCGGAAACCGATCTTTGTGTCCTCATCTAATGTTGTCGATTACATCTCAATTACATATTAATGGTTACATGTTAATTAATGTCTCGACGCAAACCGCAATGTTAGGTACATTATATATTGTACATGCAAGTACTTGAAACGTACGGGCGATTTTGCATACTTCCTTGTAGGAGACGAGTGGAGGAAAGGTGGTGGGGAGTGAAGAATATTGGGATGCACCCAGACTCTGACACAGTGCCCAGTCAGAATCAGCCATGTATGGTAAAAAAAACAAGATCAAGATCAAACAAAAAGGGGGTAATGTCATTTTTTATGTCTTTTTTTTAATACAACCACTGTCCTCCACTACAAGGCCCTTGCCCGCAATTATAATGAGAAACTGCAGTAAAGTTAAATCTGTGTGGCTCGTTTTACAGATATATTAGAAGAACTAAATCCTGAAGGAGAAAATAACTGCAGCATTTTAGAAACTTGACTTATAAACTGCAGTCAGTCCATTAAAAAGTAAACCATAAGATATACACGCTCTCACACTTTCTCTCTCACACTCACACACACACACACACACACACACACATACACACACACACACACACCACAGATAACCTAAAGGTTATTATTTACAAAATAATATTCCACAGAATGTATTTCCAATAGAATTATGCACGTAATAAGATTACAAAATGAAAGAGGCTCAATCTTGGAAAAAAAACTTAAGTCCGAACGTTACCCACAGCCCAAATAATGCTGCAGGATGAGCTTTCTTCTTCCATCTGACAGCTCAAGAATCCCGTGGGGAAAAAAGCAATACTCCTGCTTAAAACGATTATTTTAGTATTCCTTCATGAATGCTCTTATTTTCCCAAGGGGTTGTGTATTGCTGTTATTTTAAACTAGAAAAGCAGTCGCTGCTTTCTACAGCTGAGTCTTCCTATAGACCACTATGTACAGTCTGTGAATGGAGAGACAGCGAGGCAGTGATGTGAGCAGTCGCTGCTTTCTACAGCTGAGTCTTCCTATAGACCACTATGTACAGTCTGTGAATGGAGAGACAGCGAGGCAGTGATGTGGAAAGAGGAGTGGACAGTGTGACTGCAGTGGACAGTTGTGGTGTGATTGCAGTGGATATTGGAGGTGTGATTGCAGTGGACAGTGGCAGTGTGAGTACAGTTGAAGTGTGATTGCAGTGGACAGTGCAGGTGTGATTACAGTGGACAGTGCCAGTGGAGGTGAGAGTGCAGTGGACAGTGGCAGTGTGATTGCAGTGGACAGTGGTAGTGTGAGTACAGTTGAAGTGCGATTGCAGTGGACAGTGGAGGTGTGATTACAGTGGACAGTGGCAGTGTGAGTGCAGTGGACAGTGGAGGTGTGAGTGCAGTGGACAGTGGAGGTGTGATTACAGTGGACAGTGGCAGTGTGATTGCAGTGGACAGTGGAGGTGTGATTACAGTGGACAGTGGCAGTGTGAGTGCAGTGGACAGTGGAGGTGAGAGTGCAGTGGACAGTGGCAGTGTGACTGCAGTGGACAGTGGAGGTGAGAGTGCAGTGGACAGTTGCGGTGAGAGTGCAGTGGACAGTGGAGGTGTGATAACAGTGGACAGAGGCAGTGTGAGTGCAGTGGACAGTGGAAGTGTGATTGCAGTGGACAGTGGAGGTGTGAGTGCAGTGGACAGTGGAGGTGTGATTGCAGTGGACAGTGGAAGTGTGATTACAGTGGACAGTGGAGGTGTGAGTGCAGTGGACAGTGGAAGTGTGAGTACAGTTCAGGTGTGAGTGCAGTGGACAGTGGAAGTGTGATTGCAGTGGACAGTGGAGGTGAGAGTGCAGTGGACAGTTGCGGTGAGAGTGCAGTGGACAGTGGCGATGAGAGTGCAGTGGACAGTGGAGGTGAGAGTGCAATGGACAGTGGAAGTGTGATTACAGTGGACAGTGGAGGTGTGAGTGCAGTGGACAGTGGAGGTGAGAGTGCAATGGACAGTGGAAGTGTGATTACAGTGGACAGTGGAGGTGTGAGTGCAGTGGACAGTGGAGGTGAGAGTGCAATGGACAGTGGAAGTGTGATTACAGTGGACAGTGGAGGTGTGAGTGCAGTGGACAGTGGAGGTGAGAGTGCAATGGACAGTGGAAGTGTGATTACAGTGGACAGTGGAGGTGTGAGTGCAGTGGACAGTGGAGGTGAGAGTGCAATGGACAGTGGAAGTGTGATTACAGTGGACAGTGGAGGTGTGAGTGCAGTGGACAGTGGAGGTGAGAGTGCAATGGACAGTGGAGGTGAGAGTGCAGTGGACAGTGGCAGTGTGACTGCAGTGGACAGTTGAGGTGAGAGTGCAGTGGACAGTTGCGGTGAGAGTGCAGTGGACAGTGGCGATGAGAGTGCAGTGGACAGTGGAGGTGAGAGTGCAATGGACAGTGGAAGTGTGATTACAGTGGACAGTGGAGGTGTGAGTGCAGTGGACAGTGGAGGTGAGAGTGCAATGGACAGTGGAAGTGTGATTACAGTGGACAGTGGAGGTGTGAGTGCAGTGGACAGTGGAGGTGAGAGTGCAATGGACAGTGGAAGTGTGATTACAGTGGACAGTGGAGGTGTGAGTGCAGTGGACAGTGGCAGTGTGGGTACAGTGATTACAGTGGACAGTGGCGGTGAGAGTGCAGTGGACAGTGGAGGTGTGATAACAGTGGACAGAGGCAGTGTGAGTGCAGTGGACAGTGGAGGTGAGAGTGCAATGGACAGTGGAAGTGTGATTACAGTGGACAGTGGAGGTGTGAGTGCAGTGAACAGTGGAGGTGAGAGTGCAATGGACAGTGGAAGTGTGATTACAGTGGACAGTGGAGGTGTGAGTGCAGTGGACAGTGGCAGTGTGGGTACAGTGATTACAGTGGACAGTGGAGGTGTGAGTGCAGTGGACAGTGGCAGTGTGGGTACAGTGATTACAGTGGACAGTGGAGGTGTGAGTGCAGTGGACAGTGGAGTTCACAATGGTAGGAGCAGTAAAGATGTCAGTGAAATCGTGCTCCTCCTGCCCTGGTTTTTCTGGTAGTAAAGTATGTGTTGTCACTGAGGTAATTGAGACTATTCCTGGCAGGGTCATTACGAGCTATTTAAAGTCCACACGCTATAGGATTTAACAGGATCAGTTGAGGATGCTGAGAGCTGCAAAGACCATTCATACGACTCACTTCAAGCTTCTAATAAAGACTAATTATGGGCACAGGCAATGGCAAAACGGCTTGCATATTTAGTTATGTATATCCTGCCCCAGCCCTAAAATAGACAACTGTTTTTCTCTAGTAATATAGACCCTAATTAGCTCTCCTAAATAACCTAAACATATTATCCCGACAAACGATGATCCACCAAGCAAAATGTCTTCCTTTTTTCTTTTTGTGCACTACATATTTGGGCAGTGATTATTCCTGTGTGGAATAAAATATATTCTTGGATGTTTGGCATTTCAACTTGATTGGAAGCATTCTCCCTTGGAGATATTAAGTGTGAGGTTCCTTCATGTCATGCCATCGAAACAACATTGCTACATGGCTACATTTATGCAATATTTTCTCTTTGGACAACACCCTAAGACTTTTAGCCTACTAAAGCAGTCCTATGAAAGAAGTAAGACTCGGTTACATTTATCACATGCAGCGTATTTAAAAAGTTGAAGCCTCAACATGTCTCCTTACTTGTGGTCAGCGATGGTCACCTGTGGGCAACCTATTGTTACTTTGTCACTCTTCAGCAAGGACATCGCAGACTGTAGCCTGGCCCTGTACCCTGCATCCAGGGGCGTCGTAGTGGGGGGACAAGTGGACCTGACCACCCAGGGCCCCAAGGTGGGGAGGGGCCCCCAGAAGGCCCGTACTAAAGAGTTTGCATTGGGAAGGGCGCCCACAGAGACTGCATTTGCACGGGGCCCAGAATGTCATGCTACGCCTCTGCCTGCATCACAAGACTTTCCTTTACCCATCACCCTGTCTGCCTTGTCATTCTCTCCTGGCTGAAGAGACCTTCATTAGTTCTGTTTAATTGCCTTGTGCAGAGAAAGGCTTGGACTGTGTTGATGATAATGGCAGAGCCAGTTATTAAAAATTGTGACATTTAACAGTATGGGCAAACTGTAAAAAATAAATATCCTATAAAAAAAGGCAGCAATGCTGCTAGAAAAAAACCAGTTAATGAAGGGAAAACTGTCTAAATTATGTTAACTGTATAAATCATTATTTTATGGGATGGCCATTAAATAATGAGTTATTGCCGTTATTGACTACTTAACTTTGACAGTGTTTTGAAAAACAAAAGTGAACATTTTACCGTACAAAAATAGTATTTTTTTTGTAAGTGCAGGGAATTCTTATTTTTAGGAAAGCCAAATTTGGAAGGGATGAAAAGCATAAACACGCCACAGCTCACCGCTAATTTATTCAACTCGACACTCAACAGTTTATTGGGTGAAACCGTCACTGCCCTGTTCAATGACTTTACTTGACACTTCCTGCAGCAAAGGACAGAGTCACAATACAGAGAGCCAACTGGATTACTGGGGGGAGTTGCCCACTGGGATTTGTCAGCCTGTTACCATGGACGGCCAGCACAGTTCTGACTGTGACCTTGGGAGAGAGGTTCAGAGTGTGTCAGAGGATGGGGGTGGGTTATGGGAGTATACCGACCTGAGAGACTTCTCTGCCATTAATCCGCTCTCTCCGGAACACCGTGACTTCACATTCCACTGAAGGTCAGAGCCTATTTCAGCTTTTTCATAAGAGCCTAAACACCGCAGGTGACAAGTTTCCAACGTAGTGAGAACTCCAGGGAAAGGTTGTTTCCCAACAGGAAGTACGGGGGAAGTGTCCCATGACAAGCTGTCCTCTTCTGGGAACGTGAGGCAGAGGAATTGAAGGAAAGATGACACGTGCTTTGGACAGTTCCCCTCATCCAACAGCTTTTTAATCTCAATAGAATTTCAGGGCTCATGGGAGGTTGTGGCAGGGTTGAGCCGACTTCCCCCCCTCCCCTGACAAAACCGTTTAGACCATGTTGCATTGCCAACTGTCCTCTCATTTACTCTTTCTGCCTCTCTCAACACTTTCTAGTTCAGGATCAGCGATTCCGTGACCCATTAACGTCCTAAAAAGTGATTTTGCGAAAAAAGGCGAGACGCTCAGCAGTAAACGGTGGGCTCCGCCATCCCTGAACGCTGCTTGATTCAGTTTGATTGACCAAGGCCAGGGCGGAATGGTAACAGAGTTATTACAACAGTGACAGCGCCTTGATTAAAGCCGCCATGTCCTCGTCGTCTGCAGCACAGCCGGTTAATGCCGTTTACCAGCGAGCGCGACGGCCACAGGGAAATACAGTTTGACCCTTCCCCGTACGCTCTAACAGACAGAAAATTCATCGTGGCACCACTACCTAAAGTGATTTTTCTGGGAGTGAATCTTCCCACTTTCCACTTAAATCACTTTCACTGTCAATTAGGCTCTCCATTAACTGCCCGGGGGGGGGCTGGGGGGTGGCGGCCCTCGTTATGTGGGCCTAAACCAGCCGGGAAAGGGGCGCAATAAGTGATATTAATGGAAATCGGGGTGTTAGTTACAGCTAAATCCCGCCACGTCGAGAGCGGTGTGTGTGTCGTGCCTTTGAGGATGAAGGGAAAATCCGGTTGGTGTCTGAGGGCTGGTTCCAATCAATGCTGCAGACGTATAAGTATCAGAGACAACTATGGGAAGAAAATAAGCAGCTAAAACTCAATCAGAATGGGATTTGACGGAATCTCTTGTCCAGCGAGTTTTGTTTTCCATTTAAGTGTCATTCTGGAAGTCGGTGGAAACATGCAGAATTGTTTATTGATTTATCTAATCACCGTTGGAGAGCGCCATTATTCTAAAATGAGGGATTGAAGTTCAAGGAGCCAAGCCAAGGATGGGGTCGCAAGTGAGATTCAGTGAGAAGCTATAACATTCAAAAGCACACCTTGCATTACCAACTGCAGAAGGTTGGAAAAGAATAGCGGAAGAAAAAGGAACATTAGAGGGAGTCCATCTTCGCAGGGTCACAGAGTAATGGCAGGAGACGAGGTCAGTGGTTCATTATTCAAGGCTTGCATCCCACAGTTTTCTTCAAGGAACGGTTTCTGTCTCGGAAATATTTCTGGGAAGTGATTTAAATGAATTATGAGCAGCAGTTACACACCATGGTATGTCTTTATTAGAAATGTGCACCACAGTCAAAAGACAGTTCACCACTGCTGATGTGTTTTCAAAGACTTCAAAAGCACACACAGCTCTACTGCTGCATAATGACATACAGTGCCCTCCACAATTATTGGCACCCCTGGTAAAGATGAGTAAAAAGGGTTATAAAAAATTCACCTCTTGGTTTTTAACAAAACCACGGTTATAAAAAATTCACCTCTTGGTTTTTAACAAAACCACGTGTGCCAAATTTAACAAAACCACGTGTGCCAAAATTATTGGCACCCCTACAAATTTTTATGAATAAAATGTAACTGATGCATTTTTTCCATTTATATTTTACTTTAAAGTTGATCAGAGTGTTTAGAAACTTTCAAGCAGTAATCTATGACTTTCTGTTTCACTGGGGTATAAATATGAGGTGACACATACATCAACATGGAAAAGATAAGAGAACACACAAATCAAATGAGGGAAACATGTGTTGAGCTTCATAAGTCAGGGAATGGCTATAAAAAAATAGCTACTCACCTGAAAATGCCCATATCTACCGTTATGGCAATACTTAAAAAGTTCAAAGCAACTGGAACTGTTACAAACTTGCCTGGAAGAGGACCCAAGTTTATTTTGCCCCCACACGCAGTGAGGAGGATGGTAAGAGAGGCAAAGAAATCCCCAAGGATCACAGTTGGAGAATTACAGAGGAAAGTAGCATCTTGGGGTCATCAAGTCTCCAAAACTACCATTAGACGTCACCTCCATGCCAACAAATTATTTGGCAGGCATGCCAGAAAAAAGACTTTCCTGTCATTTCACCACAAACATAAGCACCTGGAGTTTGCTAAACGCAACAGGAACTTTGACTGGAACCGTGTTCTATGGTCAGATGAAACGAAAATTTAGCTTTTCGGCAACCAACACTCAAGGTGGGTTTGGCATAAAAAGAAGGATGGCTATACCGAAAATAACCTGATCCCCACTGTTAAGTATGGTAGAGGTTCCGTGATGTTGTGGGGCTGTTTTTCCTCCAAAGGTCATGGGAACCTTGTTAGAGTACATGGCATCATGTACTAGAGTACATGGCATCATGTACTCCATAAAATACCAGAAAAAATTTTTAATCGTTGGATCTTCCAGCAGGACAATGATCCAAAACATACATCCAAATCAACACAATAATGATTAACTGAACACAAAATCAAGATCCTGCCATGGCCATCTCAGTCCCCTGACCTAAACCCCAATGAAAACCTGTGGGCTGGGCTGAAGAGGAGTGCACAAGAGAGGACCTAAGACTCTGGATGATCTGGAGAGATTCTGTAAAGAGGAATGGTCTCAGATTCTTTGCTTTGTATTCTCCAACCTTATTAGATGTTACGGGAGAAGACTGAGTGCTGTTTTATTGGCAGAGAGAGGTTGTACAAAGCCAATAATTGTGGCACACGTGGCTTTGTTAAAAATAATTATTTCTTAATGACGGATTTTTGTTTCTCAGAATAAATTTACTTCAATTAAAGGTTGTATTTTTCTCATTTTTTCAGTGTGAGATTAAGCTAATAAATTTTTTATAACCCTTTTTACTCATCTTTACCAGGGGTGGCAATAATTGTGGAGGGCACTGTACTGATATTTTTACAAATATTTTTAAATGGTCAAAAAAAAGGTCTGCTTTTACGGTGTCCCGTTTTACTGTTTAATTTTCATTTCTGGTATCATTTCTGAGCTAAAAACAAAAATTGCCATATTGAGACATTGCTAAATTTGTCTCAAATCTGTTTATCTAGCGATGGTGGGAGCAGTAAGCATTAAGAGTGTAGAATAATTGTACCTGTACCCTGCAGTAATCAGATAAAACAGTGGATTCTCTTTCAGCTGGCTTCCTCATTCAGAGCCCCGCCTCTGAAAGGCAATGAATCTCGGCCCAAGGCACAGTCATTCACTTAAACCTGCCCCTGAAATACAGCCAAACCAAAGGTAATCACGTGTGACGCACACCGATTAACTAAATGCCAAGCGTGACATATTCTCCCGCTAGCTCATATCTATCTACATTTTCAAGTCGAAGCCCTTCACTTGAGGGCTTTCGCTCAGTTTTACGTTTAATGATTTAAAGATTCCACTAGCCAGACAGTTGCCATTTTTACCACAGTATTTTTCTATATTTCACAGTGGGCTGCACGTTATGGAAAACACGGAAATGGGTTTGTATGGGACCACTCAGAATTATGTATGGCGTACTTGAAGGATGATAAAGAGAGTGTTTTTCGTATGAGTGTGTGTGTGTGTGTGTGTGTGTGTGTGTGTGCACGTGGTGTTGCTTATACATTTTTGTTGCCACGACAATATGCACAGCAAGCATAAGATGTATTTTCTTTCAGCTCAAGATAAAAGCCATTAGGATTATTCCATTTTCTTATTTTTGTTACATATTAGATTAAATTAAAATGTCATGGGGAGTTCAAGGATGTGTGCAAGCCTGTGTTTGTGTGCATGTTGCACGTGTGTGAATGTCTGAATGCTTGCGATTGTGTGTCCTGTACTAAACAGATTGTTGGGCGCTGTAATCCCGTTCTGTTGTTGCAGTATCAATGTGCTCAGGCCTATAGCAGCGTACCAGAGGGCCTAGGTACTGTCACACACCCACTGTAATGAACACAGTCATTCATAAAACGCATTCACATTCTTTCCTGTCCCAGTCCTTATGAAGGTATCACTTCATTTCTCAGGCTTAGATTCATACGGGGAGGTTTAATAAAATCAATCAAGCATTTGATTTCTTTTTTTTTTTTTGTCTTGTTACGACAAGCTGAAAATTAGATGACATGACGGTACTTTCTGTTGCCAGGAAGTTAAATGATATCAGGTTTCTGATTAATTTCTTTTCCCGACACCAGCAGGAACACAAATAAAATTTAAATGTTTTAAGGTGTTGCAGCCAGCATAGATTTTTGGTGTTTTTGCCATGGAGGTTAAAACCTTAAAAAGGTTAAGGTTAGACACATGCACATACCCACACACATGCACACACACACACACACACACGTGCCCATACACCCACACACACACACACACACACACACTGCAGAGGCGACCCCATCCCCCTGAAAGATGGGCGGTAATTGATGCAATTTTCAGCAGGGCCATTTTTTCCTTTCCGCGCGCTCAAACAATAAAGCCGATTGCGGAGTGCCCCCTCTCTGTTGTGCCCCGGCTCTCACAGCAGCAGGACGGCGGGATGGGGAGCGGCAGCCTGGAACACAGTGAGTCAGCACGACTCCTCGCCACGCTACGGCGACTCCCACTCAAATCCACAAAGGACTGAAGGATGCAGGGGGCCCCCGCGTCGGCCGTTCTAAAACAGGAGGCCATAAATATTCATGAGGAAGGCAGCTTTCTCTCCTCGGCACTGGCTATAGTTAACTAAGTGAGTCAGTGCACTTGCTATGGTTAACTAAGTGAGTCAGTGCACTGGCTATGGTTAACTAAGTAAGTCAGTGCACTGGCTATAGTTAACTAAGTGAGTCAGTGCACTTGCTATGGTTAACTAAGTGAGTCAGTGCACTGGCTATGGTTAACTAAGTAAGTCAGTGCACTGGCTATGGTTAACTAAGTGAGTCAGTGCACTGGCTATGGCTAACTAAGTGAGTCAGTGCACTGGCTATGGTTAACTAAGTGAGTCAGTGGACTGGCTATGGTTAACTAAGTGAGTCAGTGCACTGGCTATGGTTAACTAAGTGAGTCAGTGCATTGGCTATGGTTAACTAAGTGAGTCAGTGCTGACACCATCAAATGTTGTAATTATACAGTTGGGAGAAACGGACACAGAGAATGGCGTTGGGTAAAAGCACAGCTTGGGTTAAATATTGTTCCTGATATATATATATATACAGATATATACTTTATATATGCAGCCATAAAGAGCCAAATTCTATAGCATCCAAGTGAGGGTTCAACTGCATCCATTAGAAGACTCAATCACATTTCTGGTCCCTTGCATGAATGTATAAACGCTTTGATATTTACCTAACATTTTAATTAAGTGAATACATATAGAGCCTGATTTATTAAAAACTTTAGCGGGTGCAAAACCTTTTAGCACACGCAAAACTAATAATATGGGCAATGATTGGGGCAAAAAAAATGCCATGACCAATCCTGGGCCATGTTATTGGTTTTGCATGTGCAAAAGGTCTTAGTAAATCAGGCCCTTACTGTTTAAATATCCATCCATTCATCCCATAATCTAACCTGCTTATTCCTGGTCAGGGTCACGGGAGGGCTGGAGCCTATCCCAGTATGCATTGGGCGAGAGGCAGGAATACACCCTGAAAGGGTTGCTAATTATCACAAGGCACACATACCATTCACTCACACACTCATACCTATGGGCAGTTGTACCTAATTGATATATATATATATCCATATAGAAACACACGAACATAACTGACTTCTAAACAGACTAATATGCTAAATGGTGAACACTTACCCTTCCACACACACATATCATGAATGATGATAGGAGCTGATATTGTACAGACGTGTAGCCTCAAAGTTACGTAAAATGCAGCCAGGGGGACTAATTTTTGACCTTTTTGGTAATGCGGTCGAAATATCGCTCACGGTCTAGTCCTGCAGTTTAATACTGCTCACTCCAGGGCTTCATGTCACTCAATCTCCTATGAGCCACACCAAATTGATCTGGCCCGATTGGAATATTAACCTTCCCTGTCCTGATTGATAGGATTGAACCATTTAATTCAGTCTCTCTGAGCCTCTCGGAGCATTAAGAACCTCCATTATGGGCCAACTGACAATATCAATGAAACCGATGATAGAGAGTAGCACTCTTACTGCAGCTGCTAACGTCTGTTTGCGACGAACTTCCTCATCGTCCGCCTCGCCGAAATGGCCGCCGTTTACGGAAAGATCACGTGGAAGGAATCCTGGCAGGAGCTCGCCCTTCTCTGGCTGGCGGTAAAATCTGCCCTCTGTAAAATCCCAGCCTGCCTGACAAGCTTCATGAGCGGGTGAGTGGCAGCTCGGGGGCCCTGGGAGCGGAGCGACAGGACGGGTCAGTGTACGCTGAGCGAGCCAAGAGCCAGCTTGCATGCTGGGAGCACTACTCCGCCGCGTCCTCCCGAAGACCACGCCAATGACGACATCCGCGAGAGGGATAACCAACTGCCTCTATGTGGCCTCTTTCGTACTGTACCAAGATATCGAGGGTCTTTTCAGTGAAGGGAGGGAGAACTCTATCCACTACCAACATGTACCACCCGCCCCACAGAAAGAGGTGTATATGTGCATGTGCATATATACATACATTAATGTTTTTTTGTTTTTTTTCAGTGACCATGTGCAAGACCCACTGCTTACATTTACACTTTAGGCCTTTAGCTGACGCTCTTATTCAGAGCGACTTACAATTAGTGCACAACAAAAAGAGGCCTAAATTCATGATTCACCAACATGATACATTAAAAGTAGCAGTTAATGAGAGTGTAATGGTCGGGCCATAACACACAACTGTACAGATCTCCTGGGGGTAACAGAGTGTGGAGACCAACCTCCCAGAGATCCAAACCCCTGGAAGAGAGAAAAGCCCTCCTATTGTGGAGATAAAGGACTACCGAACTGGCGAGAGGGACTGGCGGGCTAGCAGGAGTTCGCCCCAGTGTCAGGCTCAGCTCCCTACTGTCCCCTATTCTGAAGGGATCAGCCGTCACTCAACCGACAGCCTGGTAAATATGCCCGACGCGTTATTCTGATGGGTGACAGCGTGCCAGTTATGCCCGATCGAGCCCGGAAGATGGGTGACAGTGTGCCAGTTATGCCCGATCGAGCCCGGAAACAAAAGAAAAACAGCCCGTATCGCTGTTGTGATCTCCATCTCCAGGCTGAACACTGTCTTTCCCCTGGAGGGAAGGAACCCAGAGTTTTTACTGGGAAAACAATGGGGATTATGAATACCGGCTTCGTTTTTTTTCCTTAATTAGAATGGAAATGAAAACACGGCGCTTACTCGCATTCCCTATCAGTTAATTAGATTCGAGGGGAGTCTACCAGGAGGCAACACCACCAGCCTAGGCGTCCTCCGTTAGCTACCCTTGGGCGCGTCCCTGGGCTGAGGAGGCAGATCCGTAGCCTCGCGGAAAGCCTTTTCTCCCGGGTGACCGAGAGAGGCGCGTGACTGACCGGGAGAGGCTGACAGCTCCGATTATCTCCCAGTGACAGCCAGGCCTGGAAAGCCGCAGTCAGCCCGTGCATGAGGCAAGATAGCACTGTGCCTGAAAAAACAGCGTGATGTTCATTCTGCCCTCTCTTAAAGAGGCATTCTCATTGCACACAGCAGCTATAATTGTCCTACAACTTCCTAAAACCGAGGCTGTGTCAGCACCCTTCCATACTATTGAGTAGGCTTGTTGAGTAGACAGGACGAGAAATAGTTAAGTAGGCGAAGTTCTCTAAATGTAGTATACTTAAAGCTGAGTATATTCGGGAGCATACTTTTCAAGAAGTACGCAAACAATTTGGTCGCATAAATATGACTCACAGCTTTGTTTTAAAAAATGAGGCGTTTTCCTTTAATAACAAAAACAACATGTGACATGGCTTACGACACTTCCACAGTGCGGTTGGAAAATAGCACGGAGGATATTTTTGGCGTACTGCACGTTGCATACTAAACAGTAAACATTAAACAGCACACATCTGCCAGTACACAGGAGACTAAATCAATTTGCATTTACTGTATTATAACCCCGCCCCCAACCTCATCACTTCCCCTTCACTTTGTGACTGGGTCTGTATTTGCCCAAGGTAGACGGAATGGACTCTTTAAAATCTGTGAGCCTCTCGAGATTGGGGAGATTATACATGGTGATGTTATGCATGAGATGTGAGGATTTACACAGTTCAAGGTGGAGCGGCAATAACTCAGGTCTTTTTCACCCTTGCCTAGCAACCACTCACCTGTTCTTGACTGCGTGTTATGATTTATGATGTTTCATAACTTTGAAAACAGCTTTTTGGTAGAGAGTGCTATTCAGCATTTTTTGTGGTTGTCAATTTCAGTGGTCTTGAGTGCAGAATTATTACCCTGAAGCATTCTACATTCCTACATAAGATGATGAAACGCTGTTATTCTTTAATTATCATTCATAACTACCAGATTATTATTCAGTACGGCCAAACAGCTGTATGTATTTTGCTATAGTTTGAATTCCAGTCAGCCAAAAAGTCTGAGAGGTAAACTCCTTCTTCAAAACCATAGCATCCTGACTGTAGACTGTAGGGTCTTAAATAATTTACAGGATATCATGAAACTTTAAAATGCAGGTCCCAAATTTGTAATATTTAAACATTAAAGATTTTTGCTTCTGGTGTTAAATAGGCTAATGTCTTCCATTACATTCTTTGATGTTATTAATCCATGCAATAACAGAGAGCTCCATAGCAACAGAGAACAATCGCAAATCCTAGGAAGGGAGAAAATTGTTCAAATTGGCTTAAATATTTCTGTGAAAATGATAAGGCAGATGCACATCAGTTTATTTGATGAGACATACTGATGTCCTTCAGTGCATAGCAGCTACTTAGACCATAAAACTGTATACTGTCACTTGCCACGGGTGACAACAACAATAATTTCAAAGGCTTCTGCTCACGCCTAGGAAAACAGCCATGAGTAACAGGACATCTGTTCTTTGTTGATGAAGGTAAACAGAGAGAGCAGTGTTTTTCAGCTCACATCTGCACAGACACTGCCTGCCTATGGATGAGTCAAACCCCAGAGTAAATGAAAATGGTAATGGAACAATGCAAATGGTTACCCGGTCCCACACGAATTGTTTCAGCTTTATCAGTGGCAGCTAGTGTGTGTGTGTGTGTGTGTGTGTGTGTGTGTGTGTGTGTGTGTGTGTGTGTGTGTGTGTGTGTGTGTGTGTGTGTGCGTGTGCGCATGTGTGTGTGTGTGTGTGTGTGTGCGCGTGTGTGTGTGTGTGTGTGCGTGTGTGTGTGCGTGTGTGTGTGTGTGCGTGTGTGCTTTCTTATCTGTTCTGTAGTTACTTCGATGACCTTTCTGTATGCACTTACTGTACGTCGCTTTGGATAAAAGCGTCTGCTAAATGAATGTAATGTAATGTAATGTGTGCGTGTGTGTGTGCGTGTATGTGTGCGTGTGTGTGCGCGTGTGTGTGTGTGTTTGCACTGCCGCCTTTGTCTTGCAGTAGGCATGGGCTGGCTGATTGTTATCTGCTAACACCATGTCACACTATGCTAACTGAACACGGCGCGGCTAAGAGGAAACTACCATTATTATCTGCTCTTCGTTTAGCAATGACACTGTAGTAGTGACAAGTGTCCAGACAAAAGAAGCAGTCTTGCCCACAGAGGGATACCTGGTTCCTCTTATGTAGCTGAGGTATTTCTTAGTGCAGATATGGGACCGGTAATGTGAAGCAAATGCTCATTGGGCCAATCTGACTGACCAGGAGTGGAATGGGACAATGCATAAATGTGGTTGCCATGGTTTTGCCGAGGGAGGGAGGGAGGGAGGGAGTCCTTCTGAAAATCATTCTGCAATAGCAGCTCATCAGATCCATCTCCACCAGCCGCAGAAATCGCTCAGTTCTCCGCCACTATAAGGGAACAGCTCAGCTGGCGGACTGCAGAGTGAAGAGGCGGCAGCTGACCGCATGCGTTCCAGAGGACTATTTGCGCTAGCAAGAAATCAACGGGTGTAATAATGTAATAATCTATTGGGAGTACATTGGGTGACCTGTGTTCTGTGAATCTTGTGTTGTTATGTAGATTTGAGTAAAAAATAGTTTTTAAAAACTGTTCTAAAACAAATTAACGGGAGACACCAGTGATGGGATGGACTCAATTATAATTGGGAATTCTAAATTTTGGAGAATATAAAAAAAAGGTTGTTTTCTTTATCCGGCCTATCTTAGATTCTGAGAAAGGGATTGTATTTGGCTGTTGGGATAAGTTTGATGACACTGGATAAAATTGAGAAGAGGAGACATGAGCAGGAGTGGGCGATGGGGCATGAAGGAGAACGAAAAGCGGGCGCTCGACAACAGAATGCAAAGCTGGCCTTTTCCACATGGGCGCCTTGCAGATCACGAAGATCAAAACTGCCTTCTGAAAACAGCATCAGCAGTTTATGAGACTCTGCCAGGATAAAAAAAAAAAACCAGGAGAAATTATGCAGCTTCAGGGAAGAAATGCAATGATTAAAACCTGATTGAGAGATCAGGAAAATTTGAGAATAGCACAACAAAGTACCTGAAGGACTAGGTTTGGATATATTAATCTCCCACACAAGGGTAAAATGGTTTTGAGCTTAGAGTTTAGAGCCTTGCTGTCTTGTGTACCTTTCTCAGCCTTCCACTCATCCTACATCTTCTTCTAAGGATGACTCGACCCCCAATATAGGACATTGATTTGTAAAATAAATAGTTCGATCCGTATCACGCTTGACCCAGCATCAGGTGGACCTATGCCTGAACCTGATACTCATCATTACACCTTTGAAATATACCTGACCTCAGTACAAGAATGCATTTAACTGTAAAATGTACAACTGTTTGTCGTGCTTTTCAATGCCTTGTGCGCTTGCTTGTCATTATTCTGGTGTGAACTGCATCTGTATGTGAGACTGATGGAATCTCCCACCCTGTAACAAACACAAACACACACTCGCACACACACACACACACACACACACACAGAAGAGAGATGAGGCCCGTTCACCCAACTGCTATGGATCATCTTTATATCATAGCAGATGTCTACCACGCCGCAATGTGACAGCTTTACAATATCCACCGACTGCCATCTGGGCCTATTATTGCTGATGAAAAGCAACGACGGGGAGGGAAATTACCCATCAACCCCAGGCCCCGTTCATATTCGACGCTCGTCTATCCTGATGATGAAGTGGCAAATGGAAGTGACTGAAATAAAAAAAAATTATGTCAAGTCATTCATTCTGTTACAGGGTACGCTGGTTTTTGAGCCGACCCTCCTTGCACTAATTTCTAGGCCACCGTGCATTTGACTCTTCGTTTTCAGACAAGAGGAGTTTAAATTATGCCGAGATGCACAAATTGGACACACATAGACGAGCATTAGCATGCTGTTCAGGTTAGCATATCAAGAGGAACGTTGAAAGGACACTCCGCCCTGTGATGTTAGCTCTGATTTTAAATAAGTAAATAAATAAATATTCCCGTCTTCTTCAAACGGAGCCTCATGAGCACAGATACCAGAGGCATCACATTAGCCCGCGAGCTTGCTGCTTTGACTGGCTCAGCAAAGCCGTGCTTAATAACGTTTCTCCAAGACACCTGTGTAATTCAGTGTCTTGTCAGTAAAGCTCAGCGGTTCTGGCTAAATAAGGCCCCTGGTTAGGGGGAACGACGCTAAAAACGACCTACGGTAGGTACACATAGGGGAGGTAGGGAAACGCTGGTACAAATACGGCTATCAAGTGAGCGGCGACGGCTTGCCATGGCCGGCCAAGTCAAAAGCAATCGTTGAGCGCGCGTAGGAACCTGCCGGTAGCGTTTGACAGAAGCCTTTGCTCAAAGTCACATGTAATTCGTCATGCTCCGTATAAGAGAAACTGCTGAGAATCTACAACCTCGGGGAACGGTGCTCTTCGTGTGCATCCACTCAAGATACCAGCAAAGAGAAAATGAAGACGTACAGTAGGCTACTCATGCAGCGTGTGCGCACACCGTATGCAAAAGTCAATGTACGGGGCTCACAACCACTTAATGTCATGGTAGAATCTCCCGGCAGAATATCTCGTAATGGAAACTCTGCCGTTCATAGCGGCATTTCGTCCCCTGAACAGCCTGACACAGTGAAACACCTCAAGGTTTCAAGCAAAGTTAATATGCGGCGAGAAACTATATCAGAGAAACAGTTATTATAGGCTCTCATATCTGATAACCCCAGAAACAGTTCAATGTCATGAACACAATTACTGCCGATGCAACACCTTACCAATACTACTATACTGTACACATACATGTGGTAATCCGTATCAGCCCCTAAGGGCATCGTATTTCATCGAGAGTGATCACGCTCTTCACATTTACAGGGCGGCTGCAGCTCTATCCTGCAGTCTGAGACTTTGCTGAAAGTGTATAGTGTGATGATCAGTAAAGATACAGGCGTTACTGTGTTACTGGTCAAACACAAAATACGTCAGGAGAAAATGGAACGTTAAAAAACTGTAACGCAGTACATTCAATACAAAAGCTACTGTGAAAGTATTCCCTTCTTTCTCTCAGGCAATTCACACTACAGACGGCAAGGCTTCGTGGGATTAATGTCTTGAGATTAACCTAAAAGAAACAGGCTAATGCGAACGCCTCTGCGGAGCCACAAAGAATATTGATCTCAATGACTGCCGGCTCGTTTTGGATTACATTGTATGATAGCGCTAAGATAGATGGTTGTGTGTTAAATGTAGCGTGGAATGAGTCTATTGATAATAATAACGTGGACTGTAATTATGCACAAACGCTGACCAAAAGCAGCTTTATGTTGCATGTCTGTACATTTATTACGGCTGAGATGACTACAAATTGGTCAGATGTACAGGGGGTGGACAAAATATTGGAAACAACTTCAAAAACTGAATATCTAGTAACTAATAACGAGTAGGCCCACCCTTTGCCTTCAAAACAGTTGTATGACAGCAATCTTTCTAGGAATGCTGCCATACAATTTCAGAACTGTGTGTAGTGGGATATTGACCCATTGTTCATGAAGGACAGTCTCCAGTTCTTTGAGGGATGAAAGAGGTGGAAATCTAGTTTGCACTGTACGCTCCAGAACTTAATTTTACTAAAGGTAAAATTATATTTAGATCTGGTGATTGTGCAGGCCATGGAAGGCATTTGACGTCATCCTCGTGTTCTTGGAACCATCCTTTAATGTTTTTAGCAGTGTGTATGGGGGCGTTATCATGTTGGAATATGGGGACATCATGAGGGAACAGTGTTTGCACCATAGGGTGCACCTGGTCTTGCAAAATTCATATTGAATGCCCGCTAGTCTACACGTCCATGCAGAGCAATCATTGGACCCAAAGAGTCCCATGAAATGACTGCCCATACCATTACAGAACCACCACCATACGTAAGAGTTGGCAACAGACATTGTGGAGTGAATGCCTCCTTAGGCTTTCTGCAAACATAAACCCGTCCAGATGTATTAAAAAGAGTAAAAGATGACTCATCAGAACATATCATTAGCCTTGGATACAAATGGCCCTGCCATAAATACCAGCTTTGTGAAGCTCACAACATGTTGTTTTTGTTGAGACTGGTTCAGATATGGATTGATTCAATTCTGTGGTGATTTTTAAAGCTGTGGTTCTGTGGTTATTAGAAACTATATTACCAAGTGTACGCCTGTCCCTGTTGGACTAGCGGCCACGGTTCTTTTTTGCTGATGCTGTTTTTTGATGTTGGGCATATGTTTTCATAATTTTTGACACTGTTCCCCTTGCCACCTTATATAATTTTGCTGTTTTTGTGACCGACGCACCTGTAATTTGGGCACCAAATTTGTAATTGTGGTTTAGATGCTTCAAAGTTAAAGCCATTTTTTGGGGGTTTTTCTGATATTATTTCCATTCTCTGACAGAAGATTATATTTTTCTTCACACGTTCAAAATCAAAAAGAAAATCCATCATAAATACTGTAGTACTGACTGTTGGTATGACATATCATTGAAGTACCGCAGATAACAAGACAATATTTCGATCCCTTTTGCTCACACACATCCATACATTCCCTGAATGTCATTAAACAAAGCGCTGAAAACTTGATGAATGGCTAAAAGTAATGATGGCGATGAGGACATAATTTGCTTTTTTAAATGCACTACCTTTGGAATTTAACCAACCATTCCAGGCCATTCCAACAAGATCAATGCATGGCAAGTGCAGTCGAGACATTGAAAGACTTAGACGTTAATGAAGATGAACCCGAATACCTTCTCTCTCGATTTGATCTCCCTTTTAAATAAACCACATTGCACACCGTACATTTCCATGGTGAGTGACCTCCATTAGTAGACCAATAATACGCAACTTAATAACCTTGATTTTCTTTTTGTCAGCGGCGCAAATGTGACACAAATGAGGTTCTCTCTTTATCCCAAAATAAATTTGGTTTAATTTATGTAGCGTTTTAGTTGAGCTGTTGGCTCTCCTGGTTGGTAATTACTGATGAATATCATTTTAAAATCAATGAGGCGAGTAAACACGTAGCCAGAGAAAATACCTTCCCCATAATCCTTAATTAGATTCACTCCCTGTGAAAACGTTGTTGATGTAACATGGCTTTTCATTAAGAAAATGTATTTTGGCACCTACCTCTCTATGCATAATAGAATTGATTCAGTGCTGAAGGTCTAATTTCAAAAGTGGGGGGACATTATTTATTGATGGTCGGAGACAGGTGGGCATATAATGTCTTTGTCTCTAAAAAAAAACCTTTTAATGGAATAATTATGTTCCTTCAGAGGTTGACAGTGACATATCCTCCATCCACTTTACACTACAGCTACACTACACGCTTTGATTTTATCTATAGAAAATCAGGCTGACTCGGGCAAACTCAAGCTTGTTAACGGCAATGGCACTAGAATAATGAAGACTACCTCCGTTAGTGTGCTTTGACTATAAATGATAGACCGGCAGTAAAACCAGCTGCCACTCTTTACCGAACAAGCTTTGCCTACTCATGTAATGCATACAAAAGCAAGGTTACCTGTCTGTCAAAATGAGCGCGTCACTATCAATAGAATGCTCTGATTGAAGCATGAATTGAATAAGGCAAAAATCACTATATGTGGTTGCGCTCCCAGTCATTTTAATAATGAAAAGGATTCTAGCTCAATGGTTGACTTGTATCTATGTACACTTTGACGATGCAGACCTGTTATCTGTAGCTACTGGGTCCAGAACTGTCCGGATATCCCACAAATTGATCAGACCAACAGCAATGTAGAGCTTGCAATGTTGATTTCTCATGCACACAAGGATAAACAATGTAGTGTGGATTATAAACATGCAGATTAACTATCGATTATAAGTAACCTCACTGAATAAATCAGTCAATTCCAAACTCAGGACTGCCTAGTTTCACAAGTTTGCCTAAAGTGGTGTTACAGGTGAATAGCCACCTGTAAAGCACTGACATTGAAGCTATAAGCCACATGCTTATGTAGCTAAGGTGAGTGATGATATCCAGGTGTTGATATTCAAGTGACTGATTTAATTATAAGCACAGTAAAAATGCCAGTGTAAATCTAACACTGCTGGTGTACATTTAACACCATAGGGTGTCAAATGTACACCACCATTTTTGCTGTGAGTGGTTAACTGATGGCGCCATTCACTTTGAAGAAGGCGATTAACAGTAACATAGAAAGCAATCTAGGAGGTAGCTCTCAAAAACTGGATTTATTCATTTTTTTCTGATATTGAACCCTAAATATTGGGCCGATTTAAGAATGACCTTGAGCAAATACAATTTAGTAATACAAAAAATATAAGTAATAAAATGAAAATAAATTTAAAAATCAACCAAATTCCACGACTCTAAAGAAGAGCATATTTTTCCATGTCAGAGAGAAATATCAATCTGTTCTGCATGGGGCTAAAATGTCTGGGCTTCCGCACGTCCTTTCATACAATATCCCATAAATGTCCACAAAAACACCGACTATAAAGACATTCTAAGTCTGACCAATTGCATATTGACATACTGCAATCGATAAAACGTAGCCTTGTCTAATTTTAATTCAGCACAAATTTTCTCAGTCAATTATTCGTTATTTTTTCTGAAACCATGCGCAAACAATTTCAGGCGACAAAACAGATCGTTTTGGTCGAATGATTCGCATCAGTTATTTGTATCAAAACATTGGATCCCGAAGGCATGTTTTTGATTTTTACTTTCCCCCACCCTACACGTGCTTTTGGCTATTGTCACAATTGAGCGTCGTAAACACGAGACGGTCATTCCAACCCAAAACAGGACGACGGTTTGAATGGGAAAACATCGCCATACGCTGCACAGAAGCGTTTCTACACAGTGTGAATACTCTCAGTTGATAGGCTATTGTAGAACGTTCAGTGGCTGCCGAGATTCGCGCAGAGGAGAGCTGCACTTGCTACCCTTAGCAACACAAAGTTGCATCCCCAACAGTATTTTCAGTCATGTCATTCGCCACTCGAGACGGACTCGGTCGACATGACCGAGGACAGAAGATGTAGTTTAGGAATTTATTCCCGCACCTGTTTCACTTATACCGACCCATCATTTAAATCATCGGTAAATGTGTGTCAAACACGGAGAATGACAAGCGAAAACAATTTATGAAACAATTGTTTTCATGTCGTTTTTGTTCATGTTAAGAAAACAATTATTAGCGGTCTTCATTTGGTCAGTAAAGTGCGCCTCAATAGAGACAAAGAGACACACTGACACATTTAAAGGTAGCCTAAACGTCTTTACAGTTCGGTAGTGACAATAACAAGCGATGCTTCGTCAACGAACAGTTAGGCTTTCGGATGCCAATGAAAGAAAGGATGCTATGAGTCTTGTACAAAGGAACTTAGGCTTATATTTACACATTATGGAAATACTCACCGTAGTAAGAGGAAGGGATTTCTGTTCTTCTTGCCATTGCACCGCGGACAGGAGGATTCCGACGTGTATCTTTGTTGTTATGATGGCATGTGAGGCGAGTTCAGTGCGAACAGTCTTGTTCACCCAGTCTTCGTTTATAATAACCCTCTCTTTTTCTGAGCCACGCAGCAGAACGTCAGCGATGTTTACAGCAGAGCAAAGCGTCATCTAGTGTGAAGTGTGGGTGCTGAGACCCCGACAAATAGTCCCTTTAAATTTAAAGGAGACGTGCCCTTTTCTTGTTGCGTTCATTGTTTTTGTAGTCAAAAGCACGTTCTCGTTATTATGCAGATAACTCAAAAACTGTTTTATGGTCGAACGTTGCTATTCATTAGGCTACATCATTTTTGGATAAACCTGAATTGATTAAAAAAATAAAATAAAGCAAGCGAGAGATAACAATAGGCTAGTTGTTGTCTGTGAGTTTTTAATAGGCAGGAACTTTACCTGAACTGTTTATTTGATAAAATAGCCTACATAATGGTCTTGTAGGCCTATAGTCATAAACACATCTTCCAAAACTATGAAGGGCAGCAAAGTGCACCCAGCATCAGTTAATATAACTAGCATAATTTTAATATGAGCAAAATTTCAGTACACCAGGAAGGCGGTAGGCTAAATGAACAAGTCTGAGAACAGATAACCAAGACAACTTTTACCTCACTGTGAAATACATTAAAATTAACTGAAATATTTTCAGTAATGAACACTAGCTATGCAGAATGCTTGGGACTAACATTATATTGTAAACGCTTGGGTAGATGCTATGTCTTTGTTGTAAGTTCCAGTACCCTTGACTAAGTTCAAAAGTGCTAATATCCCAATGTTGCAGGCTACTGGCTTTTTTCGATATTGGTAGTTTTAAAAGAAAATGTGCAGTGGTGGCCACTTGTACGGTAAATATGGAAAATTCCTTGTGACATTAGCCTCGAACAGAAATATCAGCTAGTCCTGAAATTGCACAGCCAAACAAAACAATCAAATGGCATTGTTGTTCCATCTTTATCCATGACTATTGCAACCTCTAGTGGAGAAAATGTGAGTTTACCAGACTTAAATTTCTGTCATTGTGGACACATTAACAATAAGATACAAAAGTGCATTCATTGGTGGTTGCAAAATGCATTGTCAATACAAAAGCAGCTGCTTTTTACCAGGTTTAAGATGGCTGACATGCTTTTGCAGCTCAACAGTGACTAATGGCATACTTGAGTAATCTATAAAGCTGTAAAGCGTCTGCTAAATGACTGTAATGTAATGACAGCCTGATAAGGAGTACACAAAAACAGGCCAGAATACTATTTTTAATAGAGAGTGTTATGTTCGAAGGTGTTTTCAGTCCAGTTGAGTTTCTCTTCACTCCACAACCTTCTCCTTTGTGGGAAATATAATTCTAAATGTCTGTACTGGCAGAGTGTAATGTCAACTGCATACCCAATTACATCCGAGTTTGACAGGTGTCAGGTGGAGCCACTGTTCAGGGCCGTGATTGAGCACGATGAATGCTGGGGAGATGTGATACTACCACTGTCCATGATCCTTCAGGTCTCCCAGTCTCATCCTCACATCGAAGTGAGGTGCCCAGTGGGCACAGTGTTCAGGTGCCCTCTGCTGGCTTCACAGGACAGGGCAGCTTCCAGTGAGGCGCTCTCTACTGGCGGCATAGGGTAGGGCAGGCTCTGTGAGAAGGGCAGAGAACAGAAGTGGGGGAAAGGGCCAGAAAGGACAGTTTTTGTTTTAGCCCAGCACTAAGACACCCAATTCTATTTATCAAGGTTTGATTGAAGACCATGACTAGTTAGTTTAATCAGCTGCAAAAACAAAAACCCGCACCCACACAAGCCGTTTTCGGATAAAGTTCCCCACCACTGGCATAGAGGTACTAGATATCCAAGAGGTGTAGGAGTCCTGAGACATGGTCAGTCACATCCAGCTCCAGCTAAAATGGGGGGACTATGCATAAAAAGGGCTGTAATTCCTATACGGATCAACCAAAATGGATGTAAGTCAGCATACAGAGAGGAGATTGAGCGGCTAGAATGCATGCATGTGTGTGCAAGTGTGTATAACTGAGTAGTCCGTGTTTATGTGTGCATAAGACTGAAGGTTACATTCTGGCACCCAGCAATCTTGACAACTCAAGTCCGCAGAATCTTTTCACGAAACACAGCAAGTCGCCATGGAGATAACCTCGATGTAGCCAGTCCGCAGGTCTTTTCGCGATAACACAGCAGGTTGACCTCAAATGGACTCTCAACTCCACGTCTCTAGCCAAAAGAGCACAACAGCGTCTCCACTTCCTACGGAGATTGAGAAGAGCAAGCCCCCCCCCATCCTCACCACGTTCTACAGGGGCACTATCAAGAGCGTCCTGACCAGCTGTCTCACTACCTGGTATGGAAACTGCAGCGTCTCAGACTGAAAGTCCCTGCAACGGATAGTGAGGACAGCTGAAAGGATTATTGGGGTCCCTCTCCCTTCTATTCTGGACATTTACACCAAACGGTGCACGCGCAAGGCCCGCAGCATAGCGGAGGATCCCTCACACCCCTCCCACGGACACTTTTCCCTCCTGCCGTCTGGTACCGCAGCATACGGGCCAGATCTGCTAGACTCTACAGCAGCTTCTTCTCCCAAGCTGCTTTTTAACACCCTGCTGCCTCCCTCGACCCGTATCACCCTAATTTAAGGAACACGCCCCCCCCCCCCCGTTGCCCTACATTTTCTCTGGACTATTTTTCTCAGAGACTATCTCCACCCACTATACCATGCTGCTACACTGTACTTTACACACTATTTATTTTTTATTACGTACTTCTTAATTTAAATTTTATTCTATTTAGTTTATTGTGTATTTACTGTTCTGTCTTATATTGTCCTGCATTTTTACTGTATGGAGTTGCACTTGTCATGTCTATACACTTGCACTGTCTTGCTATTTGCATTATGTCTAGTCCTGGGCATACAGACCCATCCTTGTCTTGTATGTCTTGTATATAGATTGTACATATTGCACCAAGGACCAGGAGAAACGCAATTCCGTTCCTCTGTAAACTGCACTGTATAAGGCTGGAATGACAATAAGACTTGACTTGACTTGACTAAATACCTTTAAATTAAAACTGATAGTCTGCACCTTAACTTCATATGTATTGTTTTATTTCAAACCCAATGTTCTGGCGTGAAAAGCCACAACAACAAAAATGTGTGTGTGTGTGTGCGTGCGTGCGTGCGTGTGTGCGTGCGTGCGTGTTTGAGCACATGTAATCTTTGATTTGTTCTTTTTATATTGGAGTCTGAAATAGCCTACTGCAGTGGTGCAGTGTTTTCTTCCGATGTTTTCTCCAATAATGTCACACAAGAGAGCCGGCAGAAAGGGCATGTTTGTCTTAAAGCTTTGCCATTATAGAGAAATGGCACGCAGCCACGATATGACACTTACCTGGGGTATTGAGAGATCAAGGTCACAATGAGTGACAGAAGAGACTAGATTAGAGAGAAAGACAGGTGTGATGTAATGCATTCATTGGTTCTTGGTACTGTAACGAAATTCAACTTGGGCCTTGCGCAGATTTCATGATCTTTAAAACATGTAGCTATGCTGTTGATAGTATAAAATTAAACGATGTTGATAAATCCACATAGAGCACTCAAGTGGCTGTCACATTGGTTTCGGAAGTGACTTCCCCATTCATTTAGACCATAGACATTAATTACAATGTACCTTTAAACAATTTCTAGTGATTATATAGTTCACGTTTTAATATTTTTTTGTGAATATACCAGCGCTGGCACTGTTTAAATACTCGACGTCCCAAAATTCCGTCCAGACGGTTCAATGATGTAAAATGGGCGAGCAAGGTGGTATCACAGAGGCGGAGCTCTAAAATCTTTGGTGGTATGCACCAAGGGGTCAGCTTTCAGCTCTCAACCTCAGCACCGGATATAACGTTGCCCTCTGCTGATATCTATGATTTTCATTCAAAAAGGCAGTTTTCCCATTAGGCTCGATTCATTTTTGACAGCAAATTAAAAATATTTACATTAATATAATGATGTTACGGCCGCCGCGCCGCCCTCCGAGGATCGGGGTTCGCGCCACGGACCTGCCAGTTCCGAGCATGGCCGGTGCCCTGTGGGAGCAGCAATTGGCGGCTGCTTCCGGGAGGGGCTCGGAGAGAATCGCTGCGCACAAAAAGGCCCTGGGCGAGTTGGAATCACGGTCAGGAGCTCGAGGAGTCGCGCCCTGTAGAGGACGTGGCGGCCTTTTTCCTACTACCGGCTGACAGGGTTGTATAGCGGTGGTTCTCTAGCGGTTGCTACATGGGGGGAATTGAATTAGAATAGGGTCTCAATTGGCTACTAAATTGGGAGAAAAATTGAAAAAATCAGAAACAAAAATTTTAATAAAAAAAAATATATATATAATGATGTTAACTCTGTGCATTATATTTCTTTAAAAATCAATTATCATTTTTCCGAAATAATTTTTTTTGTTCTTACCACACAGACAAAGATATGATTTATTTATTTATTCTTTATTTTGGCCTATCTGCGCTTTCCTCGTTGTACATGTGACTTGACTGGACACAACTGCGCATGTGAGATGAGCACAAAATTAAAACTTCCTGGTTCGGATGTGTTCCCCATTGGCATGACTGTCTCTACATTATACAGTCAAGCCGGAAAGTCTGAATACCCATTTCACCTTCTTCACGTTTTATTACATTACAGACATATTCTACAATAGATTGAGTTCATTTTTTGTTTCAAAATTCTACACAAAATAGCCCATAATGACAAAGTGAAAACATGTTTTTAGAAAATGTATTAAAAATCTGTGTCTGTGACCCAACAACATCAAAAGGCTCTTGATATCTTATTTTCTGGTACTCTTACAAGCGATACTATAACAGCTCTGCATTTGAATGGATCTCTATGGGAATTGGGGGGTGAGACAAGATTTAGCTGTAAATTACACTGGAACAGTATAGAACACATGGTTGGCTAAGTGGCTCTAAGTCATCAAGGGTCTGATGTATTAAACAAGCCTTTAACCATCACTCTGCTGCCAGAAATACAGTAGATATGGATGTATAACTTGAAGGGTTTCTTCTCCTGACTTATTTTTCCATAGAGTTCAATAGGAAAATCTGTCAGGAGAAACAACCCTTAAAGTGATCCTTCCATATCTACTGTATTTCTGGCAGCAGAGTGATGGTTAAAGTCTTGTTTAATACATCAGACCCTTGATGACTTAGAGCCACTTAGCCAACCTTGTGTTCTATATTGTTCCAGTGTAATTTACAGCTAAATCCTGTCCCACCCCCCAATTCCCATAGAGATCCATTCAAATGCAGAGCTGTTATAGTATCGCTTGTAAGAGTACCAGCAAATAAGATATCAAGAGCCTTTTGATGTTGTTGGGTCACAGACATCATAAAGTCATGGCATGCAAAGGATATGCAACCAAATATAAAAAATATGGCTTTTCTACCACATTTAATTTAGCGTGTTCAATACTTTTTTCCTGTGTCATTTCACTTTATTGCACATAACTTTTTTAAAGAATTGGAACGTTACAATTTTTTTAGCTGTGTAGTTTTATTGAGTTAATACCAATGTCTGGTCAAAATCTCATGTGAATAGCTACATTGGAAATATGTTTGATAATAAAATTGTTGATGTGTCCAATACTTATTTCCCCCATTGTAAGTATTCATACCCTTTGCTTTAACATATTTTTAAAGTATCATATTTAATATTTGGTCTGTGACCATCAACATCAAAAGACTCTCGATATCTTATTTCCAGGTACGGTTACAAGCGATACTATAAGCTCTCTGCATTTGAATGGATCTCTATGGGAATTGGGGGGGTGAGACTAGATTCAGCTGTAAATTACTCTGGTACAGTATGGAACACATGGCTGGCTAAATGGCTGTAAGTCATCAAGGGTCTGAGCTATCGAACAAGCCCCAAACCATCACTCTGTTGCCAGATATGGAGTAGATGTGGATGGATCACTGCAAGGGTTATTTCTCCTGACTCATTTTCTTATAGAACTCTATGGGGAAAAAAGTCAGGAGAAACAACTCTTAAAGGGATCCATCCACATCTACTCCATATCTGGCCGCAGAGTGATGGTTTTGGGCTCGTTTGATACCTTAGACCAGGGGTAGGCAACCCTGGTCCTGGAGAGCCGCAGGGTCTGCTTGTTTTTGTTTTCACCCTAAATACAGCCCTTAGACCCTTGATGACGTACAGCCATTTCGCCAGTCATGTGTTCCATACTGTACCAGCGTAATTTATAGCTGAATCTAGTCGCACCCCCCCCAATTCCCATAGAGATCCATTCAAATGCAGAGAGCTTATAGTATTGCTTGTAACAGTACCTGGAAATATGATATCGAGAGTCTTTTGATGTTGATGGGTCACGGACTTCAGGAAGTAACAGCATGCAAAGGATATGCGACCAAATATTAAATATGATACTTTAAATATATGTTAAAGCAAAGGGTACGAATACTTACGTAAATGAAAGATTTCAGTTTTCGATTTTTAATACATTTGCAAAAATTTCTAAAAACATGTTTTCACTTTGTCATTATGGGCTATTTTGTGTAGAATTTTGAGACAAAAAATGAACTCAATCTATTGTAGAATATGTCTGTAATGTAATAAAACGTGGAGAAGGTGAAAGGGGTATTCAGACTTTCCGGCTTGACTGTATATACTCTAAGGTATGCACTGCCAAAAATGTCCAAACAAGATGATGATATCTGATTGGTCGAGAACCACTCGTGCGTTGCAGTAATGGATATGTAGTCTGTTAAAGTGGACTACAAACCTAACTAAAATCATTAATCCATTACTTTAAAAAATTTAAATTGGAACATGCGATGTATGGTCTATATTTTTATACCACACAGGCTAACGTTCTATTAATCAGATTTATAAAAATTGCCCGTTCTATTTGTCATAGAAAATTTACTTCCGAAACCAAACTCCACGCATGTCTGACGTACAGTTTCGTGTACATGCGCAAACCCTTTTGAGGGCGCATATTTGAGTCCACTTCGTCAAAAACATTTGGGCGACTTTTTCTCAAAAATGGGGGCACTTAAAATACCAGGATGAACCCCTTATTTCCGGGTTTTTTTTTAGGGAATTCAGGGGCACACTCATCTTCAGAAAGGTGAAATCATCTGACAATTTCAGTAAGTAACCCAGAAGTAAAAGCGTAAAAAACATGGCCCGTGGCAAATACGACCCCTGTTCCCTGTCCACTGTCCCCTGTTCACTCAGACCCCTGTCCCCTCACTTTGCAAGCAATATGCGAAAGAAATCCTGCAAAACTCTTTCCAAACTAGTGAAGAAGTAGTTCGTAATATTTTTTTTTATTATTTTTTTATTGAGAATATCAATCAGTTAACATATGACGATTGTTACAAAGAGTAGATTATGAATGAAGATAGAATTAACAAAAATAAAGAAGAGATATGAACCTATCTTATACCATATACGCACTATGTCTTTTACGCCTTTACTTCCGGGTTACTTACTGAAATTGTCGGATGAGTGCACCGTTCTGCAGATAAGTGTGCTCCTGAATTCCCTCAACAAAACCCCGGAAATAAGGGGTTCATCCTGGTATTTTAAGTTCCTCCATTTGTGAGAAAAAGTCGCCCACTCAAAAGCTTTTTGACAAAGTGGACTCAAATATGCGGCCCCAAAAGGGTGTAGGGGTCGTATTCGGACACGGCCATAGAGCATATATACAGGTGCAGCTCAAAAAATTTGAATATCATGAAAAAGTTCAATATTTTTTGTCACTCATTTCAGAAAGTGAAACTCATATATTATATAGATTCATTACACATAGAGTGAAATATTTCAAGACTTTATTTCTTGTAATTTTGATGATTATGGCTTACAGCTAATGAAACCCAAATTCAGTGTTTCAGAAAATTAGAATATTGTGAAAAAGTTCAATATTGGAAACTCATGGTGTCACACTCTAATCAGCTAATTAACTCAAAACACCTGCAAAGGTTTCCTGAGCCTTTAAATGGTCTCTCAGTCTGGTTCAGTAGGCTACACAATCATGGAGAAGACTGCTGACTTGACAGATGTCCAGAAGACAGTCATTGACACCCTCCACAAGGAGGGTAAGCCACAAAAGGTCATTGCTAAAGAAGCTGGTTGTTCACAGAGTGCTGTATCCAAGCATATTCATAGAAAGTTGAGTGGAAGGAAAAAGTGTGGTAGGAAAAGGTGCACAAGCAACAGGGATAACCGCAGCCTTGAGAGGATTGTCAAGCAAAATCCATTCAAGAATTTGGGGGAGCTTCACAAGGAGTGGACTGAGGCTGGAGTCAGTGCATCAAGAGCCACCACGCACAGACGAATCCAGGACATGGGCTACAAATGTCGCATTCCTCGTGTCAAGCCACTCCTCAACCAGAGACAACGTCAGAAGCGTCTTACCTGGGCTAAGGAGAAAAAGAACTGGACTGTTGCTCAGTGGTCCTCTTTTCAGATGAAAGTAAATTTTGCATTTCATTTGGAAATCAAGGTCCCAGAGTCTGGAGGAAGAGTAGAGAGGCACAGAATCCACGTTGCTTGAAGTCCAGTGTGAAGTTTCCACAGTCAGTGATGATTTGGGGTGCCATGTCATCTGCTGGTGTTGGTCCACTGTGTTTTCTGAAGTCCACAGTCAACGCAGCCACCTACCAGGAAATTTTAGAGCACTTCATGCTTCCTTCTGCTGACAAGCTTTATGGAGATGCTGATTTCATTTTCCAGCAGGACTTGGCACCTGCCCACACTGCCAAAAGTACCAAAAGCTGGTTCAATGACCATGGTATTACTGTGCTTGATTGGCCAGCAAACTCGCCTGATCTGAACCCCATCGAGAATCTATGGGTTATTGTCAAGAAGAAGATGAGAGACACCAGACCCAACAATGCAGACGACCTGAAGGCCGCTATCAAAGCAACATGGGCTTCCATTACACCTCAGCAGTGCCACAGGCTGATCACCGCCATGCCACGCCGCATTGATGCAGTAATTCATGCAAAAGGAGCCCCAACCAAGTATTGAGTGCATAGAAATGAACATACTTCTCAGAAGGCTGACATTTCTGTTTAAAATTTTCTTTTTTATTGATCTTATGTAATATTCTAATTTTCTGAGACACTGAATTTGGGTTTCCATTAGCTGTAAGCCATAATCATCAAAATTACAAGAAATAAAGGCTTGAAATATTTCACTCTATGTGTAATGAATCTATATAATATATGAGTTTCACTTTCTGACATGAGTGACAAAAAATATTGAACTTTTTCACGATATTCTAATTTTTTGAGCTGCACCTCTATATATTTATGGTATAAGATAGGTTCATATTACGTTTTGGTTCTTTTTATTTTTGTTAATTCTATCTTCATTCATAATCTACACTTTGTAACAATCCTCATATGTTAACTGATACATGTTAACTGATACTGATCTCTATAAAAAATAAAGAAAAATATTACGAACTACTTCCTCACTAGTTTGGAAAGAGTTTTGGGATTTCTTTCGCACACTGCTTGCAAAGTGAGGGGACAGGGCACATAGGGACAGGGGTCTGAGTGGACAGAGAACAGGAGTCGCATTCGGTCACGGCCCAGGATCACTGACATCCGGGAATTTACGTAAAGTAGGGCAAAGGGGAAACTGCTGACGTTATAGACCACGTGATAAAGTCTACCGCCACTATTGGTCAGACAAAATAGATTTATTTTTTTTTTTTTTAATCCAGAGCAAAGGGTTCCTCGGTCGTTCAAGGATTCGTGTAGTTATCGTGACGATATCAGGAAAAGACAACATGTTTTTAAACAAGGTAAAACTGAGATTTGTATATATTGCCGTTCTTGCGTTGGGAGATTTATCTAACGGTAATAAGGTAGCTGGGTGAGCTAAACGGATAAAATTAAACTTTCCACGACGACTTCGCTCTCATTTACATCGACAGTAAGCTTACGTTAGCTTAGTTATAGTTAGCCAATTTACCTCTTTCAAACCGAAGCGACGACCCGGGTAAAACCAGTGCTTGTCTTTGGTGTGAAAGGGTCAATCCGCGCTATCCGACCCGGGTAAAACCAGTGCTTGCCTTTGGTGTGAAAGGGTCAATCCGCGCTATCCGACCCGGCTTCGCTGTGAGGGGCTACACGGGTTACTGTTCAATAACCCGTGTCATTCCCGGGTTTTGTGTGTGGAAGGGGCTAGTTGGCAAGCAAACCGACTAACGAACCAGCGAGTTAGTTTCCAAGGCAAATAGTGTTGCTTCCAGTGCCACGAATCGAGCCGCTAAATTTTCACACGTTGGTTACCTAGTCCATTGGTTCCCAAAACTGTCTTCGGGTAACCCCAGGCGGATCGGTCCATCTCAAGCACACATTATGTACTTCAGTTGTGTTTGAGGTGGAACATATCAATTGCCTGGATCCGGCTGGGGATTGCTCAGATGTGCACGAGCGACCAACTAGATAACCAAATATTGGCACGATGCCGAATTTATTATGCAGCTGATCTTGTGATTTTGTATAGTGGCAGCTATAGTCGTCGATCAGTATGCGGGGCAATTATAGTAGGGCCAGGTCAAGGGGAGGTGAACAGTAGGGGTAAAATGTCATCTTTACCAACGGGCCTATCTTTTTATTTTTAAAGATAGTGCTTATTTCAAAGTTTATGGAGCTTTTTACGGTTCTTAAATATCTCGACTATGAACAAATTGGTGGTCATTTGAAGTTCGGTCTTTATCAAAATGCAACAAACTTCTGATAGTACAATATTGGATGAAATTAAAGCCATATACACCACCATAAACCAATACATAATCTAACTGTTTTTGTGTCCAGTGGACTGGGAATGATCATTTTACTCTATTTAAAGAAAGTTTTGGTACTAATTGTTGTTATTTTATAGTTTACATTGTTCGGAAAAAAGGCGTTCTTCAGATTTTGCAGTGTCCTTCCGTTACCAGAAAACTCTCAAAATTTTAACCTAATTGGGTAGTTTAACCCACTGACTGTAAAAAGATACTCAAACTGGTGTAATATTGGGAACATTGAGTGCAAGGGCTGCCTTATACACAAGAACTAATAGTGTGTCCTTCCGTTACTTTTACCAATTGTCCTTCCGTTACCGGAACCACTGTGGGAAAAATGCTATAAAAAATTATTGGACCATGCCCTTGGTCTAATATTTGGCATGTTCATAGATGCATAGTCAATAGACCATTATCAGTCAGAAAAATACCAATACTTTGCCTGGAACCGCAGGTTTTGCATTGTTGAAAAAAAGGCAAAAAACAGATGTTGTTTTTGAGTCCTTCCGTTACCGGTGGGTTTTTGGCAAAATTACCCATGAAAATGACCCTTGACAAAAAACTTAGTGGATTTATTTTAAAGTACTAGGCAGCCCTCACTTCTCACAAGTGTTCTTTTCAACCTAACTGGTATAGCCTAGGAGCTAGAGCCAGCGTACAGCAAATTTGTCCTTCCGTTACCCCTTGACCTGGCCCAGTACTAGTAGTGACAGTGTTTCTATGGGTCAAATTCTTGAGGACTTGTGACTAAATTACATAGCAACTAAGACTACGTTCACACTGCAGGTAAGAAAGTAGCCCAGATCCGATTTTTTCCTCAAATGTGACACGGATCAGATTTTTTTCAATGGAAGTGTGAACGTTGCGATAAACTGCGTTGTTTACATATGTTGTGATACATATCTGTTTGTGTCAAAGCGACTGCAGTCTGAACAGTCGGATCAGAATTCATGTGACTTTTTGTGTCATTTTTGATGTAGCAGGGCATTAGAACGTAGCGCACGGGCTAGTGAACTAACTATTGTACAGGGTAGGTTATCAACAGTTTCATATTATATTAGCTAATCATATCTTGTCATTTTAGATTGCCTAAATGGTAGGGGTGCCACCGACTAAAGGTAAACCGGTTACATTTGATGCGTAAGAATTACTCAACAAATTATTTCTGTCAAGAGACAGACTTGTTATGTTCGTTGTTCATAAATATTTAGGTACATTGTTTACTGTACATGCAAATACTTGTACTCAAAATGTTCAGGTAGTTTTGCATACTTCCGGGTAGGAGAAGAGAAGAGTCATAGTGGAGAAGTGGAGGAAAGGAGGTGGGGAGTGAAGAATATTGGGACGCACCCCCAGCCTACTAAATGCATTAAACTTCTGGACCGTAACCAACAAAACTGCTAATGAATGCTAGCTGATGCATTATGCTAAAGATCAGGCTCGTACTGAATATGTCGATGCCCTTGGCAGAAATACATGACCCATTTGAAATGTACGGGCGGCTGTGGCTCAGGAGGTAGAGCGTAACCCTAACCGCTGATCGCAGGGTCGACGATTCGATCCCCGGCTCCTCCATGTCGAAGTGTCCTTGGGCAAGACACTGAACCCCAAATTGCTCCCAATGAGCAGGCTAGCGCCTTGCATGGTGGCTGCCGCCATTGGTGTGTGAATGTGTGTGTGAACGGGTGAGTGAGAGGCCATTGTAAAGCGCTTTGGATAAAGGCGCTATATAAGTGCAGTCCATTTACCATTTACCATTTACTTTATTTCTTTGCTTTTATGCATTTGCTTAATCCTTATCGTAATCTGTAAAACTGGGAAAACTAGCCTATTCCCTGGCCCCAGAACAAGCAGCCCTGGAAATGAGAATTTTAAAGGCACATTTTGTGTATGAACTGGGGAGTTTGACCTGCAGTAAATAACCCCGCCCGTTCCTGCAGGTGATAAAGGCCAGTGTCCAGACCGGACTCCGCTTTCAAGGCACCAGTACGCAGGTGGCTGCCCGGGCTGCAAAGGCCTCGCCAGGAGGCTTTAGCTTTGGTGAGTAAAATACGCGAGCCCCAGCGCTTCGTAGTGCGGAGACTCTGGAGGCACTGATGTCCTCTTCCTCTTCCTCCTCCAGAGTTCACTGAGCAGCAGAAGGAGTTCCAGCAGCTGGCAAGGAAGTTCGCCCGAGAAGAGATTGTGCCCGTCGCCGCTCTCTACGACAGATCTGGTGAAGTGAGTCTCGCTCATTCTGTATAAGGCCTTGTGCACACTAGCATGAAAACCCGTTCCGAAAACCGTTTTGGCTCTTTAAAACAGTCAAATCCACACTATCGGAAGTTTCGAAAACGTCTTAATTTAAAACCCCTCGGAGCTAGGATCGGAAACCCTTAGAAAAACCCTTAACTGGTTTTAGCCGAGAGTGTGTACAGGATCGGTTGCCAAAGCCTGCAGAGTCATAGTGCAGTTTTATTTTGCCTGCATAATTTGTCCCAGCCTCCAGTTGTTGGTCATGCTTTGTTGCACGCGATGATTATTGTTTTTTCAAGCCGTCTTTGCCTGGAGTTCAGACGGGTACTAGTGGCACGTGGTGGTTCATGTTTCAAAATTAAAACCCTAGTGTGTACGAAGCCTTTTTTCCGTGACATAAATTGGACTTTTCCAAATCAAACAATTTTGAAATCTAGGCATGAAGTGTAGCCTACTCTTCCCGCGCAACGGCTGTACAGTTGAGTTGTTAGACGGGAGTGAACAGCGGTTGGCAGCACGTGCTTCTAGAAGGCGTGCTTGTCGGCACTCTGAGGCAGGTGCACAAATACAACTGAAAAAGTTCGGCAACAATGGGGTTAAAATTAGTCTAAAATGGGGTGTCTCGGTGGCGTAGCCTATAGAGTGCTATCCACCTGCTCATTGCGAGTGGCGATGTCGGCAGTTCGAATCTTACTGCACGTTTTTTGACGCATGCCTCTCCCTCTCCCTCGCTCCCATTCTTCCTGTCTCTCTACACTGTGCTGTCCAGTAAAGCTGAAAAGGCCCTATCAAAAATATTTTAAAAACAAATAAAAATTAGCTTAAACAAAAAAAAATAAAAAGCTTCCAAACAGTGTTAAAGGGATTATAACAGTGTCAGTACCACTGTGCAAGTAATGTATCACTCTCAATACAAATCACTGCTTTGTAATTGCTGCTTTTTTTTGTAGTATCCTGTACCAATCATCAAGAAGGCATGGGAACTCGGCCTCATGAACAGCCACATTCCAGAAGACTACGGTATGTGCTCGTCATATCAGCGCCGTTTACGACTTTGAGACCTGCTCCTCAGTCATTGGTTCAGCTGCAGGTGTTTTTTTTTTGTTGCCTGGTTACAGGTGGGATGGGCCTGGGCATATTTGATGCTTGCCTCATCACGGAAGAGCTGGCTTATGGCTGCACTGGGGTTCAAACGGCCATTGAGGCAAACTCACTCGGTGTAAGGGCATTTTATTTCTCCCCTCTTGTCTTTAAAAAAAGGGAATTACCAGCTCCAAAAGGACTCTTCTGTACGCTTGCAAATGCTCAAAGTACGAGAACATGGCCAAGTGGCTATCAAAGTAAATTCAGCTGGAAATGAGCAGAATATTCCCTCTGTGTGTTTGTGGCCAAGTGGCCATGTCTTGTGACATTTTCACATTCGACTTAGCAAAATGAATACTGGGTTTACAATTCAGCATTTAGTATGGTAATATAGACTGATATATACTATGGTGGCTTTTGTTTTTACCATTTCATTTTCATTAAAAACAAAATTTAAAAACTGGGTTGTTTTTTTTTTTTTTAATTGCAGCAAATGCCAGTCATCATTGCAGGCAATGAAGCACAGAAGAAAAAGTACTTGGGCCGAATGACCGAGGAACCACTGATGTGTGTAAGTTTTTCTGATTGGTCTAAAACGTGTGTAAGTTTTTCTGATTGGTCTAAAACGTGTGTAAGTTTTTCTGATTGGTCTAAAACGTGTGTTTGTGTGTGCTAGGTGTTGTAGTCCCCTTTTGATATCAAATTAATAGTTAATAATTGTTAATAAAACAAAAATGTCATATCCAGTGGTTAAATTCCCATTTTACAAAACGATGAATATACATTCCTTCAGCTATGGATAAAAATGTCAGAGCTCCTGTTTGTTATAGGGATTAGTGATATTTGTACTAAACATGGTTAAACGATTGTCCAAAATCATTTAATACTTCAGGCATCGCTAAAATTCATGCAGAATTCTTGCAGTGTAACAGGAGGCCTCATTTTTCATTGATGTTCGGAAACAATTCTTCTTTTTCACATTTGTATGTTTTGGTTACTGTCATGTTTTGTTGCAAAGCTCAGGGAACTTGTTCTTGCACACAACGTTTATGTTTTAGGGTTTAGTGTCAAATTCAATGGAAAGTTTTGCCACCATTGCGTACACGTGAACGCACTTTGACGTTTAGCTAAAAAGCGCATCAATAACTAGTAAAATTTAGCAGGAGCAAAAAAGTATAGTGTTGCTATATTTAAGGGAAAAGAGCTCTTCTGTCTGAGTGATTCACTTGCAGAAATTAAGTTATGAAAAGGAAATGAAATATGAGACCACAATGGCAATAATTGTGCCTGAGGTACACCAAACAAATCATACTGGGATGTGCACAGGCATGCCAGATGGCGAGACGTGTTATGTAATATGTTTGAGAGCCATTTCTTTTGTTATTCTTTTGTTATTCTTTTGTTTACCAGCACTTGGCTGTTGACGGATGCTAATTTCACGCCCTGCACACAACACCTGAGTGCTGGTCGTTCTCACTGCAGTACTGTCATTCACTGTCAAGGAAACGTAATATGAATATTTTTAAGGTAATTAAGTTGTATAAGGGCAATTTCTCAGCAAACGATGTGATTGGCAGGCTTACTGCGTGACGGAGCCGGGGGCGGGGTCGGACGTGGCCGCTATTAAAACCAGTGCGGTGAGGATGGGAGACGAGTACGTCATAAACGGGCAGAAGATGTGGATCACCAACGGAGGGAAGGCCAACTGGTAAGATGGCCGCCGCGGCTCCGTACAGTGCCGAACCTGCACGATGCAAAAATACTTTTCAAAGGAGGTGTTGTGGATTTTATCAATGCAGTGGTGCTTCTGCCTAACGGGCGTTCTGACCGCCGTGCGTTGGGGCCCCTGGCTGCTCTTATCTGTGTGATGGCCCGACGTTGGTCCTTGTGAATTGAATTTCACTGTTTGTTCGTGTAGGTACTTCCTCCTGGCCCGTTCTGACCCTGACCCAAAGTGCCCAGCCAGCAAGGCCTTCACAGGCTTCATCCTGGAAGCGGACACCCCGGGAGTCCAAATCGGCAGAAAGGTGCCTCTCCAAAACCCAGTCGTTGGGTTTGTTGGTCATGGTGAAGCACATGCTTGTGTTGCATTGCAGTGTGTACATTCATTACATGCACACTATTTCTCCCATCTTACCCCGATTATGGCAATACTGTGATTATTATTATTATTATCGTCATGGAAACACCCTTTTCTTATTTTTAGCGACATAAGGTCATAATTGGCGTATTCAAAACCCAGTTAAGGCAGCTGGATTTTTACCCAATCTTTAGATTTTTTTGGTGTATGTCGGCTTGGCTCTTTTCGTTTTTTGAAAAGTCGATGGCGGAAGTCGAAGATCCTGGGTGAAAACAAGGACGTTCATGGTTTCCGTTGAGCGTAGGCCAATTATGGAAAGACAACGTGGCAATTGGAGTAAACGCCTTACTTACAGTTGTGTTCAAATAAATAGCAGTGCGTTAAAAAAAGTGAATAAAGTGCAATTACTCAGAACAAGCAGAGTGCATGTCATGACAGTTGGGTCTGTTGTTTTTCTATTACACTACTACATCTACAAGTAAATTATTTGCCATGCAGAAATATCACTACTACTAATAACAGTGGTCCATCAGGTTACTGATGTTGTACTGCTATTTTTTTAACACAACTGTATAGTAATGTGTGCTATAATCTAAAAACTGGCATAAACTGATTATTCCCAATTGGTGTGCATGTAAACATAGCCAATGTCAAGCTTCAGGCTCAGCAAAAGTAGACTGGGAAGAGGCAGAGATTTGATTTTGGGTTTTTAACAGTTCTGTCTGCAGAACCCGATTGTGTTCATGAACGTTTACTAATGTTGAACTTCCCTGTGATATTGGAAGTATTTTTCTCATATACAGATTTGTTGTTTTAGGAATAGCCTGCCAATGCCATGTACTGTAGTAGACGGAGACCCATAGAATGTGCAGAGCCAGGCCTAACGCTGTGCTGGATACTTGATAGGCCTGGTATCGGCAGGTTTCATGTTACACAACAGTTCTGAATTGAATGTAGTTGATCACATGGCTAACTAGCCATTCCTGTTTTTCGGGTCTGAATTGGTTGCTGATTTTACGGCAAATAAACCCCCAGCAGATCCCGTTGTCCCCGATCAGTCCCGATACTCAAACTCCGGTTAAAAAATAAAAACCCTGTCACCGCAGATCTAACGGACATTTCGGAGTAGGCTACATATTTTGAATGCGTCTCCATGGTGACGACCATAAACAAAACCAGCCCGACTGGACAATTTGATGATAATTATAAAAAAAGAGCAGCAGGAGTGCCCTGAAAGATCATCTGCTTGCTTCCCTGTCCTATAACACATAGCAGCGCATGAAAAAAGCAAAAGACAAAAACTTGATGCAACAGAACACATTCCAATTAACAAACACGAAAACGAGAGACAGCTGGACTACGTCACCATTACAGCGCCACGTGACGTCACAGTGGTTACAGACGACTGTTCAGGGAAGTAGTCAGAATTACAAGGTTAGGTAAGGTGACTGTTCTCTTCTTCATAGCTTTCTCATGTTTTTATTTTCCAATGGTACTGGTCTTTGTGTGCAGGAGATTAACATGGGTCAGAGGTGCTCAGACACCAGGGGCATCACCTTCGAGGACGTGAGGATACCGAAGGAGAACGTTCTGATTGGCGAAGGTGCAGGGTTCAAGATCGCCATGGGTGCCTTCGATAAGACCAGGCCACCGGTGAGCCGCACTTCTGAACTCTTTATTAAAAATATACCTGCCGGGATTTGTTGTGTGGATGTTGAATGTACAGTGTGTTGCGTTGTGTAGGTGTTGAGTTTACAGTTTTGTGTTCTGTAGGTGTTGAATGTACAGTTTTGTTGTGTAGGTGGCGGCCGGGGCCACAGGACTGGCACAGAGGGCCCTAGAAGAGGCCACAAAGTACGCCTTGGAGAGGAAAACATTCGGAAAGTTCATCGCTGAGGTAAGGGGGCCCTGCTCACACTAGATGGGGAATGGGGGTGTGTATATCCAAGAACTATTGTATGAATTTTATTCTTGCAAAGAAATTGTCATGTTCATTTCCACGCTTTGGTTTGGTGAAGTTGACTGAGCCACTGTCTCGAGATGGATAGTTGGCAGTTGGTTGGTTTATTTTAGACAGAATGAGGTTTGTTTCTGTTTGTGGGTGTAACGAAAAATATTTGCCGTGGAGTGCAGAGGTGTGTTACAACTGGGTTGTGTAGTTTTTTATGGTTGGGCATGGCAAATGCTTGGTGTGAAAGTAAGCATCTGATGCATTGCATTTCATTATGTAAGCAAAGGTAAATCTCCAGTGCGTGTCACTGGGTAGGCACGTTTGTGCAGTGAGCTGTATTGTATTTTGAACGGGCTGTTCTGTCGCCCCACCCCGGTCCTCAGCACCAGGCGGTGGCCTTCCTCCTGGCAGAGATGGCGATGAAGGTGGAGCTGGCCAGGATGGGATACCAGCGGTCGGCCTGGGAGGTGGACGAGGGCCGCAGGAACACGTACTATGCCTCCATCGCCAAGGCCTTCGCCGGCGACATCGCCAACCAGGTGGCCAGCGACGCCGTGCAGGTGTTCGGCGGAAACGGGTTCAACAGCGAGTACCCCGTGGAGAAGCTGATGAGAGATGCCAAGATCTACCAGGTCGGTGCTCTTCGAATGAAAAGAGGGCACAGTTTGGCCCGGTACCTTCTTCTCCATGCCGCTCTGATGGAACGCATGTTGCCTTCTGTGTGTGTTTCAGATCTACGAGGGCACCGCACAGATCCAGAGATTAATCATATCGCGGGAACTTCTGACCAGGTTCAAGAACTGAACTGGATTTGTCTGTCCTGGGGGGGAAAAAACCTCCGTCTTCCCTCTTTCAATGTTTTATGTACGTGAGGCATAAATGATTTACTTGGTGAAAGGGAGAGAACAAGTTAGTTTGTGTGTTTCTACAGCAAGCTGAAACGAGAAAGGATGATTACACTGCATTGTTATAATTTGGCATGCTAATTATATATTTTTGACACAACCAACAGTTAATCACTTGAATTGACCTTAATCACGTCAATTGACGTCACGTGTCGCTGTAATGGTGACATGTAGTCCAGCTGTCTCTTGTGTTCGTGTTTGTTAATTTGAATGTGTTTTGTTGTGTTGGGCTTTTGTCTTGTCTTTTTTATGCACTGTGTGTCGGTTGTGGTACGGGGAAGCGGGCTGGAGATTTTTCAGGGCATTCCTGCTGCTCGTTTTTATAATATTGACAAATTGCCTAGCAGGGAGGATTTTGTTTGTGGTCGTCACCATGGAGACTCATTCGCATTATGCTCGGGAATGTCCGTTGGATCTGCAGCCACAAAGTTTACCATCGCTCTTCACCGGAGTTGAAGATGTCGGGACTGATTCGGGACAGCGGGCAATCTTCAAACCAGGGAAGGAAAAGATAATGCGGGGGAGGAGTAGGGCGGCGACTGGGAAGGCTGAGCTCCGTTTCGACAGTGGACAGATACCGCAACACTGCGTGTAGCCTATGGAGGAAAGTCGTGGAGGCGGAGTTTGTGTGTTGGACTGGTTGATGACATTGGACATCTCAGGACAGCGGGGGCTATTTTAATCATGTTTGGTTGTATTGGCATTTTATGTTTGTGTGTTTTGGGGCTGCCCCACTATCTGTCTTGTTTGTTGTTGCTGGTGGCTACAACTGAAGTTCCCTTTCGGGAAAATAAGTTGTTCTACCAGGGCGACATCAACACAGCGCTACCTAATGACAGTGAATTGTGTATGTTTCAGTACATATTCTTAGTTAAGCATCAGTGACTTATCTGCTAATGAATAACCTTTTGCCCATAGAGAAGACTGGCCTGAATGCATGCTCAGTTTTGTGAGTCAAAGTCAATGTGATCATTCCTTTTTCGCTAGGTATGAGTGAATGGTTATGAGTGCGGCTCAGGGTTGTCTTGTGGAGGTTGTCGGTTGCCTTATACTTCTTAGTCTGCCTTGCTTTCTTGAGAAAAGGAAAGCTTGAACTTTACGTCCACGTGTGAACAATGTAGATAAACAATTAAACAGGCTTTGTAACTTGCTACATTATTTTTGACTATATGATGCACCTCAACAAATACTGTTTTCTGTAACCGAATAAAATATGTTATTATCAGTGGTTGAGATCTTTATTGCACAGTTCTGTTTCATTGCATTTAGGCATTTAGAAGCATTGTAAATACTAGGGATGCTCCGATCTGATCGGCGCCGATCCATATCGGCCGATATTCCCATTATCGGTTTTGATCGGAGTTCCCAAAACGTCCGATCAAACAAGGCCGATCAGATGACATAAAATGCGCGAGAACTACTATCAGACATACAAAGAAAAAAGACGTTTCAATAAAAGGTCTCCTAAAAGGCAGCTTGTGATTGGCTGTCCATGTCATTCAACTTCATTGGCCCCTGTCTCCGGGGTGACCGGGTGGGCATATTTCACTGAAGAGAAAATGGCGTCGCCGGTCTGGCAGAATTTCAACGTATTGGAGAGCGATAACAAATTAGCAATTTGCAATGTCTGCTCAAAAGAAGTACCTCGTGGAGGAACGCATCAAAGGGGTTTCAACACCACAAACCTCATACGGCATTTGAAGGTTTGTCACATCAAGGAATTTGATGAGTTCGCGAAGTTGGCGAGTGCTAAGGCAGAGAAGGGAAAAGAGCGCGCAGCGACCCAAACACCACTCACTCAGCTGACCGTAACAGAGACATTGAGACGACAGCGACCATACAACAACGACAACAAGAAACGAAAGGACATAAATGCAAAGGTAATGGAGTTCATATGCCTTGATCAGCAGCCGCTGTCTGTTGTGGAAGACGCCGGGTTCAAACGTCTCGTGTCCTGCTTGGATCCACGCTATACACTGCCGGGGCGAAAATATTTTACTGATGTTTGCCTGCCGGAATTATATCAAACTGTCTACACGCACATCGAGAGCCTTATGAAGGACAACATCGCGTCAATCAGCTTCACGAGTGACATTTGGAGTTAATTAAGTTACATATAGATGAGCCTACAGACAGATAACATGTTTTGTTTTTTTGTTAAATTGCTGACTTGCTGTGCACCTTAATACCACTTTATTCTGTCTGTTATCTCCTAAATGAGGACAAATCGACTTGAAACTGACTGACTTAAAACAATATTTTATATTTGGCTAATAGCCTGTTTATGTTGCAGTTAAGTTTGTGTTATTATTTTTCCACAAGAAAGCTACTGTATAAGCTCCAAGTTCTCCAAGAGCCTCTAGAGAGTGGAATTTTGCACATGTGATGTGACTGTACATTTTATTTGTTGTGATTTTTATTTTATGAGTAAGCAAGTCTCTCGAGTATGGAATGTTGCATGTTCCCTGCAATAAAACAGATGGTTGTCAATTCATGATACTTTCTCATCTCCTAATTTTAATACTTAATATACAATGTCAATGTTGTTAAGAATAATTAGATATATAAATAATGCTATACAATAAATAGAATGCTTCAATCGCCGTTTTCGACGCTGTGATCGGTGATATCGGATCGGCGAAATCGGATCGGCCGATACTAATTTTGGTGATCGGTGATCGGTGATCGGCACCAAAAATCCTGATCGGAGCATCTCTAGTAAATACCTTACATTGTTCTTGTTGTATTGTTGTCAAGTGAATAATTAAGTAATGAGAAGGATGGAAAGATGTCCTCTCAAAGCCCGAGAGTATATACAGTTGTGTTCAAATAAATAGCAGTGCGTTAAAAAAAAGTGAAAAGTGCAAATATTTTAAAATAGCTTTTAGTTCCATATTTCAAATGTAGTGGAAACATTACACATTCAATTCCAAATCAAAGCATTAACAAATTTTTATCAAGTCTGGGTTATTCTTTTACAGGAAACAAAGAAATGGAATATTAATCTGTTCAGAAAAATAGCAGTGTCAATATTTTTCTCTTCAAACTCAAACACTATAAACTGAAGAAAGTTTTCAAGATTTAACTTCACTTTAAATTACTGAACTAATATTTAGTTGCATAACCTTTTTTATTTTTTAGAACTACTGCACATCTGCCTTGCATCCAGTCAACCAACTGGCACCTAGAAACAGGTATTTCAGCCCAGGATGAACGAACTACATTCCACAGTTCCTGTGAATTTTTGGGTTTTGCTTCAGAAACTGCCTTTGTAATGTCACCCCACAAGTTTTCAATGGGGTTGAGGTCGGGGGATTGAGCTGGCCACTCCATTACCTCAATCCTTTTTGTCTGGAACCAAGGTGTTGCTCGCTTACTTGTGTTTTTGGGGTCTTGAAACACCCATTTCAGGGGCATTTCCTCTTCGGCATACGGCAACATATCACTTCAAGTATTTTGATGTATTCAAACCGATCGATCCGTGATCCCTGGTATACGATAAATAGGCCCAACACCGTATTATGAAAAACATCCCCATACCATGATTTTTGCACCACCATGCTTCACAGTGTACTGTGGCTTGAATTCAGTACCCGGGGGTCCACAAAATGTTACACCATTTCTCTTTGGGCCAATCGATGTGTTCCTTGGCATAATTTAACCGATTCTGCACATGCCGTTTTTTCAACAATGGTGCTTTACAGGGGCTTCTTGCTGATAGCTTAGCTTCGATCAAACGTCTTCTGACTGTAACAGCGCTTACAGGTCATTTTAGATCATTTTTTTTCATTCTGGAGGTGCCATTCTGACTTCTTCGATCCGTTTTAACAGTAGTTGCTCGTTTTCTTCCACGTGTTTCGGGTTTTAGTTGCCATTTTAAAGCATTTGAGATCTTTTTCGCTGAGCATCCTATAATTTGCTGCACTTCTTTATACGTTTTCCCCTCTCCAATCAACTTTTTAATCAAATTACGTTGTTCCTCCGAACAATGTTTGGAGCGGCCCATTTTACTTAGCAATTCAGAAGGAAATATATTTTATAACAATGTGTGAAACATTTGCTTCCCTTCTTTCTTAATAAAGGACAATTAATGACACCTGTTTTTTCACAGAATGAATTAATTCTCTAATTAAACTCCACATTACTATTATTTTGAACACGGCCTTTCAATAAATGAGTCAATTACTCAGAACAAGCAGCGTGCATGTCATGACAGTTGGGTCTGTTGTTTTTCTATTACACTACTACATCTACAAGTAAATTATTTGCCATGCAGAAATATCACTACTACTAATAACAGTGGTTCATCAGGTTACTGATGTTGTACTGCTATTTTTTTTTAACACAATTGTATAAATAATAATGATACATGGGAAACCCTAGATGTAATACTTAAATTAGCTAGGCTTGTTTGGTTGCATTTCTATTAATAAAACCCCACTGTTGTAATCGATTTTTAAATTGAGTCATAAAGTCTGCATGAAACGTTGAAGGGAATCTGAAATCTTAGCATAGGTGCCAAAAATGTGAACTGAATATGAATCGATGCAAGGCTGCCGTTGTACCACGGCCTTGCATAGCTGCAGTGTAGTCTGTTGTAATGACCCCCTTCGGCCACATGGTGTCACTGGAATTTGAGCATTCAAATGGCTTGAGCCACTCATGAGTATTTTATTAAAGCATTCATTTTCAAAGGGCTTTGCTAAGCAACAGACCACTAATTTAATTATCACGGAACTGTATTATTTTAGGAACTCATTATGATTAATGTAATTTTTAAAATCATACTCGGTTATGTGCTTAGGTTCAGATAATATTGTGGCGATCCGGGGCGATTACGAGTGATGTAAGTTATTGTGTATATCGAATTGTGTATGTGTACTTGTGCTGTGCAGACCAAGTGCACGAGTGATGGTTGATGTAATCACATGATCAGAGCGTGTTCAAAAGCTCTGACGTGTACAGTAACAATGGCGGTTAACATTTGAAGAGAACCTCCCGCCAGAACGGCGACTGTTGTGATAAACAACAGTCGTATACAGTTCAGCTAAATGTCATAGCATGCGCTCAACCAGGTCCGCTCTCGAGAATGTTCGAGCGAAGCCAACGGTTGTTTTTGAGTACGACTAAGGAGATTACGTGTGATTGGTTAAGGTGAGCTGCAGGGCACCTATTAGAGGTCGCCCTTGTTAGCATGCTCATTTGCATATCAGGGGCTATAAAGCTGGCTACAGTCCAGCGCGCGTTGTCTGTTCTGCCTGTACGCTGAGAAGGAAGTAATAAGAGATTGTGCTCTTCAATAAATTATTATACCCTCAAGCAAACCTGACTCCAACTCCATGGCTCGCCACAATGGTGTCAGAAGCGGGACGATCTGGGAACAGATCCGCGAATTGGAACGTCAGGTGACCAAGCAGATGGACGTTATCGCAGGAGCGTCTGCGAAGCGGCCCAAGAGTAGACCCGGGGGACTCCCCGAAGGAGCCAGCGCCGCAAGACCGGAGCGAGAGAGGCCGATTGCAGACCAGGCGGAGGTGCCCGCGCTGGTGGCTGACCCCGCGGCCGGAAGCGAAGCGCAAGTAGGGCGGCTGGAAGCCAACGAGGACGCCCCTGCTTCCAGGCCGAGCCAGACGGCGGCGCCGGTGCAGCGACCGACCACACCGTCAAAGGCGGCGATCAAGCTACCCCGTTACACGGGAAAGGGTGAGCTAGAGTCGTACCAAAGCCAGGTACGATTCGCAGCTAGCTATAATGGCTGGGACGAGAGCCAGACAGCCACCCACTTAGCGTTAGCCCTGGAGGGCGAGGCCTGCCAGGTGCTTCTAGACCTGGACAGCGCCGAACCACTGACGCTACCGGCACTGATGACAGCGCTGGAACGCCGGTTCGGACAGCGGCAATTCCTGGAGGTGAGCCGGGAGAAGCTCGCCACGCGACGGCGGACCGGAGCAGAGAGCCTCAGCGTCCTCGCCGCCGACATCAGGCTGTTAGCTCGCCGCGGCTACCCTCAACTCGACAACGCAGGCCAGCAGGAGCTAGCCTGCCAGACCTTCACGCAGGCCCTCATTCCGGAGCGCCTACAACAACAGGTTCGCATCGCCAAACCGGAGTCCCTGGACGCAGCGCTTCGCGAGGCCGAGCGACTGGAGCTCATCCTGGGCACCACACCCAACGGGACCCCGGCTAACAAGCCCCGGGTCCGAGCTGCCGACTGCGAGGACGGCGAGGAGGTGAGATGGGTCCAGCGGAACCAAACTCGACCGCGGCAGCGACCGGAACGGGAGCGACGCTGCTTCCGGTGCGACGAACCGGGGCATTTCGCCCGCGACTGTACCGCCCCTGCGCCAAAAGCGAGAGCTCCACAGCCGACGGGAAACGACGACGGGACGGCCCAATGAGGAGACCACCGTCCCATGCCACACTCCTCCTCAACCAGGCCCGGCCCCAAACCAGCACTCACGCGCCCAGCCTGCCTATCCTAGCAAAGATTCCAAGAGCAAAAGTTCCGTTTGATGCTCTTTTAAGAGCAGAGGAACAGGCCCACGAGGCCGAGCCTCGTATTGGCAGGCTGGGGACGAAGACCGGGCTGTACTTGCCTTGCAGTTTGGACGGACAAGCCTGCTGGGCGCTGGTCGACACCGGAGCCACTATTTCCCTGGTAAGGCCGGGGGTACTTCGGGGTACTAGCGGGCTGCTTTCGGGTGCATGGACCCCTACTTCTACCCAGCTAACCTCCGTCACTGGGCAGAAGATGGGCATGCGTGGTAGTAAACAATTACAAGTGTGTGCAGGAGCCCAGCGAGTGAAACACGAGTTTTGGTTAGCAGATATAAAAGATGCATGTATTATCGGTTTGGATTTGTTAGCGTTGTGGGGAACTAGCATAAATGTGATAGCCGAAACTATAACTATTGGTACCGAAACGCTGGGCCTCCGATCAAAATGTGAATTACAAGCAGCCCGCCGAACTAAATGCCCTGGGGTGCCCCCCAAACACTGTCGCCCCAGTTCTGTGCTCGCCATGACCACCGCTGATTCGCCGCTTGTTACCGTGGTACCACCTCAGGTTACAGTACCACCGCAGACGGGCGGGCTAGCCTCAGCTACCCAGCCCTCTGCGGGGGTGCTGCAAGCCGTCCTAGCATTATGGACGCGCAGCAGCAAAGGGCTCACACCGCAGCAGAGCCAGCAGCTTAAAGCCCTGCTTGTCCGTTACACTCACCTATTCGCTGTGCGGGACGAAGAATGCACACAGACCGAACTGGTTCAACACCAGATTGATACTGGTTCGGCTGTGCCCATTCGGTTACGTCCGCACCGGCTGTCTCTAGCCAAGCGAGAGGTGGCGGAGGACAAGATAAGGGAGATGGCAGCTGCGGGCATTATCGAGCCTTCTGAAAGCCCATGGGCGGCCCCTGCTGTCCTGGTTAAGAAAAAGGACGGGGAGTGGCGTTTTTGTGTAGATTATAGGCGTCTTAATCAGATCACAAAGAAAGACGCCTATCCACTTCCCCGTATTGACGAGGCCTTAGACCATATCGCGGGGTCCAGTTGGTTTAGCTCGCTGGACCTCCGCAGTGGCTATTGGCAGGTAAGGCTGTCCCCGGAAGCGAGGGCAAAATCAGCTTTTACCATAGGGCAAGGGTTGTGGCAGTTCCGGGTCATGCCGTTCGGGCTCTGTAACGCCCCTGCCACTTTTGAGCGACTGATGGAGCGGGTGCTGTCGTCCGTCCCGCGGAGTTCCTGTGTCGTGTACTTGGACGACCTCTTAGTACACGCCAGCGACTTCGAGCAAGCCCTCGCTCATCTAAACGACGTGCTTACTGAGATTGGCCGGGCTGGGTTACGGCTCAATCCCAAAAAGTGTCAGCTGCTCCGGAGGGAGACAGCTTTCCTGGGGCACGTCGTTAGTGAGCAGGGTGTAGCCACTGACCCAGCTAAGGTGGCTTCTGTGCGGGAATGGCCGACGCCTAGCAATGTGGGTGAGCTGCGGAGCTTCTTGGGGCTAGTGTCGTACTATAGATGCTTTGTCTTGAGCTTCGCCACCCTGGCTAGTCCGCTTCATCGCTTGACCAATAAAGGTCAACAGTTCGAGTGGACAGGGGACTGCCAGAATGCTTTTGACCAGTTGAGAGACGCCCTAACGGCGGCTCCCATTCTAGCCTATCCGGATGTCGCGCGACCATTCATCGTCGACACGGATGCTAGCAATGTCGGAGTCGGGGCCGTACTCTCCCAGGTGGGACCAGACGGGGAACGAGCGGTAGCCTACTACAGTAGCGCGCTGAGCAGGGCAGAGCGAAACTACTGCGTTACTCGGCGCGAGCTGTTAGCGGTGGTTAAAGCGGTTCGCCATTTTCGCCCTTACCTGCAAGGCAGCCATTTCCTCATTAGGACAGATCACGCGTCACTAACCTGGCTTTTAAATTTTAAAGATCCGGAAGGCCAGGTAGCCCGCTGGCTCGAGCTGTTGCAGGAGTACGATTTCCAGATTCAGCACAGGCCCGGAAAGCTGCATGGTAATGCAGATGCGCTTTCCCGGAGGCCCTGTGCAGAGCTGGACTGTAGGCCTTGCACTAAAGCCGAGCAGCGAGAGCAGGTGACGGCGATAGCATGCCAGGTTCAGGCTGTAGAGGGTGAGTTGGAATGGTTGCCTCTTAGCCAGCAGGACCTGCGCCTAGCGCAAGAGGGCGACGGCGAGCTGCAGCAGGTGCAGAGCTGGGTCACGGCGGGGGCACGGCCTGCATGGGGGGAAGTGTCGGCCAGTAGCCCAGCGGTGAAGGCTTACGTGAGTCAGTGGGGGAGCCTGACGTCGCAGGGTGGGCTGCTCTATAGGCGGTGGCAGGCCCCCGGCTCCGACCAGGACCTCCTCCAGCTGCTGGTGCCCCGTGCGCTCCGCCCCCAGGTACTGGGACTGGTACATGGCTCTGTGGGGGCGGGGCACTTTGGCATCAGCAAGACTTTGCACCGACTGCGGAGGAGGTTCTACTGGCCTGCCTGCCGCCGGGACGTGGAGCTGCACGTCCATTGCTGCGACGCCTGCACGGCCAAGAAGGGGCCGACGCAGCGGTCGCAAGCTCCCCTCCAGCGGTACGTCGTGGGAGCTCCGATGGAACGGGTCGGGGTAGACATCTTAGGGCCTTTCCCCGTCACCGAGTCCGGCAACCGCTACGTGCTTGTGGCCATGGACTACTTTACTAAGTGGCCCGAGGCGTACGCGGTGCCGGACCAATCGGCGGACACGACGGCGGAAAGGCTCGTAACTGAGATGTTCGCCCGGTTCGGAGCCCCCGAGGAGCTACACAGCGACCAGGGGCGAAATTTTGAGTCGCGGGTGCTGGCGGCTGTGTGTAAGCGGCTGGGAGTGGCCAAAACCCGCACTACGGCGTTGCACCCCCAGAGCGACGGGCTTGTTGAACGCTTTAATAAAACACTGGCCACCCAGTTAGCAATTCTAGCCAGCCAGCACCAGCGGGACTGGGACCGCCATTTGCCCCTGGTCCTGTGGGCATACCGCTCTGCCGTGCAGGAAAGCAGTCAGTGCTCCCCCGCTGCGCTCATGTTCGGGCGCGAGCTGAGGACGCCCGTCGACTTGGTGTTCGGAGCCCCGCCCGGACCAACGGAGCACCACCAGTCAGAGGCCGGGTACGCACGGGCCTTGATCGAGCGCCTGGAGACCGCCCACAGCTTTACCCGCCAGGCCCAATCCGCCGCAAGTGTTAAGCAGAAGCGAGCGTATGATGTGCGCTGTCGGGGGCAGCCCTTCACCAGCGGAGACAAGGTATGGATCTACTGTCCGATCCGTAAGAAGGGTCTGTCCCCGAAATTGCAGTCGCATTGGCGGGGCCCTGGTGAAGTGGTGGGCCGGCTTAGCGAGGTGGTCTATCGAGTGCGCATGCCCGGCCGAAGGAAACTGGTGGTGCTTCACCGGGACCGTCTAGCTCCTTACCGGCCGCTGTTGGATGGTGTTGAGGAGGGGATGGGCGTCGGCGAGGATCAGCCCGCTTTACGTGCGCCCACCCCTCCTCCACCAGAAAACCCAGCGGCAGCTGAGGGCCCGAATCGCCCTTCTCGCCAACGGAGAACTCCTGCCCGTTTCCGGGACGGTGTTGAGGAGGGGATGGGCGTCGGCGAGGATCAACCCGCTTTACGTGCGCCCACCCCTCCTCCACCAGAAAACCCAGCGGCGGCTGAGGGCCCGAGTCGCCCTTCTCGCCGGCGGAGAACTCCTGCCCGTTTCCGGGACTTTGTGCGTGAGTGCGGACAGTTTAAGGGGTCGCAGGGGACTGCTGACCCCTTAGGTGGGGGCAGTGTGGCGATCCGGGGCGATTACGAGTGATGTAAGTTATTGTGTATATCGAATTGTGTATGTGTACTAGTGCTGTGCAGACCAAGTGCACGAGTGATGGTTGATGTAATCACATGATCAGAGCGTGTTCAAAAGCTCTGACGTGTACAGTAACAATGGCGGTTAACATTTGAAGAGAACCTCCCGCCAGAACGGCGACTGTTGTGATAAACAACAGTCGTATACAGTTCAGCTAAATGTCATAGCATGCGCTCAACCAGGTCCGCTCTCGAGAATGTTCGAGCGAAGCCAACGGTTGTTTTTGAGTACGACTAAGGAGATTACGTGTGATTGGTTAAGGTGAGCTGCAGGGCACCTATTAGAGGTCGCCCTTGTTAGCATGCTCATTTGCATATCAGGGGCTATAAAGCTGGCTACAGTCCAGCGCGCGTTGTCTGTTCTGCCTGTACGCTGAGAAGGAAGTAATAAGAGATTGTGCTCTTCAATAAATTATTATACCCTCAAGCAAACCTGACTCCAACTCCATGGCTCGCCACAATATAAGCAGTAAATGGATCTGATATCCGTTATCACCACACTTCTGGATGTTATTGACACCGAAGATTTCTGCCAATATAGGAAAATATCGATATCTATCAGAGAATGGCCTCTTGTGTTCGTGTTCTGCAACAGGGCTGTGTAGCTCCTGACATTTGGGGCCTGCTTTACTAAGACCTTTAGCATGTGCGAAACCTTTTTAGCACACAACTATCACAACCAAATTAACCAATGATTGGTGCAAAACAAATAAGTTGGCCATGTTGCGTGTGCTAAAAGGTTTTCAAGATGCTAAATGTCTTAGTAAATCGGGCCCTAAATGTTTGTGCATTCCTCTATTTAGCTCCCTACCTATCTCAGCAGCATAGTGGAGACCACAAGGGGAAGTAATGCCATGGATTACATTTACAGAATTGGGTCATTTTATAAATGTTGGGATTGAAGGGTTTTATTTTTTTAGCTAAACCATCACTGTGCAGCTTCCACGGCAGGAAGGTAGCAACAATGCTACACACTCAATTTGGATTACAGTAAGTGAATGTACATTTTCACCCAAAATAATACCCTCTTTTCTGTTAACCACCTTATATTCCTGTGTGTGTGTGTGCGTGCGAGAGAGAGCGATGTGGAAGAGAAAGATTGAGAGTTCACTACTTATTCACCTATTAGACTTTTTCTTATCTCAGTACTTCAGCTGGGGCCAGAATATAATTCATTGGCTGGCTCTTAATCTGACTTTATCTCTTTGCAGTCAAATTTACGTTCCCTATCCCACTGCCAAGTACAATGTATTTTACACTTTGGTGGCCCCAAATTGCCAAAACTGATTGTTACTGCTCTGGATGACCACCAAGACTCGTACTTACAAGTGAGGGGCTATATAATTATTGAAGGCAGATGTTCAAAGCTGTTCTGTAATGGGGAGTCACAAGACTGGTCGTCAAAGTCTGCCCGCCAGTAGATTTAATATGTTTATTTTATACTTTTGAAGGACACATGAAGTGCCCAGGTAGCGTATAAAATGGACGCCTCCATGAAAATGAAGCCTTGCTCCATGTCCAAGTCAACTTGAAGGTGAGGATTTTCGGGCACACAGCACAAAGATTCTATTTAATTTAATTCTGGGAGGGATGAACGTTCTAGATTTCTGTGTATCCGCCCAGTCCATTCATGTAATTTTAGACTGCTACGCCATCTCTCTGCTCCATAGACCCACAAAGGAACATTGGTCCTGGGCCCGGCTAACTGACTTACGCCCATTTAAATTCCAGTTTCAGAGTTCAGTGCAGTTCCAGACCGGGTACTAAAACCCGTCTCCCAGGACTTTAATTCTGCTGTCATAGTTGTAGCGGGATCCAGTTATTATCCATCGGAGAGTCATGGCAGTGTTTTCGAAGCTCTTGCGTTTCAGTGATTTAATGATGACCCTTCAAATGAATTGCACGGCATGCGTTTCTGTGCTCTCTAATGCAAATCCATATTCCTCTGCTGTCAGTCTGCTTGTAACGTTAGCTTGTGAGTGTAGCATTTTCCTCAATTTTCCAGTCAGATTCATAGGCTCAAATATTTACTTTCTCACCATGTACATTTACCTTGAATATCTACTATGAATCCAGGACCCCATTCTACAATACTAATCTATGCAGGCATTTAACTAATTGGTAAGTAATTAGCATTCATACTGTAAATAGATAAGATTAAATTTAAGGAAATTTCCGCAACATGTCCTGTGATGTCAGAGAAAAGGAAAGGTGACCAGCAAATTCAGGCCAATTCTATGTTTATTTTTTTATAAAAAATAAACGCTGGAGATAACGCTGTGTGTAGATGTCTCCACTCCTACCATTAAACCATTGGACTCCCCCTCAGATCCACCATATGTGGGGCACTCAATGTCTGTTAGGGAAGTGCCCCTGTTCCTCTCCTGCAAATACAGTCGGCCCAGGAGAGTGGAAGGGGTTGAGCGTGGTATAATAATCACTGTAACGCTCTCCAGGCTAACTGCTGACCCTACATGCTGTTAGTAAGAGTGTCCTCTTTACCCAATCCTACTCTGTCTATTCATCTTCGTCTTTCCCTCTCCACCCTGCTTCCTGCTTTTCCCCTCATCCTCCCTGTCTCCTTCCTCCTCCTCCTCTTCTCCCTCTTTGCTCTGCTCACTGCTTTTCCTCTCATCCTCCCTGTCTCCAATCCTCCTCCTCCTCTTCTCCCTCTTCGCTCTGCTCCCTGCTTTTCCTCTCATCCTCCCTGTCTCCTTCCTCCTCCTCCTCTTCTCCCTCTTCGCTCTGCTCCCTGCTTTTCCTCTCATCCTCCCTGTCTCCTTCCTCCTCTTCCTCTTCCTCTTCTCCCTCTTTCGCCACTCCACTCAAAGCATATAAAGAACACGAGGAGGAAAATTTCAGGCTGCATTTTATTTTAATGTTTATTTTAAGGGGGGAGTCAGACAAAATGAATTCCCTCAGTAAGTGGGTCATGGGAAAATTTTGTAACACGAGCACTTGGCAAATGTGTAAAAGAATATGAGTCTCCAGAGTCATGCAGGTAATCTGGCAGCGCTGTACCAGTGAGGAGCTCGCTGACGCTGCCATGGCTGCAGTTGCGCTGCTCAGTTTGATCTTTGCGGTGTCTGACTGACAGGCTCATTTCCATCCTTTCCGCAGCACAGGCCCCAGGAGAGGCACACACAGCCAACAATGCATTGCTGCAAGATTTCCGCTCAATTCCGGAGAACCGCTTGCCCGACTCATTTTTTAACTGTCAGTCAAACTCAGTATCACGGATGAGGTTTTTTCTAAACTTTATATAAACAGTAAATGTATTTGTGTTGAGAAACGCCTTACCAGTCATTTACTTTTTATTGACAATAAAGCCTGCTACCGGGAGGAAGCTCAACAGTTGTTTGCCTCCCCATGGCAACAGTACGGATAGGCTGTACAGAACAAGGAGACGCCTTGTTGTTCCTGATTGCAGCTCTGGCCCGTGGGACAAAGCGTGAAAATCCCCGATGGACTGCACAGCGCCCCCTAGGGAACACATTTGTAACTGCAGGAGCAGTACAGAACAGCAGAGGGGTATACTACGAAGCAGGCTTACTGAGTTAGCTGGATAACTGCACCAAGTAAAACCCAAAACCATCCCAAATCTGGAACACAGACTGAAGTAAAAAGAGCTGTTCCCAGTTTTAGTCTCTGTGCAGTTATCCAACAAGTAATCCTTTGTCAGTGCCACATGGCCTGTGACCTTAAGTGACCTGCATGCTGATATCTCAGTGGACCTATGCCACACTGTAGCAGAGCTGGCTAACCCAAGTTCTCACAGGCTGCAGGGCTTGATGGTTTATGGCTGGGAGACTCAAATCTGGCCCTCAAGACCAGAAGTACTGCTGGTTTGCATTCATTCATTAGAGCAGGGATGGGCAACTCACAGGCCTCACATGCCAGTGCGTATGAAGGTTTTTTTCTGCCAGTTACCCTGGCTCAATCAGCTATTTAGTCATATACACCAGCACCGATTCACTTATAAATTAGACCACAATAAAATGCTACAATGCATGCATACAGGCACATTCATCAGCTGTTGTTCATATTGCGGAATGTAGCTAAAATATCAGATCATGTAAATGATTAGGCTAATTAAATAATTGGTAAATGGTGGTAGCAAAAACCTGCCTTCACACTGGCCCACGAGGCCTGGGCTGTGTCAGAATCAGAGCCCTATCTACCGCGCCCTGTCTCCTGCGTACAGTGCACTGTGTCCGAATCAGAGCCCTATCTACTGCGCTCTGTCTCCTGCGTACAGTGCACTGTGTCCGAATCAGAGCCCTATCTACTGCGCCCTGTCTCCTGCGAACAGTGCACTGTGTCCGAATCAGAGCCCTATCTACTGTGCCCTGTCTCCTGTGAACAGTGCACTGTGTCCGAATCAGAGCCCTATCTACTGCGCCCTGTCTCCTGCGTACAGTTGATTGTGTCCGAATCAGAGCCCTATCTACTGCGCCCTGTCTCCTGCGTACAGTGCACTGGCAGAAGTGTGCTGTTTAATGTGTGCTGTTTAGCAGTCCGCCATACTATTTTATAACCGCACTGTGGAAGTGTTGTAAGCAGGTCAAAAGACGTCCCACCAGTGTTGCCATGTCCGCGGCTTTACAGCTAAATTGGGATACTTTCAAAGTGCAGCCACGGGTAAAAATGAAAAGTCGCAAAGCACTCACTTATTTTAAAAAGTAAAAACATGATGATTTCGATTTCAAATACGTTGGTTTCAGTTAAAAATAGCCTACAATTTGGACTAGTTTTGAGTCGCCATTTGGCTGAAAAGTCATACAAGATCTGGCAACCCTGTGCCCCACTCTTGCACTGCCATGTCACGTGTTGTTTTTGTTGTATTTTAAGGAAAACGTCAGCGAAGCTGAACCTAATTTTTTTTAAATGAAGCTCATGTCATATTTATGTGACCAAAATTGTGTTCTTCTTGAAAAGTGTGCTCCCGAATGTACTCAGCGAAACCCCGGAAGTAAGTGTGTCATCCGGGTGTTTCAAGTATACTGCAATTTGAATTTTGTTTTTTTTTAATCAAATTTGTATGACTTCCTCACCCTATCTACTCACTAAGGCTACTCAACAGTGGGGAACAGTGCTGATTCGGACGCGGCCCTGGAGTTGACTATCCCTGCGTTAGAGGGATGGTGTTTAATTCCCCTCTAATCAGGACTGATTTAAAACTGGGACACCAGGTGAGTTAAATCTCTGGCCAATCAGTGGAATTAATCAATCAATTAACTATCAGGTAGAAACAAACAGCATAGCCAAAAAACAGGTGAGGTGAATAAACTGCATAATCAACTGGTTTAATTGATCATTTAAGCACTGAATAACAATGAAACACAGCAAAACCGGGCTCTTCAGGGCTCGCCACCCCAGCACTACAGAGTGCAAATATACAGTATTTTCAGCTGGAACATATCCTCAAAAAAAGTGTCACACCACCATTTTTGTCAGATGTTTACATATTACACCAATCAAATTTGTTAAAACCTGAGCAAACTTTAGAGATGTTTTTCATTTCCTCAGTTTCGCAGCGAAGCCCTCGATCAACCGTGGGCGGAGCTCTCCAACGGGCTGCTCCAGAAGGCAACTTCTCTGCATTTTTACGCAGCCCGGCAGAGCCGCAGTGTGGAAGCATGCAGCATGGAGAGCAGGATCTTGTCAAGTGGGTGTTTTTTTAGGTCATCTTTTGTATGAGCGTTTGGTTCTGCGGCTCTCGCCTAATGCAGCGCGGTCTGTAGATTTGCTTATATAATCGCTGCGTTTTTATCTTAAACCCCCACCACACACAAATCGTGATGGAGCAGGCAAGGAAAACTCTCCAAATGGGCTTTATTCATACATTTCGTCAGATTACGTCAGATAATTCCATAACGCCCAGATGGTTTATCCTGAGCTGTAAAAGCAAGATCAAGTGTAGCATCGGCTTTTTAGCAGGATCATAAATGTGATTCTACCTCAGCAGGGGGTGGCTCTATATATCTCTCTCTGCACACACTCACAAAATATACTCACAAACATCCATATAAACATATACATGCATGCACAATCACACACGCACACAAATACTCACATACACGTGCTCACACATGCAAAGGCGCACACGCACAAACACATACGTGCATGCATACACACGCACATGTACATGCAAGCACACACACATATACACAGGCACACATTCACACCCACATTCACACCCACCTACACATACACACACAAACCTGACAGTGTCATGTTACACTCCAGCAGCCCAGTTCTTTGCCCTGTATGCTCCCAGCAGTAAGGCAGTCCAATACTCCACCTCAGCTTGGGAGCATCTTTAATGATGATTATCAGTGCAGTGCTTCAGCTTGCTGTTATTGCATTTAAACTGTCTGTGGGAGCTTGCAATTTTTCATTAATTTTTAAATGGAGCCAATTACTGCGTGTAATATTTGCTTTAAAAAGAAGTTATAAGGCCAATATACAGCTAATTATAAAGCTTTGGTACACATTTTCAAACATGTTCCCTTATTTTTTCTATTTTATCAGCAAGCTTGTTCCTTAATGGGATTCTAGAAAGGAACACTTGTTGGCTTAAACAGCTCCACAGTACACGGCAACATATTTAAAAATGTTTACAATTCAGCATTGTAAGGACCATTAACTTAGCATGCGCTTAGAATATTCAATTTATATACTATATATTTTTTTGCAAGTATCTAAAAACGTGGAAGATATTTTAAGCTGAAGTCGTATAGGCGTGAGATTAGAATGCCAAGATATTTCATGAGGTAAAGCTATCAGTAGCTCCAGGTGGAATTTAATGGCAACATCAGCTCCAGGTAGCATTTAATGACCTCGGCAGAGTGCTAAAATAAAGTATAATGTCCGTTTGGGGTCCGCTGGGACTAACAGCTCTGGAGATTTATTTGAGAGAGTGATGAATGAAATGGAGCGAGGAGGAGAAAGTGCACTCAGAGCCGCTGTCAGACTGTGGCGAGGACGGCGTCCACAGTTCACTTCATATTACAGCTGCTCACTTCTGACCTGTGACCTTGCCACTGTTTTCCAGATAGCTCGTCAACCCTCCTCCCCCTGCCAGCGTCTCTGTAAACAACTCTCTCACCCAGTACAGCGCATGAGAACTCATTATTGACAAACATTATAAACAGGAGGCTGTGTGTGTAGAGTTTGTGGATAATGCTCAATGCAACAATTCTATGCAGTTATGGACAATTACAATGTCGTCTGGGACTGAAGTGCTCAAATTTAGCAGTGGTTATTGGTGCTTTACAGTTGTGCTTTTTAAATTAGACACGTGTAACTGACTTCGAGCATTGGGCAAAGTCTTGCTTTTGTGGCCTGAGGTGGTATCCCATATATTGATGTAATGATCAACAACCAGGCAGATTATAACTAACCTACTGTGGTATGACAGGACTGGAGACCATTGTAATTTACACAATAATCCTTAGATAATGTATTTTAATAGACCTATTCATTTACTTCATCTGTCTTTGTCTCTGTATCTCATTCTTTTTTTTTTTTCAAATTCAAAAAGGTTTTTAAGTTTTTTTCAGTAAATCATTTCTCTCTTCAAGTATTCACTGCTGTGACATCATCACCATCCAATCTGTGAATAGGTATCTAAGAACACATACTGTGATTTTTACCCACAATTCCCCCTCAGGGACTGCATTAATGAGGCACCCTGTTACCGTGACAGGGGCTGGACGTGACAGGGGCTGGACGTGACAGGGGCTGACATCTACTGTGTCTGACGTGAGGAAGTGTGTCATCACGGCTCAACCTGTGAAATCCCCATTGGCAACAATCTATGAGGTGAACCCTCAAAAATAGATTGACTAGAATGGCCCTGGAAGCAACAGTCAATGGTGATCAACATCTGGGTGGCATGGGTAAACATCAAATCTGATAATTATACTTTTAGCTATTTTTTATCCATTGTTTTCTCATGATTTCCCCATACCCAATCACGGTTACATTATTGTCCCTAGCTATCTCCACTGTGCAATCCACCTCCTGAAGTGTCATTGTGAGGACCGCTCCATCAACCAGAGGGGTCGCTATTGTGAATTGAGGACCCTGCCAACTGAAATCCGCTCTCTCTTTGTGGCCACCCTCCCGCCATACCCAATTATGAATCGCTCGCAGCAGTTTCTGAGGCACACCACCCATTTTGGTCAGCACGACAAAAAAAGAAAACATTGCTTTCCATGAAATCCTGATGTGCTTTCCCACTGTCACAAGGGGAAAAAAACTCCATATTCCATTCATTCCTCGATAGGGTCAGCAGCACATTTCTGTCTTGATAGCTTATCCTGCTGATGGTGTATCCAGATGGTGACCTGCGGAATTAATGTGGGAGGCCAGCCCTACATTCAGCGGGTAAATAAAGTCAGTGCTTTCAGCTGAGGCTCAGAGTAGATGGAGATTGTATAATGGATGTCGCGCACGGGGCCGATGCGGCTCCTCCCCCGACATACAGAGGTATAGGCGAAGCAAAAAGCAGAGAAGCCAAGGTCCAGGCCTGCGTCAGAAAAAGATCAGCCCCCTCATGATCTCGAAACTCGCGGCTTCGAAGACAAACGGCAGCAATAATGAGAGCGCCGGCGCTCGCTCGCTCTGTTGCGAACAAACGCGGCGAGGTCACAGCCTAAAGAAAATTGAGCTGCTCGGTCTCTTCATCAATTCTGCGGGGAAAGATTCCTCTGTGAGCTCGGCGCGTACTGTAATGAAAGAATGCCCCGTGGTCTTATTGGATAGTGTGTGCGTGATTTCCATGTATCTAAGGAAAGGGAGAGAGAATCCTTGTCGTATTGTGTGTCGGATGACGGCCGCTAATACAGAAGCACTGAAAACTCATGTAAAGCGACCGTGCCCTTGCGCTCGTATGCTCTCCATCAAAGCCACCTTTCTCCTTGATGTAGCAGTGATGATCTCCACCTAAGACTACTGCCTTTATGTCCTCCCGATTGGAAAATCAGTTCCCATCATGCAACATTCAACCAACAGCTGTTGGTAATGATGTA